>CM067065.1:31454407-32054407 GCA_033980235.1 Diadema setosum
GATGTTGCTGCCAGTAATTGCCAGGAGTTGCGCCCGGTGTGCCCTCCTTAATTTCCAAAGCGAAAAAAATATACAGCCACAAAAGGCAGGCTTTGGACTGTACAATGTCAAAAATTTTCAAGCTCGCTCGCATTTAACCACTATGTCATTCTCCTGATGTTGCTGCCAGTGATTGACAGCAGTTGCGCCCGGTGCGGCCCTCCTTAGTTTCCAAAGCGAAAAATATAGCTACAAACGGTAGTTTTGGGACTGTAAAATGTCTTAATTATTAATGCAAAAAGATTTCATCGTGGGATTGGGAAACCTCCCTACCATACCCCCCCCCTCGCTTGCTTCGCTCCCTCCGTGGCACATAACCGCTCCTCCTAAGATCAAATCCTGTCTACGCCTGTGATAGGCCCCATTATTTAGTAGGCCTTCACAGTGATGTCGCACAGGCGGAGCATGAGCTGAAATACCACGATTTAGTCATTCAATAATATATTGTGAATATTTCATTTTCTTATTGTTTTTTAAAGAAAAGAAAACAAAATTTCACCAAAAGTGTGCACCAGATCGCTGAATTTCAGGTCTGAAAATGCAAAATCTTCCTCGTGTGGGAGAGGGATACACACCCTCCCCCCGTTCGGTCGTTCCGCTCCCTCTCACAGATATTTCAAAAACAAAAAGAAAAATGTTTTCATACTTTTAAGGTCTCATTTTCCGCCGAAAGTCATCTGACAAGCAAAAAAAAAAAGGAACAAGAACAAAACGTCTTCATATTTTTGCTGCCACTTTCCTCCCACTATAACTTATTCCATGCAAAAGAGTGGGACATCCCATCCCTGTAAAGTGTGTGTGTGTGTGTGTGGGGGGGGGTTCACCCAAGCTTCCCTTCCCCCCCCCCCCCCCCCCCCCCCCAAGGCTGCGCCGGTCCGGTTATGGGCTTGTAATCATGGTGATGGTGACCATCCCCCACACTCCTCAGTACGGATTTACGCCGTTGGTTCATGAGTCGTCATACAGCCCATGAGTGATACAGCTCGTTGGCCTTCTTTGCCTAGTGTCGGTCTTGTGAGTCTCTTTTGCCTATTAGTGTCGGTCTCGTGAGCCTTTTGTGTGTAGTGTCGAACTCATGGGCTGTATAACTAGTGGACTTATTTTACTTGCAAGTCGAACTCGTGGGCTTTATCTACTGATTGTCGAAATCGTGGGCCGTATAACTAGTGGTCTGTTTGACTTGTAAGCCGGATGACTTGTGGGCTGTATGCGACTCGTGGGTGTCGGTCTCGTGACGTGCACCCTTCTTGAACTGCTTTGAGAACAACTTGTGAAATAATGGATTAGCTGTGGTGAACCCAGCGAAATTCGATGGAGCGGTACTCAGCGAAATCAAATTAATAATAATAAATAAATGCGGGACATTGCTATGACAGAATGAACGCTCGCTGGATAACGAAATAAAGAGTCGGGTGCACCCAGTAGCAGGTTAGTTTCGTCCATTCACGCACGGAATGAATAACACGCGGAGACTGTGTACATACAGTTATATTCTTTCTGGTCAAGTTTGAATTTGTCCTCCTATACGGTACACGGAGTGATGAGGGAGCGCAATGGCGCCTAATTTCAGAACAACTGCTGGTTTAAAACTCCACTGGGTAAGAGTAACAATTTATATATATATATATATATATATATATATATATATATATATATATATATAATGTTTTGTTGTTTTATCCTTTATCGTGAAGTCATTCTGTCATTTTCATTGGGAAGTATATTGCATTCATAATACAACAGACGAACTTAACGTAAGAACAAGTGTTATTCAAACTACCTTAAAGAATTAAAGGGGATGGCTAGTAACTGATCAGTGGGAATCAGTGGGAATGCTGTGGAATGATTGTTCCAATACTTGCGGGATTCATTTAAGAGTACATTATATATCTATTGTTGTGTGAAAATATTTGCTTCAAAACAGTCTCATATTCAAGTAATATGCAGTTTAATGCCCCGTCACTGTACAGTCATGCTAACCTGGAAACATTAAACTGCACATTATTTGAATATGAGACCATTCTGAAGCAAATAATTTTCACACAACAATAGATACATAATGTACTCTTAAATGAATCTCACAAGGATTGGATCCATGATACCCCAACATTCCAACTGATTCCCACTGATCAGTTACCGGCCATCCCCTTCAAAAGTGTAATTAGCCAACATTTAATATGCCGGAATGTTTTGTCAGTGAAGAAAAAAAAAAACGAAAGTGTTGATGGGGAAGTCTCAACATTCATGGTTTATCAGAACAGTACGTTCCCATTATTTCCTCCTCATTCTCTATGCCATTTATTCGACAGACGAGGATTTATTGTTGTCCTCACTATGAAAAGGGGATTTACGAAAGACATTTCATATGGGGAATAGATAGGTTATGATTCGAATTTTTCGTACGGGTCCTCTGGCTTCGCCTGACTTACATAATCAAAACGAAGGAAGATTACATGCTCTACTAGAAATGCACATCCGCAGGTATGCCAGAAACAAACACGATATTCTAACCTGATACTCAAACGGTTACTAGAAGCAAAACATGTAAACACAATTAACAATGTTTTTATGTAACTGGGGGAGCATAGTAACCTAAAGAGGTTTACATTTGCATTATTATCTTTCCCCTTTCATGGAACTGGAAAAAAAGAACTCAATCTGGAATTCCGTAATCAATAATGGTTTTAAAACATGGAGATGGCTGAGCTAATTACCGATTTATGAAGAGAATATGCTGTTGAGGTGTCACAATGTATGTAACGCACTTTTCCGAGTTTAGCGACGTATCATATCAAAGGGGCTTGGGAATCGTTACGTTCTTTAATATTAAGGGGGAAAGGGTGGGGGGGGGGAGAGATCACTGACCCTTGGACTCCCCCTCCCCTTCAAGTCATCAGTTCCCAGGTCACTCCCCACATGAAACCAACAGTATTTGAAACATGGGGGGGGGGGGGGGTTAGTCGATAATTGGCAGTTTATATATATATATATTTTTTTTTTTCTAAATAGAAAGCGCTTTCGAGGTGGCACGGTGTGATGTACTATTGCTAGTACAAAGTAACGTACATAATTGGTAGACCTTATATCAACGGGACTGGAAAGAGTTTTCTAATGCTGGGGAAGGGGGGGGGGAGAGTTGAATGGGGGCTTTTCACGGGTCATTGATATCCCTACTCTCCCAAAGCCCCTTTGATATATTCGTAGCTGAACTGGGAATAGTACATTATATATTGGAGCATACGATCTTTTCTGCTTAAGGGAACTTCCGCAAATTGCCACTGGCACTCAATGAATCATTGTTTAGAATCGAACGCATTTTGCTTTCGCGAATCTTGGTTCCTCACGAAATTTGTGAAAGTTTCATGCACGCGAAATTTTCTGCAAACTGAAATTCAGCATGTATATGAAAGTAGAAAAAAAAAATTCCAGAGGGTATAAACATACTCTAATATCTATGGGTATAGGTACTTAGGGGTCATCTCTTCACATTCAATGCTTTTATCCGCCGTGTAACGGTAATTTCACTAAGCGACGTGACTATAGAGAGTGTCCACTCATACAACAGAACTTCTGAATGAACAGAATTGTGGGCAACTGCATCGAACGTGGCATGAAGAGGCTTATAATATGTATATATGAAGAGTTTGTTCGCAAAAACCGATATGTCCATATTTGCTAAATGGAGATATTTGCGATTAAATGTCAAGAAAAATAAAGAGAATAATAAGACAAATATTTTGCTTCTTTTGACCATAACCTCAAAAGTGTACCTTTATATATGTAGTGACCAATATATCATTTAAGAGGTATTATTTTGTACTTTATGACAGAGAGAATCCTTCTAAATCTTCAAAATTGGACTTTTGGTTTTTGCAGACAAACTCTTCATATAATATATATATATATATATATATATATATATATAAACATTGTAGTTGTTCCGCGTATTGGCAGTACTAGAAATAGCAATAATAAAGTCACGACAGAGGAATGCAGGGAATGCATTAATAGCCAATCTTGATTTTATGAATAATCCCAATTTTCGAGGAACCTTCCTCTTCTTCAGGGATGACAGTGCGAATATTCACAATGATTATTAAGAGTGAGGTGTTACTACCCTGCTAGCGCGCGCAATTTGTGTAACCGAACAAAAAAAAAATAATAGATAATAACAATTATAAAATGGGTTCAAGAATGTAGCCAATTGGAAGCGCTGAAATGAGTCACGTGTGCGTGCATTAATTTCTTCAGGTATGCACTAAGAAGAGTCTCTCTTCCACCTCCCTGGCCTGACGTACGTCACAATGTTTACACTAGCAGTGCGCACTCAATCAGTTGTTACAAGTGCGTCACGCGCTACTATACGCGCTGTCAATCCTGTAAACAACTTCTAGTTCGGGCCGCGGGCTGCCACAACAGCCGGCGGCCTTTCTTGTGCATAACAGTACGTGGCGTAAGTATACTCTTATACGTACGTACAGTACTTAAATATGTGCGGGATTTCCGAGTGCGACGTGCGTAAATGTTTGGGACCAACATCTTCGGACATCTTGACTTTTGAGCGAGTGCTACATGTAGCTGACTGGTATTGACCCACAAAGGTACGTGAATAATGCTGTTAATTTTCGACCCATTTTATAAAACAAATGATGCACAGGATTATTTCGTGGCGTTAATGAAGGTGCGGCGCGCTCTCGAGTATTGACAACGGTTGCAAACATGCACTCGGCTGCGCCTCGTGCATGTCGCACCATTGTCTATACTCTCGAGCGCGCCGCACCTTCACTAACACACTCTATCCTGTGCATCATTTGTATAGAAACGCATGTTGTGCGCTTATGAGTGTCATACTCTACGTCATAATAGATAAGACTTCACACTAGGATTGCGCGCGCTGCACAAAAAGATCATGAGACAATAATAGCAATAATAGAAACGTCATAAAGGCAATGAAGTTAACATGATACAGTGAAGGTGCCAATGGATTTTCACAGTTGAAAGTTGAAAGTTGAAAGTTTATTTACTCACAACCCAAAGTCTGGGTATCGGAGTCCAATGAAAACATATAGCACATTATAATATCAATAAATGTGACCGGCGACAACGGTTTTAGGCAAAAGTCGGGAATTTAGAAAATTAATTCTTTCACTGAATCACATTGCCCATTTCCTAAGCTTTGCATTGATATAAAACACTTGTATTCTTCTGCACCATAAGTGGGCATAGAAAGAGAAATAAAAAGCACTTTTTTAGTTGTTAGCCTGGCAAAATTGCGAGAAAACAGGCTTTGAAGATTCACCTCTTTCTCAAAGACAATGTCCGAGCGGCGATGCGAGGGGAGAATCACCCATCCGTACGATGGTGCCAATCGATGTTAAGCCCCGCCTCTAGCAACCACATCGCCTTCTGATTGGCTCACTGAGAGAGTCAAATTTCCCGGGCACCTTCCTCGGAGTTCAGCGTATGGAGCCGAAAAACAATGCGTTTCGCTCGGGTTTGTTTACCAGTACGTCTTTCAAGATGGCGAATACGATAATTGCACGTATGGTGTACATGTACATGACGTGTATGTGGTGCACGCATTACGCATAGCATCCACACGCCATAACTGTATACATATGTAACAGGAGCGGTGGCGAATCTACACATTTACAAATCGTGTTTTCATTGTGGTTGATTTGTCTTTATCATTGGCGACCCTTTTGAATCAGAATTGCTAGTGCTGGCAAGAGTCACGCTTTAGAACAAACAAACAAACACGACTCGATAGTTTGGTGCGATTTTGACGTGTAGTATTTGAATATAATTGGTCACATGTGACCGCTCCTTTAATATCCTCTTATCTACCTTCCATTGAGTCAGTCTGCTGTCATAATCCTTACTACATGTACAAGTAGACACATTTATATAATATTGACTGGCCCTGAGGGAGGTACCAGAAAATATTGCCCAAACTGAAAGCATATTGCCCGAGTCGAAGACGAGGGCAATATGTTTTCAGTGCGGGCAATATTTATCTGGTACCTCCCGAAAGAAAGGCCAGTCAATATCATAATTATTACCTATCCCCCTAGGTAAATTAAGAAAATATGTAAATACGGCTATACACTACAGTATATATGATACAGATCAAGCCACAGAATTTTGACTACCTGTAGACCATCAACATGTTGAATAATTGCAAAATTGTTCATCAGTGTATATCATTCAACTCCAACTTCAAAGATACATGTAGTTGTAACAGGCAAACTTTAAACTTCTGAACGTTCTAACACTTTATTTTTACTTCTCTTTTAAAAGTTTGAGAGTTGTAAAACTGATGGTCACTGTGCAATTACTGATCACAAATGGACTATAGTCACATTGCCTAGTGCTGCTGTATGTGGTCGACCTTGTATGAGTTGATTAATCAGCGTTCTTCTGCGGTGCGTGTAACTGACACCCTGGACGTCCTGGAATGTTTTCTTTTCGTGGTCGATCGGAATGTTTACGTTTAGAGCAGGGAGGTGGGGAGAGAGATTCTCTTTCTCTTCCCACCTCCCCAAACCGGAAGATGCGCTGTTTGCACAATGTTACTGTTCCCAGGGAGGTGAGATTCCTCTCACCTCCCTGCTGTTCCACAGCGACGTGGCGAAAAGCATATTGCCCGCTGACCTTTTAACCCTGCAAAATATCAACTGCTGACCTTTAACCCTGCAAAATATCAACCGGAATTGCCTCGCAAAACTCCCTCGTATAGGTAATAATTGAGAATATTTAGTTTGGTTTTCACACAATTATGTCATGCTACACGATTTTTGTTTCACTTCCGTTGTCGAATATTGCGGTAGAATAGTTTGGACAATAAAGCCAAACGAAGAGCACGCACTGCAGAGCGAGCGTATAAACCACTATAGCAAGAACAATGGAGCATGTAATCGTGCACGCGTGGACAAAGCATTCCCCACACGCTGCAACTGGTGTCTCCGAAAGCCGAATTATGTAAATGTATGCGACGCACCAGCCAATCGCATACGAGACCCTGCGCCGTAGCAACACTGGGGATAATTATTGGCGCGGCGTTCGAAAGAAGCTAGAAACTGACGAGTGCGATCCAACATAGGGTGCTTAAAATTCCATTTTTGATAGGAAAAACTTAGTCTTATGCTATGAAATTTAGTGTAGATGTAGAAAACATATCAAAGATTCGATTTCTGCAAAAAACCTAAATCGACAAAAATAATGGTCAAAATCTTTGTACCCCGCCTAGGAGGGAATTTGCTCTTGCGACTTTTGCCTGAAACCGTTGTCGCGGGTCACAAATGATAATTGCAAATAACTCTGAAAAGTGTACAAAACAACTATAACAAAAAAAAAATAAGAATGAAAAGCGATTGATGAAAAGAAAAAAAATGTACAGAAATATACAATATATACACGATATATGGTAAAAAAAAAAAAAGTAGTGACGTCACGTGTTACGCACAAGTTACGCACGAGAAAGGCCGCCGGCTGTTGTGGCAGCCCGCGGCACGAACTAGAAGTTGTTTACAGGATTGACAGCGCGTATAGTAGCGCGTGACGCACTTGTAACAACTGATTGAGTGCGCACTGCTAGTGTAAACATTGTGACATACGTCAGGCCAGGGAGGTGGAAGAGAGACTCTTCTTAGTGCATACCTGACTCATTTCAGCGCTTCCAATTGGCTACATTCTTGAACCCATTTTATATTTGTTATTATCTATTATTTTTTTGTTTTGGTTACACATATTGCGCGCGCTAGCAGGGTAGTAACACCTCACTCTTAATAATCACTGTGAATATTCGCACTGTCATCCCTGAAGAATAGTTCAATAGTTTATTTATTTCCATCATCACAAAGAAAAGAAAAGAAAAAGTTGACATAATCCAAAGTGATACAATTTCTTTTTTTAATTTCTCTTAAACTCGTCCGATAAAGGATTTTTTTTTCAATACAAGAAGAGGAAGGTTCCTCGAAAATTCTGATTATTTATTAAATCAAGATTGGCTATTAATGCATTCCCTGCATTCCTCTGTTGTGACTTAATTATTGCTTTATATATATATATATATATATATATATATATATATATATATATATAGTATTACCAAAGAATGTCGATTCTGCCCCCCCCCCCAAAAAAAAAAGAAGAAAAAAAATTCGGAGTAAGAATGAAAATTTACCCCTACAACAACACATCGAATAAATCAAACCCAATGCTTTGCTTAGCTCCTTCAAATCTCCGTCCCGCTCTTCTTCAAAACCTGGTCCAACAGCAACAGATAGGATCATAATATTCCCACCGTTCACCCCAGTCAAAACTCATGAGCTGTTTGCAAAAAGATTTTGTTACACACACTATATTGTACGTTTAATCCAGCTAATGAGCCGGAAAGGTACATACTTAATAGTAGCAGTAGTAGTAGTGGAGTAGTAGTAGTAGTAGTAGTAGTAGTAGTAGTAGTAGTTGTTGTTGTTGTTGTTGTTGTTGTTGTTGTTGTTGTTGCTGTAATATCCATTCGGCATTTTCAAGACAATACACGTGAATGATGAAATGGCAGACAGCACGGAACACGTAACTTTCTATGTACACAGAACTATAGACAGGCAAAAGAATTACAGCAATCAATTTTGAAACGACTATACGTGACCAAAATAATATGACGCCCAATATTGTACACTATAATAATCCACACACCTTTCATATTATGCATAACCCCAGAGACCGTAGCGAAATAACAAAACGGTTTAAATAAGGTTGTTCGAAAATAACCGGATACTAATTAGCATACCAAACGCACAGGGACACGCCCGATTAGCCAATGATAACAATGGATTCGAATTTTTATGCTTTTATCATCCGCTATAAAGTCACCATCATTGTCCACAGCACACATAAGAACCGCTACCCCATACCATGAGAGAAAATACACACACACACACACACACACACACACACACACACACACACACAATCTAATTAACATAATAATCATACCTTACAAAGGTATCTTACCTTTCATTGAACCACATAAACATAATAAAATATGGTTGTAATTCGTGCACACTTTCAATCTTTAGTAGTTACTGGCACACGGCTCAAACTAAATAGAACACGTATTTATCTCTCACCCTTAAAAAGAAAAGAAAATCGTTATCCTACCCCTTCCAAAGAAAAAAAAAATCAACCATCCAATAGCTGTCATACTATGTCATAAGAGTATTTAACAATTTATGTAAATTTTTACTTAACCTTTTACAGGAAATATATTGGCTTCACCAAATAGACCGCACTGTCAAGTCTGAAATTCATACAAAATTAATTTCTCGACAAACCCTTCATACCACCGCAAAAACCGTTCAACGAGATCAGAGTTTTCGTCGGTCTAATTACCAATCTAATTTACCAATATAAAATAGCAGTCTAATTTACCAATTTGCTTAGAAGAAAGTGATCCAAATAAAATCTACTCTGCCGATAAGTTCAGAAATCACCCCTACTCTCTTAACTTAGTAGGTCTCCAGACCACTCAAAAGCTGCTCAATGGCAGCGCACACACACAAAAAAAAAGGAAAAGAAAAGCCAAATTCACATAATGAGTACCTGCTGAGATTACATTAACACACCAGAGATTAAATTTACAACAGTCCCAATGATAATTATGACACCATTACACTTCATATTGCCTGTACCGTGCCAATGACATCAACCAAAATTTGACGTAGTCATTATCGCAAGCCTTTGACCAGCTTCTGCTGTATTGAGAGCAGGGAGGTGTGAGAGAGAGTACTTTCACTGTGGGAAGAGCTGTTTAATGCTGTTATGAATTACTAAGTAGACCTTAACAGCTACATGTACTCGTACTTGAATACGCGATAGTTACTACCTTGTAGAGTCATGGCTGTAGGTCCCCCCTCCCCCCCCCCCCCCCCCCCCTTTCTGTTTTCAAATACTGCCTATCGTCTAACGCTGTTACAAGCACCAAAAGCTTAATGAGAAAGGCACTATATATAATTTGAATGGAAGTGGGTTTTCATTGTGACCCGCGATAAAGTTTACGATACGCTAGCTCCACCGTAATGGGGTCTCGACACAAATATGCCGAATAATGAAATTCTTCCGTGAAATGGACAGGCATGGATGAGAGCGAAAAGCTGATAAAAGCTAATGAGTGAGAAGCAATTTCTCTGCATCGTGTTCTTTGTGACAACACAATTTCAGTTGGGTAAAGACCAACGAAAATCCTAGCCAAAATGTATTCGCACAGTATAACATATCTGAGAACATAACAGAACGGGGTTAATGCATAGTGTTACAGAATGTTACTCCTTTATATTTTATGCTGTTGGTTTAGACATACTCCGAAACTACTCATTATCTTGGCAAGTGCAGTCAAACACGTATCGTTGTAGTTGTACTGAATTTCAAGATTTGTAACTTTTATTGCCTACCCACACAGCGTATTCTGTTGACGGCTATATCAGGTTTCAGTGTCATTGGTGGCTCTTGAGAAGTCTTGCTGTGTTTTTATGTCATCTTTTGTTCTTCAAAAAAGGTGTATTTATTGATAATATCGTAGCGGCTAGAATTTAAGAAGGATCATCTAAATGTCCATAGAACACTGTAAGACAGATTTTGTGGAGTCCACAATATGTAGTTTTCAAGAACTAAGGTCATGCTGATGTACGGTGAGCTTTCTTCTGGACATCGAGACAGATATGAAATCAGGAAGAGATGCAAGGATGGCTTGAAGAGAGCCTTGAGCACCTGCCACATCGGCCATCGACAAATGGGTTGCTATCGTCTCTGATCGCACATCTTGGCACCTCACTGTCCCACAGGCAGCAACCGCCTTTGAAAGTGATCGTACACTGCAAAAAGGCCGGTGTTAAATATGAAACACCGAGCTGGTGATAAATTTCCGATGCTCATTCATGGTGTTAGATTAACACCTCCGGGTGTCATTTCAAAATTTAAGATTGTGTGTGTGTTTTTTTTTTTTTTTTGAATAGTTTCTTAGTTACTGCGCTTCTTGTTAATTTTGAACATCAACAAGGCGATAAAGAATTTTATCGATAAAGTACTTGATTTTCGAAAAAAAAAAATGTGTAAACACATTTGCACCGCAGTAACACCAGTTGGTGTGGTCCCCTATTGAAGCTGGACGGGTGATATACCATTGAAATTAACACCACCAATATCAACTCAACACCATGCGGTGTCATTATTGAATTAACTCTAGCCCAGTGTCAAAAATATCGCCAGCACAGTGTCAACTTAACATCACGAAGTGCCAGGTGAACACTCTTTAACACAGTCACAATACATTTTCTAAACCTGTGGGTGTGGTCCTCTATTGAATTTGATCGGTGTTAGATTTAATACCCATGGTGTTAAATCTAACACCGATGTTTTTACAGTGTAGGGCTCACCTCAATATAAAAAGATAAGGGAGGAGAAACCCAACATCCAAACCCAGCCAACCGATTATCCCGTGCAACCGCTGCAACCGCGTGCCTGCCTACAGCAGACGTGGACTTCCTTAATCTTCGTTCGCAGCACAAAGCCATACCAATACATGTATTTTAGATATTTGTAGATGTTGCTAATCGAATTTTCAACTTAAATGTCATGACGAAAACAAAAAACATTCTACCATATTCTTTTCTTTCTTTCTCTCTCTCTCTATCTCTCTCTGTCTTTATGTTAAAAAAAATCATATTAAGTCAATCTATATACTAGACATTGTATGCATATAATACGTTTGCGTGCGTGGTGTGTGCTTGCGTGCGGTGTGTGTGTGTGTGTGTGTGTGTGTGTGTGTGTGTGTGTGTGTGAATGCATTTAGATATTTTTGTGTGTAAGCAATAATGATTATATAAATTGTAACTTTTCCCCTAATTTGCATTCCTTTTTGCAGGGCCTAGCATCTGTGGGAAACATCAAAATTACCCTCGGCTTGCTAAACGTCTTCGGTAAATATGTATTTTTCTTTTCGATTACCCTATGCGTCCATACTTCCTCTCAGATGTTCGATAAAGATTAATAGCTGTTCTGGTGACAAGTGGAACTCATAATACAGCTTTCATTACTTTTTTTCTAATAGATTATATAGTGTCCTGCTTAAAAAAAATACTACACACGCAGACAAAGTACGAACTCGTCAGGTGTTGTTTCTCTGAATTCGAAACAATACTCGTCTTCACTATTGTAGAAGTGGCAACTCGAATTTTCACAAAGACAGTGAGGACAATGTTAATCTGTTCCATTGAATTCACTTATCGTCGCTGGGGTGACAAGACCTTGTATCTCAAATTTTGGTGAAAATGACTTTTTTGCATTAGTGGTCAAATAATCGGTTAAGTGATGTCCTGTCCAAATCCCAGCTGGCTTACCCCAAAAATGAAGCCACCACGGCATGTCAAAGGAACGGCTATCCCATTCAGTATAGTGCTTTGGCCGCCATGTTTTCTGGCTCTCCTGAACATTTGACATTTTTGAGATACGAGGTCTTGTCACCCCAGCGACGTTATGTCATATTTCTGTTTTAATTATGATGATAATCTGAAGCTCTCTGTATACCTGTTTGTGCAAACGGACTGATAGAAAATGGTTTGGCATGAGTTTTTGATAAGCGAGTGTTGTAAGTTGTATGTTCCCCCCCCCTGATCTTAAGTTCCTGAATGTTTTTGTAGCTGTTGCTGTTGCTGTTGTTGTTGTTGTTGTTGTTGTTGTTGTTGTTGTTGTTGTTGTTTGATTTTTCAGAAATCACTGAGACCAGCAGTGGTCAAGGATTCGTCGCTTTTTACCCTCTTCTCTTCTTCTTTATTACGTGAATATTCCTGTAGTTATACACAGGCTAATAGTGCTTTTTGCTGTTTATGTTCATGAGTTTGCAAGTCAACCTGATGATGCCATCATTCCATTCCATTCCATTCCATGGATTTCGGCCATATAGGCCGCCATGTTGCCTTTCAAATTCATTTTTGATTTGTCGAATCTATGTTCGTGACACTCAAATCCAACATGTCGTCACTTAAATTCGTTGAAAGTATTCCAACTTCTCGAAGCGGTCAGTCAATTTTGCGAGAGAGGGGTGTGATTGCCCAATGCCGCTATTTCAGCATTTCGAAACAATCTATTTCACACTTTGAGCAATCGTTTGCACTACAGTATTCCGGTTTTATCCCATAATCATAGCCATGATCGTGTGTTCTCGTCCATTGTGTATACTGTAAACATTCATTGTATCCATGTTTTCTTAATGTGTTATTAATTTTTGCACTAGTATATGCATTTATTGTTACAGACGGTATGAAATCGCATTTCATCATTTTTATTTTCCCGCGCAATTAAGAGAAATACTCATTTCCTTTGATTTGAAACGCCAGTATGCTATTTGTGATAATTATGTGTTCTTTCTAAAATATATATAATTGGCAACATGCCTTTGAGAGAAAAGTGCATGATGATTATTTCTTTGATAAAAATTTCTTTAATGAAAATAAAATATTCTTGTTTAATCTTTCATCGGGGAATGAGTGCAAATCGCACTAAGTTAACTTTTGATTGACAGCCCTGTTATAAGAAGAGTTCTTCTAGTGCAATAAGCTTTGTCTTTTCTGGCGTCTGCGAGGCATGTTGGAAAGTTCATGACTGATTGTGTCTATACCAAAGAAAATATTTTTTGTCTGTTTTTTATTGGAGGTTTTTTTTTTTTGTGTGTGTGTGTGTGTGTGTGTGTGTTTTGAGTGATGGAGTCAGTGTAACGCCTTCCATTCTGTAGTATGCCGCGTGCTCGCTATTCTGTCGTGAGTATACCGGCTTCTTCTGCAGCTGCCCGGTCGCCAAATCTTCGCTGCTAAATTGAATGAAATAAACCTGAACTCGGATGCTCCTCTGCGCATTTGAATGTACTCGAAAAGGCGCCCCTCGCATCCCAACAATTTTTAATGCTCTCTACAAGATTTCTAATTTGAATGGTATGTAAATGTTATCTTTTTTTCTCAAGTGTGAAATTTAGTGATCGAAATACAAAGTTCAACAACTACTGTATTTTAATGGCGCTGTAAGTTTATGAGAATTTGAATGACTCGATTATCGAATTGAATGGCAAACGGGCTACTACTGCAAGAAACCTTTACATACTGGCTAAATCCGACCAATTCGGCATATCTACTCAAAAAGTTGCAATGGCCTCTGCAAATTAAAGAAAAGTTTAACTTCATGCTATACTTCATATCAATTTCCTCGACACCTCTGTCAGTCGCTGTTTTTGCCGAGAGCTCATGCCCTCACGTTCCAGCGGATTTTGCCGAAGCATGTCCGTACGGTTTCTCCGAGGCAGCTGGAAGACGAGTCAAACTGCTCCCGAAAATTGTTCCCTTGGATCATCCTCACTACGATGCTCTGGTGCCCAAACAGGTCAGAGGTAAAACCAACTGGTATTGTGCTCCACCTGGTAAGTGCAGCGAAGAGTGATGTTTTTCTCTGTTGAAAATATATACATACAGTCTGTATATGAGCGAAAGAAATCAGATTTGAGGCGGACGTTGCTTTCTTGTTTTCTCTTTATAATCGAACTTTTGGCCTTTCATGGCCTTCACCAGGATCTACAAGCAGAACACACAATACAACAATTATCTAGATGACGTAATGTGCCATGATGCAATAACTGCACTATATATATATATATATATATATATATATATATATATATTCACGATTTTTTCCTTATACTGCAAATTGTATGTTGGTTTAGAACGCGAATAATGTAGAGATCATGTATGAGTGTCGGTTACCTTTTTGATAGCTTTAAATGTCAGAAATCTACGCAGAGAGAAAACTACATGTATACGATTCTGTACTTTTCAATATGGGGCCGAAAAAAAACCCGGATAAGTCCTCTTGTCCCGGCTGGAAAGAACACATTGTCCACAGTGTGAGAAACACAGGGCGAACACAGTGTTAAATCTCTTCACACTGTTAAATATAACGAGCGTTTTAACAGGGTGGGCACAATTATGGCCATACATCAGGGCATAGTTTTTGGTGATCTAGCTAGTTCCCCATTGTGCAAAAAAAAAAAGGAAAAAAAAATCTTTAAGCTAGTGGTTCAATTATTGAGATGTAAATCTTAAATCATTCAAGTGAGATATGCCTTAATAACGTTTTTTTTTTTTTTTTTCCCTTGTCCCAGCATGTATCCCGAACCCTTGCCTTAACGAAGGAATATGTACGGAGACAACGGAAAATTTCATCTGCGACTGTCCGGAGCCATTCATAGGGAGGCGATGTGGCGCAGGTATCTCCTCTCGCCAGAAATGGCATAAACACTTACGCTAACAAGCAGGGAACAACACCTTGGGAAGGATAGACATGGAAGAAAGTTGGATTAATCATATCTCATATGTTTGTTTTTTTTTTTGTTTTGTTTTTTTTAACCAACCAAATTAATTATCATTTTTATCATATATGAAGAGTTTGTTCGCGAAAACCGATAAGTCAATTTTTGAAGATTTTGAAGTACGTTCTCGGTCATAAAGTACAAAATGATACCTTTTTTTTTAAATGATATATTGGTTACTACATATAAGGGTATATTTCTTAAAGCTATGGTCAAAAGAAGCACAAATTTTCTTATTATTCTCTTTATTTTTCTTGACCTTTAATCGCAAATATCTCCATTTTGCAAATATGGACTTATCGGTTTTTGCGAACAAACTCTTCATATGAATATATATATATATATATATATATATATATATATATATGTATATTAAGAGTAGAAACAGTCGTTTAAACAACTTTCATATTTTAACTTTCATCTATTATATACATAGGCTTATGTGTACATGACTGTATACAACAATACAGGAAGTCGAAACAATACTACTATCATTGGACATTGGGGTAAGGAAATAAGTTGTGTTAATATGTGTAATTGATTGTGTGTAAACGAGAAAGACTTTGCTATACTAGATCAAATGTTCACTAGATGCTCTGTTTCGGATAAACCCAGGTAACATAACTAAGAAAAGACATGAAAATAACTTCACTTCTCTTGTTAACCCTCAAAGCTGAAATAAGATGAAAATATATAAAGATATAAATCCATGTCAAAATTAATGTTTAATTGGGCAAAAGGTTTCATCACCGATGAAGTTTGAACTTGAAGTCCTAATGTCCTGATGTTGAGGTCTGTACATAACATCGCCGGTAACAAGTTAAAAAAATTCGAATCATCAAAGACATTTTTATTTTATTTTCCTCATTTTAAAGGGTTTGGAATATATATATATATATATATATATATATATATATATATTTGTTGATAATTCACGTTTTGCCTCAAATATAAAGACGAATCAAGAAAGTAGTGCATTTTTTGCCAATAAAGAATAAGTTTTTGCCTCCACCTTCTTCAGGAGTCTCGACAGGGACTCCTGAAGACGGTGGAGGCCATCGAAAATTGAAGTCCAATAAACTCATTCTTTAGTGGCAAAACAAAATACATTATTAGTTCTTTATTCTTCGATATACATGTATATGTATATATATATATATATATATATATATATATATATATATATACATATATATATATATAAAGAGTTTGTTTGCAAAAACCAATAAGTCCATATTTGCGATTAAAGGTCAAGAAAAATAAAGAGAATAATAAGAAAATTTTTGCTTCTTTTGACAATAACCTCAAAAATATACCTGTATAATAGGTGACCAATATATCATTTAAAATGTATTATTTTGTACTTTATGAAAGATATTGTACTTCAAAATCTTCAAAAATGGACTTATCGGTTTTTGCAAACAAACCCTTCATATATATATATACACACACACACACACATATATATATATATATATATATATATATATATATATATATAATTATAGATAGATATATATATATATATATATATATATATATATATATATAATTATATATATATATGTATATATGTATACATATATCTATATATATATATATATATATTATATATAATTATATATAATTATATATAATTATATAAACTCTATTTAATAATAGGGTTAAAATATTACATATATGAGGTATTGATGCGTTTTCATGCATCGTGATTTCTCCACGTAACTACAGTGAATTTCATTTCGTCGGTATCTCTGCTTGGTGGCAACCAGCGACAAGGATGCATCACGTTCAGCTCTATTGATGACGACCAATCCCTGAAGTTCATGTCATTTCGTCATTGGAGGGCTGAATTGTCACAGCTCATTTGTCAGTACCTCGGATTTAAATTCGTTTGGGCGACAATAAATGGCGACGCCTACACTGTGCCATCGGGTGCATTATCAACCAACCGTTCCGTAATCACATGCCCGGAGGGAGCCCGAAACATCACTCAGTGTTGGTCTGTTAATGACACCAGTGAGGATAGTGTGGCCGTTGGCATAATTTGCTGTGAAGGTGAATTGTGATATAACCACGCATTCTTCTCGCCATCTGTATTTAATCCTTTCTTTCCTTTTCAACGGGTCTATATGCCAACGAGTGTAACAACATACAGGTATATGATTGATATGGATGAACTCGCTGAGTACACTATACCATTCATTCATTCATTCATTCATTCGTTCATTCATTCATTCATTCATTCATTCATTCATTCATTCATTTTTTTCATCCCCAACAAAACATCTCAATTTATTTTTTCATATAACATACAAGTGAAAATGTATATCATATATTCATAGATATACCATACATACTTATGTTAAAAGGAAAACCCACAAAAAGCCCCACTATGAGGGTTTTATCCGACATATAAAAGTACTATTATTTTCATACGAGTCTGTGCGTGTGCGGGTGTGTTATAATCCACTATTTACGTTGCGTTATTAACGTTGAGTTACAATCCACTGTTTACGTTGTTATTAGAAGCTAATACCCCGTTCCCAGTCCCACTGTCTAGGAGGACCTCTAGAGGACACGCTAGCTGAAAACTAGCTATTCTTTTATACAAACTCATTTGGTGGTAAGAGAGACCCCTGTTCACAGTCCCCTTGCTGTCTGGAGTGAGGTATGCATACATTTCTATGGAAATCAGTGGAAGGGTTTTTTTTTTTTCCACCACAAAGTTAACAGTGCTTGTCACTGGAAGTGTGTGCTGTGTTTATGCTAGTCTGGTTTTCAGACCGTTTTCTCACACTAATTTTCTTTTCAGAATATTTACTGCTTCTAACAACAAAAGAAGTAGCAGGTTAAGCTGATAGGCCTTATCCTTTGACAAAAACGGTGACTTCATTAGGGGCGGCAACAAAATCCGGGGAGGGTGCATTTTGTAAAAGGAGTACAGTTGGCAAAGGGTCTGTAAACCAGACTATGTTAACGCCGTGTTAGTAAGTGCCGAGACCGTTCACAGTCCCCTCGTTACGTCTGGCGTGAACACAGCACAACCTCTAGAGGTTGTGCTAGACTTGTGCTAGGCTGTTTGGCATGACATTCACGCTAGATTCACGCCAGACTCATTCCAGACTTGTGCTAGATGCTGCAATACGTTGTGACCGTTCACAGTCCCCATCGTCTGGCTTGAACGCAGCACAACCTCTAGAGGTTGTGCTAGACTTGTGCTAGGCTGTCTAGCACGACATTCACTCTAGATTCACGCCAGACTCATTCCAGACTTGTGCCAGACTTGTGCTAGATGCTGCAATAAGTTGTGACCGTTCATATTCCCCATCGTCTGGCTTGAACGCAGCACAACCTCTAGAGGTTGTGCTAGACAAAGAGGGACTGTGAACGGGGTATAAGTGGGATGTCAAGTATATAAAAGCTTTTTAATTTTGATTAACACTCAACCACTGAATAATTGAGGGGTATACTATTAATATCACTCGTGCGTTAAGTGGCTATCATCAGAGTAATAGGGGCATTGATTCCAGACGACGTGATGAACTTTGATAATATTGGCCTCGAAAATTCAGCTCATTATATTGCGGCTCACCTGACCTGTCTTAGGCTACGTTTATCAACTTTCCCCTGTTTAAACGGCTTTCAGTAGCCCTTTCGATAGCCCTTTCGAAAGCCCTTTCCATAGCCCTTTCCATGGCCCTTTCCAAACCCCTGACTGCCTGTACTATTAATGTGCTGCTTGTTTTCTAAGAAGGGACGGCGAAAAGCAATTACCATCATAAAGACATATCTTCCTTTAAGAGTGACGAGTCATGATGCAATGCCACATGAATCAATTGTCTTCCTATCTGTGAGGCAGCTCCAGTTTAGCACATATTTGAAATATTTCTGAGCGGCGGTATGAGACTTTGGCTGCGTTTATCAACTTTCCCCTGTTTAAACGGCTTTCGATAGCCCTTTCGATAGCCGTTTAGGCTGCGTTCACATAGAAGTATTCGGTATTCGGTATTCGCTATTCGGTATTCGCTATTCGGGCCCCGAATACACCATCACCCGCACAGTCAACTCACCATCCCATGCAGTGAGGATTTCTTCCTCCTACATCCTAGCAAATCTTATTAACAATTATTTATAAACTGCATCAGAATGCCAGTCTACATGCTTATTTTTGCTAAAGGGCAAATCCAGATCAAAATTGTCATTATTTTATAAACGAGAGACGGTATACGCTGCAAGAAAATCGAACAAGTTCGATTCCCACTTTGCTATACTTTTCGCAGCTATTCGGTACTTTCGAATAGTGCCCTCCTATGTGAACCGGTGTGAGGAAATCCTACTGTTCGATTCAAGCTATTCGCGTGCCCTCGAAAAACGAGCCCGAATACCCGAATAGTATACTTCTATGTGAACGCAGCCTAAGAAACGGCTTTCAAACTAGTTGCGTTTATCAACTCTCTTCGCGAACACGATTTTTTAACTGGCCTGTCACTGCACTGCTGCATTGCGCTATTCGACCCGAGGAGAAGTACAAGTACTGAAGTACAAGACTACAGAGCCGTTTCAAAACAGCTTTGCGTTTATCAACTTCCAAAAAGGGTTTTACGAACAGGTTTCTGAAAACCTGTTTAGGAAACCTGTTTGGATAGCCACAAATTTGGGGCTTTCGAAAAGGCTTTCCTAAAGGGCTTTCAAAACAGCTTTGCGTTTATCAACTCGTAAAAATTCCTTGAAACTGTTTGGATAACCTGTTTCTGCCGAGAAAAGGAGTTGAAAAACGCACCCAGAGATGATTATGTTATCCAATGGCTTAATACTTATACACAGGCGGTGTTGCCGAAAGCAGATATGTGATGTCACCATGAAGGGGGAGGGGGGGGGGGGGGGGAGAGTTGAATCCTCAATGTACCTAAACAATGTCTTTTTTTTATTTTTCTAACAAAAAAGATTATAGCTGAGTGAGGGCTGTGAATACCGGGGTGCCCTGTTCTTTGTAAGGAGGGGGTTAGAGACAACACGTTCGTACTTTCAGCTGCCTTTTGAAACCGTATAACAGATTTTCACCGAAAGCGGCATGTAGATCCCTATGGTAGTTCAATCCCGTTTTGTTCGAAGGGGCAACAAGTCCATGAAGAGGGAGGTGCGAAGAGAGGGGTTGGGGTGTGGTTGAAGCAAAGGCCGAAATCAAAGAAATTTCTGCCCCTAGAAGCAGAAGTAAACAATGTCTTATTGGAGAGTGTATTAACGACTGCAGTATCAAGTTGGCAGTAGAATGGCTAATGAGGGGCCGAATTATCACATTTTCACCATCATTCCTAAGATCTATGACAGCGTTTCAATACAACTTTCCAGATATCCTAAGGGTTATAGGATCTAAATTTACACGAGCATCCCCTCCCGGAGCCTTGAAGTTCCTTTGTCTCCTTCAGAATACTCGTCCCCCGAGAAGAGAAAAAGAAAAGAAACATAGAGGTATTAAACAACATTAATGACTGAAGTGTTATTGTTGATAATATTAAGGGGAATCAATGAATGCACTGTTCTTGCCTGGGGAGACTTTCATCTTTGCTGAGAATTTTTTTTTCTTCTATAATTCTTAAAATTGATTGATTGGTGAGTTTGAATTTATTTCCACTTTAAGTTCAAAGTAAAATACGTGTCTTTCGCTGAGGGTAAGTCAAATGTAACATATATTCCATACTGCAGCATATGAATGCACGAATCCCGGGCGTCCACTTGGTATGCAGGGAAGCACGATTGCTACAAGTCAGCTAACTTCTTCAACGGCGCAATACTCGGCTTCCTATGCCAGACTCCACGGCGGGAGCGTAGGGTGGTCACCAACTACTTATGACCGTAGCCAGTGGATCCAAATTGACCTTCTACTCCCGCACCTTGTTACTGGGATAACGGTTCAAGGTCGCAGCAACGCCGCCAACTACTACGTATCATCGTTCAAGCTGACTTACACGTTATTTGAGTCCATGTGGATCACATACAAGGATGAACTAGGTGATGTTAAGGTGCGTTTTCCTGTTCGATTTCAGAATTCATATCTTTTTATTCACGACAAACAAATTCCCCAGCAGAGGAATGTTCATCCGCTATTTTTTTTTTTTTTGGTGATAATCTCAAGTTAATACATTCTCCAGGAATTTGAAATACAGACCCAATAACCACGACAGAAATTTTATTTCTTTGCATCTATTTTCCATCCTTTAAAGCGTAACACAAAATGATGTATTGCACAATCATAATCGTTTCATCAATTTGAAAAAAAAAAAACAAAAACAAAAGAAACAAACGATTCCAAAAATGGAGACATCGTCAGAATGACAGCTTCGGTTACCAAGGTTACTAATGGGATATATTAACCGTGAGTAAACTAGAACAACCACTCCTACACGCGCGCTGAGCCAGACGTCATTAGCTGATTATGAAACGCTCTGAATCACTTACACATACAATATCAATTCCCCTTCTCCCCTCGCAGAACCCTCCCCGCCAAGCCGCCACAATGTCCGGTGTTTTTATTACCATCTAACTCTCCTCTCTCCCTCTCTCTCTCTCTCTCTCTGCGTATATATGTATATATATATATATATATATATATATATATATATATATATATAATCATAGTTCGTTCTTTGCCTCTAACACAGGGGAAATAAAAATAAACCTATACAAAAGGCCGGTCAGGTCTTCCCTTCTCCTACATAACTATAATCATTTTCTTGAAGGCAAATGATTTATCTATTAAAAAAAAAGTTAGGCTAATGATCTCAGCGAATTCAAAATGAGTCACCAAGATTATCTGCATTATTTTCAACAAGATATAACACAGAAGGACATGTACCTAACCGACGATGTGATCGTACTATCATAACAAGTACAAACGATCTGTAGTCAACAATTTACGCAATCCTTTAATCATATTTTTTTCTATTTCATTTTTGGGAGCATATTGTTCATTTTCTTTCCCGGTCTTATTTCCATTTCTGCGAGGATAAACTGGCTACGACTGGCTGTTTTCAGTATTCCTAGGAAAGCACAATTTGATATGAATAGGTTATTAAGAGGAGAAGGTGAATACAGATAATGACATTCAGATCGTTTGGTTTTTGTTTGTTTATTTGTTTGTTTGCTTTTTTTCGAATACGCGATATTCTTTCATGGATAGTTGAAAACCATCTTGTCGTGTCATCCAAGGATATTTCCAACAGTAGTCACTCTGACAGCTGAAATTTTTATCTTTTATTTATTCTTTGCTGTGCAAAGTATTTCCCAGGATCCCATGATCACAGCACAGCGACCACGCAAACCTTCAACCCTTCACCGGTGGCGCGATTCATCCGAGTCCACCCCAACACTTGGATGAATGGCATCTTTCTCCGCTTAGAACTACTTGGCCAGGGTCCGCTGTCTATCTGGGATGGTTCGTATTAAGGGGTCTTCTTGAAAACTTGTTCGACATTATGTGTAGTAATGATACTAGTGTGATTCTATGTTTGTTGTTTTTCCATTGTGTAACCACCAGTGTAGGACCGTGGTACGATTACCATTAGGAGCAGTGATTAAAAAATAAATAAATAAATATTCGAGTTTTCATATTTGATGCATTTATGCAGGTCAGTTGTATCACAAAATATCCTAACATGTACAATTTTGAAATATTACCTGAAATATAAGGATATGTCTTTCTCACTAAAACATAACTGAAGGCGGTTTAGGCTGGAAACAATTCTGTTGTAACTACTGTTCACATTTTGTATATTTGAGAACAATCTAACATTGGTTATACTGATCGACATGGCTGAAAATAGAGAAAACATGTAAAAAGTTAAAACAAAAAGTGGTGATTGAAAAGAGCTGTTAAACTATATGAATATGATAAGATATAATTTCCAATTATATAGTCTTACCAGCTTATTGTTTACCGTGGGGATATAAACTTGTGCAAGCAATGTAGCGTAGGGTGGTGTCAATTAAAGTATTATAAACTAAAAATCTTCAGGTTAAAAATGTCATAATGAGTATGAGAAAAGTCGCACAACTGCCCGGGCAGTAAAGCCGGTATAACAAGGAAAGCATACATGGATCAATGTTCATGTATCAGCCTGCGTAATGTGTATGTGTGTGTGGGAGGGGGGAGTGTTTGTGTTTGTTTGCGTGTGTTTTCGTATTAAGTTTGTTTTGTTTGTTTGTTTGGTTTATTTCTGCATTTTCTTTCTCCGAATACAATTGCAAATGAAAACAAAATGATACAGATACATACAAATCAATACAAAGAAAAATCATTTGCGTAACAACATTCAGTCTGAAGTGGCATACATATTATGAATAAAAATAACATATTAAGGCATACTGTATCTATTAACAACTGAGAAATCAATACAGGGGACCGTCATCATAAGCAGAGCTTGACGTGGATGAGGCCCTATCTGAATATGTGATACCAATGTAATACACACCAATTATATATGTACTCATAAAACTCTTAATCTTAATACACGAAACACATTTTGTTTGTTTGTTTGTTTGTTTGTTTTGTTTGAGAGATACTTTATTTTCTGCAAATCAATATATACATAGATTGAATAATCGTGAACATGGGAAACATACAAAGTATATTTGAAAAAGAGTCGTTTGACTTGCATGAACAACGATATAAAAGGAAATTAATGATATTACAGTATGTATGTCTATGCAGCTGGGATTACAATAACAATATTATATTTAAGAAGTGATAATGCAGAGGGCCGCCATTGTAAGCATTGCTTGAAAAGATGGCCGGCCCGAGGAAAAGTTAGGTATGTAAATTGGTAAACAATACAAATTCTGCTGCGAAGATAGCAGGGGAAAATAAACTCTGATGAGTGATGGTGGTGAATGTGCGTGCGAGTGCTTGAGAGTGCACAGGGGCAGATAGGCTGGGATTTGGAATGATAAAATTGGTTTGCTGGAAGAGGGAATGACTTACGATGTTGCTACTATCGGGAGACCAACATAAGTTATATAAATTATTCGTGCTTAATTCGTATTTGAAGTATACTGTGATAGAATATGCTTCTTTAAGTTTGCTTTGAATGAAAACAAGGAGGCACACTGTTTCAACTCCTCAGGAAGAGTGTTCCATGTATCCGGACCGTGATGTCTAATCGATTTTTGAGCAAGTAAAAGCTTTTGATTACTTAATTTTTTTTTTGAGAAGTGTGCACCACCCCCTGGTTGCTCTCTCTTTCTGCTCTTCATTTTGTTGTTGCTCTTGCTGTATTTCATCGTGCCTGTCTTCATTTGACTCTGCCACATGTTAGTATATATGTCATAGATCCTGCTGGACAATTTTTGGATTAAGAATTCACTTCCAACCTTCAGATTTCGTGGAAAGATGTTTTGCCCTTGCTACATTGCAAGGCATTGGCACTGTACTCCATGTTTTCTCAGCATTAGAGCCTGCTCACTCAACCTTCCCTGGGATACAAAAGGCCTTGGACAATAACATTCCTGTTAACAATGGATCTGGTCAAGTTCTCGCTCTTTGTCTTCTTTGTGCTGCAGTGCAAGGGGACTTGCCTGAAAGAGCACCATAGCCAGTGCACTGACTATACCAAGGTAACTTATGTGAAGAAATGCTATGGAACACGTGTTGTTTATTATGCAAATTCTCCAGCCACCTTTGAGCTCTTACTTCTGAAATCTGGAGATGTCAGCACCAACCCTGGTCCATCAGACCCTCATGATGGATCTCATGATAGTGTCTATCCCCTTGCTCCAAAGCATAACCAGCGTATCATATATACTGGTACCATTCTACGTGATTTACAGCCTTTTCCACGTGTGCTCTACACCAGACTGCCTGATGAACTGTTCAGTAGAATCAAAGCCTTGGGTATTCATCGCAGAAGGAAGACTCATCGTGGAAGCAAGGGCTTCAGAAGGAGAAGAAGACAGCAGCAGCATGAACATCAACTATCCAAAGAGAGATCTCCTAATCTCTCCCACGAAACCTCTTCTGTGGAAGCAAGACACGATAAGTTGAATTTTTGTGTTCTTAATGCTCGCTCACTCAGGAATAAATCTTCAGAATTTCAAGATTTTGTCATAGATAAGCACCTTGACATGGTATGCGTCTGTGAGACATGGCTTACTCCATATGATGATGCAGTGGTGGCTGACTTCTGTCCAGATGGCTATATCTTCAAGCACCGACCCAGACCTGGTAGACGAGGTGGAGGCATTGGATTCCTTTATCGCAATGAACTAAACGTGAGTGTTAAACCATCTTCTGTCTATGACAGCTTTGAAGTGATGTCAGGTACTGTTACATCAAACAGCATCAGCACCGATATTGTCGTTATCTACAGGCCACCTGGGACTCGATCTTCTTTCACTAAGTTCTTAGATGAGTTCTCATCCATGCTTGATGATAACATTTTTCGTCCGACACCTCTTTTGATATGTGGTGACTTGAATGTTCATCTGGACAATTTGGCTTCTTCCAACACTAAGAAATTCAATGAATCGCTCTCTAGCCATGGTCTCATCCAGGTTATAGATGTCCCTACCCATGAGAAGGGACATATTCTCGATGTATTACTGTTTCGCTCGTCCGAGTGTGAATTTCATTCCAATGTTCAAGTCATACCTGGCATATCTGATCATTCTGCCATTACTTGCAACCTCCATCTTGATAAACCTCGCCAGACTAGGAGATACAAGGTTGTTCGAAATATCAGATCGATAGACAGGATTGCATTTGCTGCTGATGTTTGCAATGCCTTTAAGTTGTCTTCATCTGACTTGGATGTGTGCAGTGCTGTTGACAATTATAACTCGCATCTAGGCACCATTCTCGACACTGTCGCACCTGCTAAGATGTGCATCAGGAGGGATCAGTCCACAAGTCCATGGTATACTCATGAGATCATCCTTGCTAAGCGTAGCTGTCGAAAAGCTGAACGGAAATGGCGTACCAAAGGCAAACTGGAGATAGATCGGCAGCTGTACTCCCATCAGAGACAGATTGTTCATTCTCTTGTTCGCAAGGCCAAGCGTAACTACTATGTTAGTCTCATTGAAGACTGCGGATCGGATTCGAAGCGTCTATTTAGTGTGGCTAATCGTCTCCTGAATCGTAAGAAGTCATCACCCCTTCCAGCTTATGTGAATGCTCAATCCTTGGCACAGCTCTTCATCCAGTTCTTCAAGTCAAAGATTAGTAACATATATAGCAAATTTCATGCAGATGTCACCCCTCAACCACCCTTGCAAACAAGTGCATCTTTGTTATCATTTGAATCTACCACTCCAGCTGAGATTGAGAAACTTCTGCGCAACATATCACCAAAGTCCTGCGAGTTAGATCCGATTCCTACCATCTTAGTGAAAGAGTGTGCTACAGTTTTTGCACCTATAATAGCCAGCATTGTTAATTTGAGTCTTCAGCAGGCATCAGTCCCAGTCTCATTGAAGTTGGCTTACATTCACCCTTTGTTAAAGAAGCCATCCCTTGATCCTGAGGCTCTGCAGCATTACCGGCCTGTATCGAACCTTCCATTTCTGTCCAAGATCCTTGAGCGTGTTGTCTTTTCACGATTATCAGACTATCTGCTGGAGAATAATCTCTTAGATAACCGTCAGTCAGCATATCGGCCGCATCATAGTGTTGAGACCTTACTAGTTAACTTATCCAATGATATTTTGAGAGATATGGATGATGGAAAGATTACTGTTCTCTTACTGCTTGATTTATCATCAGCATTTGATACTGTTAATCATACGATTCTGGTGAATACTTTGAAGTCATTAGGTGTTGATGGTAAAGCTCTTGAGTGGTTCAAGTCATACCTATCTGAAAGGTTTCAGGTTGTTTGTGTTAATAATGCAAAATCTGATCCTGCTCCATTAGACTGTGGTGTCCCACAAGGATCTGTCGGGGGCCCAACGCTTTTCTCGATTTATCTGACTGGTTTGAAAGAGATTTTACATTGTCATTCTTTTAACTATCATTGTTATGCTGATGATATCCAGATATATACATCATTTCTACCTACCCAAACAAATGTCGTTGACATCATTCAGAAACTTGAGGCTTGCATCCATGATATCAAAAAGTGGATGAGCTCGCATTCATTGAAGTTAAATCAGGAAAAGTCAGAGTTGTTATTTATTGGTTCCAAGGTTCTACTTGACAAGGTTAGTCTTCCTTCTTTGACGGTTGACAATGATGTGGTTATTGCTCCATCTAAATCATGTAGAAATCTTGGAGTATTATTTGATTCTACAATGTCCATGTCTGTTCAGATCTCTGCTGTCTGTAAATCCGTGAGATATCAGTTACGAAATTTGGGCATTATTCGCAAGTATTTAACTCGTTCAGCCACAGAAAAAATAGTTCATGCTCTTATATCATCACGACTTGACTTTGGTAATGCACTCCTATTTCAGCTACCACAATCTCAACTTTCACGGTTACAACAATTGCAAAATTCAGCAGCCCGCGTTGTTACCCTTAACAGGAGAAATACTCACATTACCCCTGTTTTGTCCTCATTGCATTGGTTACCTGTTGAATCTCGCATTGTATTTAAACTATTACTATTTGTTTTTCATTGCATACATGGATCTGCCCCAGAGTACAATGTTAATTTACTGACATTTTATAATCCTTCCAGATGTTTAAGGTCATCTGATAGTAGATTGCTTGTTGTTCCAAAAACGAAGAAATCATGGGGGGATCGGTCGTTTGCACATGCTGGACCTTACCTGTGGAATCAGTTGCCTCAAGCTATCCGTCACATTTCGAATGTTGACTCCTTTAAAGTTGCCCTCAAAACTCATTTGTTCATGACCATTTTCCAGTAGAATTGTATATTATGATGTATATTTTTTCATTATCATTATTGTGTCATTCATTTTCATGTGCATGTTTGTGTAAGGATTTTTGTATTTCATAACTTACTTCTTCTACTGCGCCTTGAGCACGTTAACTATGTGGAACTGGCGCATTATAAATACCCTGTATTATTATTATTATTATAAATAAAAATCATGGGAACGACGGGTAGGGTATGAGTGAATGTGATCATTAGTTACTAGGGCATTATGGAAAAATGGTAATAAATTTCGAATGTGTTTATAAATAAATATAGCAGTTAGGTATGAATGTATATCATGGGCCTTTAGAGTTTTTAGGCGATAAAATATGGGATCAGTGTGAGCTAAAAAAATTGAATGTGTGCATATACGAAGATTCTTTTTCTGAAGAAGAAAAATTGTGTTCAATTTGGTTTTGCTACAGTTGCCCCATACAATATTACAGTACATTACATATGGTAGAAATGAAGTGTTGTATAACATCATTAAAGTTTGATCATTAATTAAGTATTTTATTCTCCTTAAAACACCAATTTAGATATTGCTTTAGATATTGCTGTTATAATATTCTGGACATGAGTATTCCAAGTTAGATTGTTATCTAGGGTCACTCCTAGGAACTTGATTTATTGTTTCTCAGCAATGTTTATATCATCAATAGAAATACTTTGAGGAAGGGTGGGTTGGGATTGAAGCGTATTTTTTTTTGTCCTCAATTTGAGGGACTTTATTCAAATCAATTATTCAGAATCATGCATAAGTCAATACAAGCATAAGACAATTGTAGTCATAGTTCAATTTACATCAAATGAAAATTCTGTATATAACGGATTTTATCATCGATTTCTCGAATACTTCTTTTTTAGAGATATCATTACAATATAACAGAAACTCATATTTGAATTCTTTTACAATAAAGGATACAGTAAATCGCTGATTTCTGTATTCTTCCATGAGATATACCTTATAAATTGCATATTCCATGAAACTGATTATTGCGTTGGTAAAGAAATAATCTTTCTCACAAATTTCATACCCAATTACTATGATTTTCTCATCTACGATAATGTTTTTTCTTGAACATTCAAAAATAAGGTCACTGGTCCTTGCCCAGATGTTTCTTATTCTCGGACAATATAACAAATTATGCATTAATGAGTCATTTTCATTACAGAATTTGCACTGTGCATTTGTGGTAATTTTCCATTTCAATAGATTATCGTTGAAAGGTACAATATTGTTTATCACTTTGAAATTAAACTGTTTTATCTTGTTGAGTTTCACTTTCAACGGTTTAAAAGCAAATACTGACTCCCAATCAAATGTATAAGGCAGGTCGAGTTTACGTTGCCAAATGATCATATTTGGTTCTGAAACCTTCTTTTCTTTTAAACTGATATAATACATTTTAGCTTTTTTGCTAAGGATATCAGAAACATTACTTCTTGACACTTCAAACATCTGTTGACTATTCATTTCATGTTCAATTTTTTGATTACGTAGTTTATACAGCCAAAAATGAGGGAAGGCGTGTTTCAATTTTTGATGCTGAAAAGAAACAAGTAAATTATCAGTCTGCAGACTATTATTAACTTGGGTTGATCAACCCAAGATCCATTTACTATTACATCAGACACTACATTTATACCATTTTTACTCCAATTTTGAAAATAAAGCATTTCTTTTCCAAATTTGATATTACTGTTAAGCCATAAAAATTCCTCGCCAATATCTCTAACTCGCAACAGATCCACATATCGTATTTCTGCCCAATTGATCAATAGGTCTCTATAAAATGATGGGATCTTATATTTCTTACATAAACAAAATATATCTTTTATGGAACAATTTATCACAAAACATGTGGGAGGTGTTGCAACTTTTTGAAGCCAGAAGCTAGCAATATTTTTCCAGGGGCGAGGATGATTATCGATAAGTTTGGACAGCCATGACAATCTGAGTGCTTTTATTTTTGACTCAATGTCTACCATATCAAGACCCCCAACTTTTGGATTATTGATTAGTACACTTCTCTTCATTTTTTCTCTTTTGGAAGTCCAAAGGAATGCAAACAAAATCTTATTAATATCAATTATACAGCTTGGAGGAATCGTAAACACTGTTGCTACATAAACTATTTGCGAAATTAATAACGACTTAATGATTGTTATCTTACCATAATATGTTAAATTTCTCATTTTCCACATATTGATTATGCGTTTCATTTTTTTCAATCTTCCTGGACCAATTCAAATATTCAAAATTTTCACTATGAATATTCAAAAACACTCCAAGATACTTGACCGGTTCCTCAGACCATTGTAAACCATCAATACAGTTATCACAGTTTCCATTTAAACATATAGCTTGTGTTTTTATAAAATTCAATTTTGGACCAGCATATGCACCAAACGCTTCAATTTCTTTCATCGCTTCATTTCCCGATTGGATAGAATCAACAAAAAGCGTTGTATCGTCCGCCAGTTGAGATATTTTGATTTCTTTTAAATTTGACTGCTCACATTGAGGAATACTTATACCTTTGATGTTATCATTATTTCGTACCTTCATTGCAAGTACTTCAACAACTAAAAGGAACAGCAATGCAGAAAGAGGACAGCCCTGGCGAACCCCTTTAGTAATTAGAAATGTTCTGGACAACCAACCATTGTTCAAAACCTTACAATCTGCATTCTTGTAAATAGTTCTGATCCACTGAATAAACGATTTTCCGAAATTATACCGTTTCAAAACTTCAAACAGAAAATCGTGATCGACATTATCAAAAGCTTTCTTAAAATCAAGAAAAATAAAAATACTCGGTAAGTTTGTCTGTGAACAAAAGTCTAATAAATCCTGTACAAGTCTTATATTTTCTACTGCTGATCTTTTCTTAATAAAACCCATTTGATGAAAAGAAATTAGTTTCGAAATTACATTTTGTAAACGTTTCGCTAACGCCCTTGTAGCTATTTTATAATCAATATTCAACAAAGATATTGACATGGGCGCCAATTATCAAGTTTTCGTTTATCATCCTTCATAAACAGCAGTGTTAATATTGAGTTTCTTTGGCTATCAGATAATGTACCATTTCTATACCCTGTATTCAGACTGTCTATCAATAAATCTTTAATATAATCCCAAAAAATCTTATAAAATTCAGCACTTAAGCCATCACTGCCGGGGGATTTGTTATTTTCCATCGACATCAAGGCTTCAAAGCATTCTTTTTCTGTAAGGATTCCCTCACACCTTAAACTGTCATTCTCTTCCAAAGTAACAAAATTCAAATTTTGCAGATATTCACAAGAATTATGTAACTTATCTGAGTGGTATAATTTGCTGTAATATAGATAAATCTCTTCTAAAACACATTTCTCATCAACAATAACTTTGTCTTTCTTCAAAACAGCATTAATCTCCTTTCTCTTTGCATTCTGCGTTTCTAACCTCAAAAAAATATTTCGTTGATTTTTCTCCTTCTTCAATCCATTTCTCTCTGGATCGAACAAAAATACCTTTGCATTTATTTCTATATATTTTTTGTAATTTCATTTTAATTCTTCTTAGTTCTTGTATATTTATCTCTATAGGGTCTTCAGCAACTCTTTTTTCAATCATATTCAAATCTTGTTGAAGTTTAACCAAATACTGATTTCTTATTTTTTGCTTATATTTTGCATATTTTTGTGAAAATTCCCTTATCTTAATCTTACACATCTCCCATTTCAATTGTGAATCAAAATTTTGATATTCAAGACACATCTTACCAATCATATTTATTATACGTTCCCTATACAGTTTATCTAACAATAAAGAATTATTCAATTTCCAATAACCTCTTCCCCATGTAGTATCACAAATCTTAATTTTCAATGAAATGGCGTTATGATCACAACGAACAGATGGTCTGATATCAGTATTCTGAACAACACATCGTAAAGATGACGAAATAAGCCAATAATCTAATCTTGAAAACAGACCGAGCGATAATTGACGCCATGTAAATTGTTTCTTAAGTGGATGAACCAATCGCCAAATATCTATCAAATCCAATATTTTAATAAATTTTAGAAACCATTTTGGGGGTTTATACGGATTGGATATACCTTGCGTATCTAACTGTCCATGTTGAACACAATTCCAATCCCCACCAAATATCAGTTTATTTTTCGAAATATCTAAAACGTTAACCCAGGAAATTAAACCTTTGTAAAATATGTCTTTATCAGACGTTTTCGTTGGTGAATACACATTGATAATACAATATTCAACTTTCTCTGCAAAAAGTTTAAGAGCCAAAGCTCTGCCATCGCCTTTCGCAACAACTGATATAATATCTACCGAAAGTTTTGAATTAATCAAAATTGCCACACCTTTCGAATGGTTTGTACCATTATCAAAGTAACAGGCACCTTTCCATTCTGATTTTATTACGTTTTCCATATCTTTCGTCCAAAAAGTATCTTGCAACAGTATAATGTCAGCTTTTTGATTAATCATCCAAAGAAATATTTCTTTTCTCTTCTCTCTGTTTCTTAATCCTCTTACATTAAGAGATATAATATGAATCAGATTCTCACCAGTGAACATTAAACGTTGATATTTCATGTCTTCTGTGTTCCTGTGACAAACTACGCTGACAATTACAAACTACGTCATGCATCGAGAACTCCCTGCGTGATATGTGTTCCGTGCATAAAACGCGCTGCTTTTTAGTGAACATGTGAAAGCCTATAGCTGTGGCAAAAACATCCATACACAAATAGCCAGATCCTTCACCTACTGCGTGAGGGGTGATGCAAAATAGGAATGTATGTGCACCTGATCCATACCGAGTTAAATCATTTCCTTGCGGAATGCGTGTGTAGCTAAGCAACGCTACATAAAAGACATCAACAATGTAATGCTCCGTTTTTCTGCCGTATTCATGTTGATTATAATTAAGTGGTATCGGTATGCTATGATCAACACTAGTTCTTACTGTTATAATATTCTCGAGATATACAAAAAATGATTTGTTTTCTCCTCGATATAAGTCCGTTAACATATTAACCATGATTTTGTATACAAAAGTAGGCATTTCAAATTGACATGTTGCAAGAAACTGTACTATTTGACCACAATCAATTTCATGGCGACATGTTTGTTCATTCCTTTTTCTCACTTGGGTGATCTTTTCCACTGATTTAATATTCACTGATTTTACTTCACCTGTTGACATAACACTCACATTGCTTTTTTTTTTCCAGTGATTTAATTTCCTTTGGTTGCGTTTCCATTTCTGTCATCAAAATCACTTTCTTTTCCATTTACATTGGTATTATTTCACTTGGTTTTTGTTTCATCATTGAATTCATTTTCTCTCTTCCCGCTTCTTACGTTTCCTTTTCTTGGCGCCTTTATCTTGTTTGGGGGGGGGGGGGGGGGGTTGGTGTTTCTGGGGACAAGGGAGATGGGGTAGCTTCGTCGCTGTCGCTCCCTGTGGATGTTGCATCGTTATCTCCCGAGTCTTCTACATCGCTTTCTTTTGCCTGTGTTTGGTTACTTTCCTGTTGGGTGGTCTGCTTCGCATGACGAAGAAACTCTGAGATGTCTACTTGTCGTGGCCTTCTCGTCTCTCGAGTTGTCTCCTTGTCGACTGCTCTCGTGGTATGCTTAGAGATCGCACCTGTGGATGGATTGGCTGGAGCCGATGAGTCGTCACGCATGGTGTCAGATGTGGCGGCCTGATCGATGGACGATGAGCTGCGAGGTGTTTTCTCACTGTCACGGTCACGGATCCTGGCAGAAGCACTTTGATGCGCGTTACGTAAATCCTCAGTGATCGGCATGGGACAGGTGCTACTCATATGGCCTGATTTCAGACATGTTCTGCATTTCACTGGATTCTGGCATTGAGGTGCTGAATGACTGTCTGCAAGACACTTTGAATACTTTGAAGTTGACTGTGGTTGACCGATGTGAAAAAGCTTGGCGTGAAACATGTTGCCAACAGTCACTTGTCTGGGTAGTGGCTGGGATGGGGGTTCAATGAAGCACGCACGGTCACCGTTCAGGCAGCTAGTAAGCTGCCCGTTCACACGTAAACTTTTGCCTCATTATTTCCCCACGTACTTGACATTTCAGTTTGGACAGTGTCTGTGATATGAGTTCGTCACTAACTGACAAGGGGACATCTCTGATTGTCACACGGGTCAGATGTTCATTTTTCGCTTGTGTGAACGGGTTAGTGTCATATACTGGTACAGTGGCACCCCGTATTTCAAGTCCTTTGGTTATCACTTTCACACGACTGTCATGAGAGTTAAGGTAGATACGCCACAATCCACCAATTCTTTGCACTCCTGTTATTCCATCACTCTGCACAGATTTGGTTAGGCAGATATAAAGTTGCTCACCTGAAATTGGCGCCACTCCTTTGGGTATGTCCCGAGTTTGCAAGAAAACGGGTTTAGGCCCTTGGAACATGTCGGAGTTTGAAGCCGCTTGAGCATACGTCATGATGAAAATAGGTAGAGAGGTAAAGAACCAAGCACCATGGGCGTATTCCAATAAGTCTCGATTTCTTTGGTTGAAATGTCAAACAATCCTCACAAAACAGTTGTTTGTTCCTGAACACGATAGAATTCTCCAAATTAAAATCCGATGGTAAGTATTTCTTCAGATTTAGGACGATTTTGTTGAACAAAGTTCGAAGAGAGTGAAAAAAGCGTCGTAACACTCCAAGCGCCCTCTCTGAATCGTATGAAAATGTATAAAACATGTTTTATCAATATTCAATGAGAGCTTATTACTTCTAAACCATTTCGAAATATTACTTAATTCCATGTTAAATGTATCAACCAATGTTACAATATCCTTGTGGGAATAAAAAAACATTGGTGTCGTCTGCAAATAAAATGAAGTTTAAACGAGGAGAGGAATTAATAATATCATTAATATAAATCAAAAAAGTAGGGGCCCGAGGATAGATCCCTGAGGGACACCACATGACACGTTCAAATGGAACGAATGACTGGATTTAAATGTAACATATTGTTTTCGATGACTTATATAACTTCTAAACAATGACAAAGTAGTCCCTCTCACGCCATAATTATGTAATTTTTCAAATAAAATGTCATGATCAATAGTGTCGAATACTTTACTAACATCCATAAAAACTCCAATTATGTGCTCCTTTTTAATAAGCGCATCAATGATATCAACATATTTGACTGTAGCATATCGATAGAAAATCCTTTCCTAAAACCAAACTGATTCACATTTAATATTTCATTTTCAATCATGAACGAGGAGCATGAACGTGGAAACTCACTGTTAATAAAGGATAAATTAAATATATGGGTGAGAGGGGCTGCTAAGGGGTAAATTATTTTTTTTTTCAAAAAATTCACCCTTAACTTGTCAGGCCCACAGGAATTACTACATTTCAGAGATCGAACAATATCAGTAATTTCTAATTCATTAATTGGAGTAAAAAACAAAGAGTTTTTATTACTTTCAGGTAAGTAATCTTTATAATTTTTGATATCATTTATGGGAATAGATGCAACTAGGACCAACATTAACAAAGAAATTGTTAAAAATATTTGCAATTTGATCAGGATTAGTAATAACGTTATTGTTATGGGTAATGCTATCAGGACATTCCTCCAAAGAGCATTTTTATCATCCTTATTAGATTCGAGTTTATTTGAAATATATGATTTACGTGAAACTCGAATCAAAGAAGTTAATCTATTTCTATATGTTTTATACCTTTTCACGTTTTCAGGAGTAGGTTTCCTCAGATATATTTTATAAAGACGGTTTCGAGTAATGGAATGTATACGACCTTGAGTAATCCGCGGTTGTCGAGCTCTTTTCCTTCCATTTACTTTGAGACTTAAAGGAATATGTTTATCATAATAATCTAATAGTTTTTGTAAAAAAAAAAATCATAGGAAGAATTAACATCTTGGAGTTCAAAGACGTCATTCCATTGTTCTTCGAATAAATCTTGATTTAATGAATCAATATTTTGTGGCGTTTCATTTCGATACATTTTCAAATATTGTTTGGATTGGCGACGTATTGGCAGATTTATCATTAATCATAAAAATCGGTAAATGATCAGATATATCTGAATAAAGAATACCGTTCGTACAGGTTTCAGTTATAACATTAGACAGTATATTATCTATTCATGTTTTACTATGGGTGGTGTTATTTATTCTGGTAGGTTTATTGATGTGGGGATGCAGTGAGTTGGAAAGTAATATGTCATGGAAATGGGTAGGTTGTAATAAATCTATATTGTAATCACCCATCAAAAAAATGGATTTTCTTTCTCCAAAAATTTCGTTAGCACATTGGTCGAAGTTGTCAATAAAAGATTGAACGTCATTTGTGGAGGACGGTAAATGGTACCATCTATAATATTTTTCTCATTATCATTTAAGATTTCAATAAATAAACTTTCTGCTCCCTGAATACCCAAATCAGATCGAAATTTAAATCTAATTTGATTATTAATGTACATGGCAACCCCATCTCCTTTGCCATGCTTTCTGTCATTACGAATAAAATTATAATTTTCAATGCCAAATAGGTCCGGGGAATTGGTGTGCAACCATGTTTCGGTGACTCCTGTAACGGAGAATGAAAAATCATTGAGGGAACTTAAAAATAGTTCAAACGTATCAAAATTTTTAGTTAAGCTTCTTGAAGTAAAGTGAATTAAACTGAAATTAACACAAATCTGATTTGCCTTATGGGAAAAAAATTGACTCTTGAATTCATTGATAGTGAAATACTAGCTTGTGTGGTTGACTAGCTGTTGGTCATCTATTCCAAAATCAGAATCCATTTACAATGAGTGACATTACGTAATAATGGCCTATCATGGTGCAACGGGAAGTGCAGTGCACATCGTATACACGGGATGTATACGATGAGGTGCATCGGTGCGTGACGTGCTGTAACTGACCATAGAGGAGTGATTGAAACAGAATTACTGACATGATCTGCAGGACTACAGAGCACAGACACACAAAAACACAAGAAACAGAAAAAAAAAGTATTGAAGAGTAATAATCGACCGTAACTATCTGCCTTACGCAAAGCAACATAGAATCAAAACGGCAATAAACCAGCTCTGAATTTATCGGTTCTAACATTAACTTTAGAAAATAAACGTAAACTTTATAACTGAACTGAGTACAATATCACGATTTCTACAAGTGACTGGGCGCTTTAAAACCAGAAAAAAAAAAACATCGTACAGCACCATTGACTATAATTATACTGCATGGTATAGTAGACAATAAAAGTGTAGGTGTGTGCGAGTGACAGTGCGTCGTGTGTGCAGGTGACATTGCAAAAGAGAATAAAGGCTGCAGCATGCCTATTTTGGGGGTAAGGTATATGCTTTACTGAATGCATGCAATATCATTATCAAAGAAAGGAACAGGGGGGAATGAAAAAAAAAATAAAAAAACACTTTGCATGGATCAGGGCTTACTGGGACTTCCGAAAAAAAAAGAAAAATACATTGATCAAAGACTACTAAGTGGAAACATATTTCAATGATAGATAGTTTTTTAAATGAGCTTTAAAGGAAAAAGGTGAAGTACACTGCTTTAATTGATCGGGCAGGTTATTCAGACATCGGGACTGTAATGTCTAATTGATTTCTGAGCTAAAACAGTTTTGGGGTTTACAAGGTTAAAATCTGTTGAACGGCGAGTTGGATATGTGTGTATATTCGAATCTAAGTGAAAAAAATGTTATGAAATAAAGAAGGAAGTTGATTTGTTGCATACTTGTACATAAATATACCTGTTTGTAAAATGTGGATGTCCTGAAGCTTGTAATATGCAAACGATGAAATAAAGGATCTGTATGAGATAAATATGTGGAATTAGTAATAATTCGAATAGCACGCTTTTGGAGTAAATACAATGAATTCAGTTTAGTAACCGTAACTACAATTTCCCCATACAATATTTGAATACAATATATGAGGCAAAATTAAAGAATTATATAGAATAATCAGGAATCGTTCTGATAAGAGATCTTTCAACTTCAAGAGTACGCCAATATTTCTTCATAGGGTCCTTTGTAGACAGGATATATGTTCGTTCCATGTCAAATGAGAATCGATTGTAATGCCTAAAAATCTAATAACCTGTTTCTCGTAAAATGAACAAAATTTGTCTTATTAACATTCAAAGATAACTTATTTGATTTAAACCAATTCAATATATTCAATCATTCAGTGTTCAAACGATTAACAATTAGGGTCCCTATATCATAATCTGATGTAATAATGGATGTATCATCAGCAAAAAGTATAAAATTCAAAAATGAAGAAGAATCTATAATATCATTTATATAAATGTTAAACAACAGAGGCCCTAAAATGGATCCTTGAGGTATACCCCACATTTAATATCAAGTTTCTGTGATTCATAAGACTGAAAACTAACATACTGTTGACGGTTTTGCAAATAATTTATAAACCAGAGCAGAGCGTGGCCTCGTACTCCATACATATTAAGTTTATGTATCAATACGTCATGGTCGATGGTGTCGAATGCTTTTGACAAATCCATGTATATACCTATAACATGCTTCTTATCAGCAAAAGCTTCAATTATTTTATCATATATATTATATTTTAAGTGACCACTGCCTCCATGCGTGTAGTACTGTGAGCCTCAATTACACTGGATCTTTGTTTCCATGCACTTTGGAGATAAGAAAAGTGCGTTGCCCATTCCTTACCTTAACTATGAAATAAATTGGAAAGGGCAAAAAGGAGCATTTGGTGTTTTTTTTTTTTTTTGTAAGGGGGGGGGGGGGTTCTCAGAGCTATGTATAATGACATAATGCTTATGAAGAGAAAACAAACAGCTCATGTATAACTTCCAGCTCTTACAGATACTAATTGCACATTTGACGTGGACTTCTGCGGGTGGGTCCAAAGCACCATCAATGATTTTGATTGGTCGATTCGAGCTGGAAATCCTTCAACGTCAGGAGCATGTCCCTCAGTTGACCACACTTCTGAATGTGAGTAATCATCATCAATTGACTAAAATGATCTGGAACACTTTAAAAAAACATCCGGGTCATAACTGACCCGGAATGGGGTCCGTTAGGGTCACACTCCGTTCCAGGTCAAAAATGAATTGGACTTTGGTCATGAAGACCCGGAATGGGGTCACCCTGACCCTATTCCTTGTCATTACTGACCCGGAACGGAGTGTGGCCCCAACAGACCCTTTTCCGTGTCAGAGTGACCCGGATGTTTTGTAGAGTGAAGATTATAGTAAATTAGATATTATAATTACAACAATAGCGAAATCATACTAAACAAGACAATCTGTTGTCAGCAAGATACATGTCAGTTGTCGCCATAGTGCAACAAAATATTGAAATTCGCTTCTATTGACTGGATTTTTTTTTCAGTTTCTCTACACTCCGAGCATACCAATGAATATGATATATATTATCATATCATATCATATCATAATGTAAGCGAAAGGAGTGAGATAAAGATGATAAGTATGACTGATCTAAGTCCATTGAATGTTGCATGTGTAAATCCAAACAAGGAAAGTGAGAAAATTCAAAAACAGCAAACTGAAAAATACATTCGACTATTCAAATTCCCAACGACATTGAAATACCACGTGAGTCTATATGGTGGGGCAGCTTAGCAAACCTATTGTGCATTTTGTGATACAAGCACCAAATTTGGCACAAATGTACATTAACATATTGCAAACATTTTCAGATATTGGGCCACTTGGAATTCTCTCTTTATGTTCGCCATATTGGATTTCAAAATGGCCGCCATTTGAAATCTACATTTGCGACTATCCCTGGGTCTAATGGTGCTATTGACTCGATTCTGGTGTCTAAATGTATGTTTTGGGGGGGCAAGGAATCCAATGGTAACAATCTGCATTGCGTATTTTCACTAATGGCCCGCCATATTGGATTTCAAAATGGCCGCCATTTGAAATCTACATTTGCGATTATCTCTGGGTCTATGCTGCTATTGACTCGATTCTGGTGTCTAAATGTATGTTTTGGGGAGCAAGGAAGCCAATGGTAACAATCTGCATTGCGTATTTTCACCGATAGACCGCCATATTGGATTTCAAAATGGCCGCCATTTAAAATCTACATTTGCAATTATCTCTGGGTCTAGTGCTGCTATTAACTCGATTCTGGTGTCTAAATGTATGTGGGTTTTTTTTTTTTTGGGGGGGGGGAAGGAATCAAATGGTAATGATTTGTATTTCGTATTTTCACCAATGGGCCGCCATAGTGAATTTCAAAATGGCCGCCATTTAAAATCTACATTTGCAATTATCTCTGGGTCTAATGCTGCTATTGACTCGATTCTGGCATCTAAATGTATGTTTTGGGGGGCAAGGAATCCAATGGTAACAATCTGCATTGCGTATTTTCACCAATGGGCCGCCATATTGGATTTCAAAATGGCTGCTACTCGATCTACATTTGTCGTTATCTTTGGATCTAATGACTTGATTTTGGTGGTGGTGGCGGCGGTAGTTGTAGTGGTAGCTGTAGTGGTGGTGATGATAACAGAAGTACGTATTACATTGTGTCATTCCAGGATCATTGTGATGTATGCATGCCTATAGACTGACAGTGCTGGTTTTTTGTTTTTGTCAAAGAGGTTCAGATTAGTTCATGCTGAGCGAACTTCACCATCAACATCACCGCAACTCACCACAACTGACTGGAAATTATGCCTCATATGTCAAGAAGACAAGATGGAGACACTGACCAAACCTGATCAATCAAAGAGAAAAGACATTGGTAGTGGGTAAAGTTCACTCGCATAGAACAAATTTAGTGAACTTTGAGAGCTTCCAGGATCATTCACTTGGAAAGACTCAATTATGGTCATGGCATTGAAGCTCCGATGGTTGCACACGGTGCACAATATCACCAGACGTGCAGGATCCAGTACAACACCAAACTACAGAGAGCACAAAAGAGAGCACTCAAGAAAGAAGGGCAGAGCGATGAGGAACAATCTTTATGCAAACGCACCAGGGCACATTCATGTTCATCGAGTACAGAGAAGGTCCAAGAAATGTGTTTCTACTGTGGATAACCTACTAGGGCTAACAGTCTTTGGAAAGCTGCAACATTGTCTCGGTGCTGCACTTGACAAAGCCTGCGAGCTGGACAGTGATATTGATGCAGTCCATCTTGCCCGTGCTGCACACATTGTTCGCCATCACATGTTTGGAGAAGCCAAAACCTTCACAGGATTCCCTGAAGGATTTCAAGAAGAATCTGTGCCACCGTTGCTGCTTGCCCTAGTCAGCATGGTCCTAGAGAAACCCAGCATCAAGGACCAGAACGCAGACACTAACCCTGCAGCACTTACCGCAGCCCAGATACTGAAATTCAACAGCATCAAACACATGTGAACACGTGGCACCACATCATCCACCTGTGTCAAGCACAGTGTTGCACAGGAGACCCCACTTCCAACATACATACGGATGATGTTTCATGCTCATACACGCAAGAAGGAATTAGACGACAGACTGTCACACGTTGGCCTGAGCATCTCTCTATCTCGTCATCTTGGGCTGCATTTAATGCCAGCAACAGCCACCAGAAGCTCGAGTCATCTGCCCCATGTCGCTGCTTCCGCTCTTCCTGGAAAGTGCCCACATTGTGGCCATGATTCGGCATTCAATGGATGTGAAAAATGCTGTAGAACAACTCAATCCTGGACAGACACCAGTGGTCACCTTTGATCAGCTACTGTTTGCTTTGGCCAGCAGATACAGTGGAAGTGGCCAGAGAATTATGATGAAGACCACATAGTGGTGATGTTTGGTGGTCTCCACATAGAGATGGCGGCATTGAAAACACTGGGGGACTGACTGCAAGGGAGTGATTGGGTGCAAGCACTTGTGCAAACTGAGATTACGATCGTGACAGCAGGGACAGCAGACTCATTCCTGCGAGCATTTCATGTCTTGCGCAAAAGAAGAGCACATCAAGTGACTGCAACAGCACTGTACATCCTGCAACATCATGCCTACAACCACTACTGTCTCGGAGAAACCAGGGACGCACAGGACCTTCATGCGTTTGAAGACTGGTGTCGCCAGAGACGAGACAACATCACCCAGTTTCGCTACTGGGCAACTGTGCTAGAACTAGAACTATTGGTTCTAGCAGGGAGGTTATACCAGTGCACCTAAAGGACATGGCAAAACTCACTACCAAACACCCAGATGTAGCCAGGAAATTCAATGAAGGCCACTTCACAGTTCAGAAAACACAGAGGGTGTTTTCTTCAATTCCGATTGACCAGGCACATGAGCAGAATAATGCCTGCATCAAAGGAGACGGTGGCGCAGTTGGGCTCTCTGACAACCCTAGTGCCCTTCGTCGCTGGATGGTTGCGGGACCGGCGGTTGCTCAGGTGATCGAAGAATTCCAGGATGGGAACCAATACTGTAGACCGCAAACAGCAGACAGTTTCTGGGACCGTCTCTGTACTCAATGAACGTGAATGTGCCTTGGCGCATTTCCATAAAGATTGTTCCTCATCGCTCTGCCCTTCTTTCTTGAGTGCTCTCTTTTGTGCCCTCTGTAGTTTGGTGTTGTTGTACTGGAGCCTGCACGTCTGGTGATATTGTGCACCGTGTGCAACCATCGCAGCTTCAATGCCATGACCATCATCGAGTCTTTCCAAGTGAAATGATCTTGCGAAGCTCTCAAAGTTCACTGAATTTGATCAAGTTCTATGCGAGTGAACTGTACCCACTACCAATGTCTTTCCTCTTTGATTGGTCAGGTTTGGTCAGTGTCTCCATCTTGTCTTCTTGACATATGAGGCATAATTTCCAGTCAGTTGTGGTGAGTTGCGGTGATGTTGATAGTGAAGTTCGCTCAGCATGAGCTAGTGTGAACCTTTTGGACATGGTGGAACTGTCTTGAACAAAAACCAGCACCGTCAGTCTACAGGCATGCATGCATCACGATGAACCTGGAATGACGCAATGTAACATTTCTGGCATCATCACTGCCACTACAGCTACCACTACACCTACAACTACTACCACCGCCACCAACACCACCAGAATCAAGTCATTAGATCCAAAGATAACGACAAATGTAGATCGAGAAGCGGCCATGTATAAAAGCAGCCGTTTGGAAATCTAATACGGCGGCCCATTTGGTGAAAATACGTAATATAAATTGTTACCATTGGACTCCTTGCCCCCCAAAACATACATTTAGACACCAGAATCGAGTCAATAGCAGCATTAGACCCAGAGATAATTGCAAATGTAGATTTTAAATGGCGGCCATTTTGAAATCCACTATGGCGGCCCATTGGTGAAAATACGAAATACAAATCATTACCATTTGATTCCTTGCCCCACCCCCCCACCCCCCCAAAAAAACCACACATACATTTAGACACCAGAATCGAGTCAATAGCAGCACTAGACCCAGAGATAATTGCAAATGTAGATTTTAAATGTCGGCCATTTTGAAATCAAATATGGCGGTCTGTTGGTGAAAATACGCAATGCAGATTGTTACCATTGGCTTCCTTGCCCCCCAAAACATACATTTAGACGCCAGAATCGAGTCAATAGCAGTATAGACCCAGAGATAATCGCAAATGTAGATTTCAAATGGCGGCCATTTTGAAATCCAATATGGCGGCCCATTGGTGAAAACACGCAATGCAGATTGTTACCATTGGATTCCTTACCCCCCCCCCAAAAAAAAAAAACAAAACAAAACAAAACAAAACAAAACAAAACGTACATTTATACACCAGAATCGAGTCAAAAGCAGCATTAGACCCAGAGATAATTGCAAATGTAGATTTCAAATGGCGGCCATTTTAAAATCCAATATGGCGGCCCATTGGTGAAAATACGCAATGCAGATTGTTACCATTGGATTCCTTGCCCCCCAAAACATACATTTAGACACCAGAATCGAGTCAATAGCAGCATTAGACCCAGAGATAATCGCAAATATAGATTTCAAATGGCGGCCATTTTGAAATCCAATATGGCGGCCCATTGGTGAAACACGCAATGCAGATTGTTACTATGGATTCCTTACCCCCCCCCCCCAAAAAAAAAAACAAACAAACAAACAAACAAACAATAAAAAAAAACCACGTACATTTAGACACCAGAATCGAGTCAATAGCAACATTAGACCCAGAGATAATCGCAAATGTATATTTCAAATGGCGGCCATTTTGAAATCCAATATGGCGGCCCATTGGTAAAAATACGCAATGCAGATTGTTACCATTGCATTCCTTGCCCCCAAAACATACATTTAGACACCAGAATCGAGTCAATAGCAGCATTAGACCCAGAGATAATCGCAAATGTAGATTTCAAATGGCGGCCATTTTGAAATCCAATATGGCGGACATAAAGACAGAATTCCGAGTGGCCCAATATCTAAAAATGTTTGCAACATGTTAATGTACATGTGTGCCAAATTTGGTGCTTGTATCCCAAAATGCACAATTCCTTTGAATTTTCGAGCTAAACCGGCCCACTAATATGTTATAAGTATAATGTAAGTATAACGATTTTTTTTTTAGTGAAAAATGATATATCTCTCGAAGACAAAGAAAAAAAAAACTGCGTGCACTCATTTCTCAAGTTTCTCTAATGACTAACCTACTGGTTTGATAGCCAATTAGATATGGTATACGACACAAATATTTCTACAAAGATCTTCTAAGAAAATATATAATAAGAGAAGTGCATACTCTCTTTTCTTTTTCTTTTTTGCATACGTTTGTCTGTGAGTGTGTGCGTTTGTGTGTAATACGCACACATGGAAAATGAAAGCAAAAGCGAACCGCAGAGAGGTTAGATTTTTTTATGCGTTTCATATTCATACTGCATATAGATAATGATGTACTATAGTAGCAATGTATTGTGGTAACAATCTAATAAACAATGACAATGAGGTACATAGTAACAGCTGTTGTGCTCCGATACTATAACGTTTATAGGTCATCATATCCTGTAAATTGAAGCTCTGGTAAAGCATCACTCTATTATTGGCAGTGAGAAAAATATCCCCACCCCGGGCAAGAAGGGAAAAAAATGAAAGTGACGTTACTGCAATACCATTATTGGCTCATTGTCGGTGTGTAGTACAGGACCTATTTACCTTCGAGCTAATTGATGATACTTCGCTTTTACACCAGATAATTTTTATCTTATAATTGCAAGCTTGTCAGGCTTAGAATATGATTGATGGTCTTCTCTCTCTCTCTCTCTCTCTCTCTCTCTCTCTCTCTCCATTTTGTTCTTTTTACGCTCCATTTGCTAAATTGCATTATTAATATACATTACGACTCGTACATGAGGCATGACCGATATAAGATCCGAGTGCGAAAATGAATTAATGCTGGTTCGATGTTTGTCTCTCTTTATAGCAGTGATAAATGACCAGAACTTGGTAGCTATTACAAAAGAGGAAAGCAATTAGTATGAAGGGGGATACGTGTAGGGGGCATTCCAGTTAGCCTTGATCCCAATAAATGGAATGAAAAAATACAATGGAAGTACCGTTATGATAATGTTAATTTGGCAGATCATCACCATATCAGAATCGCTTCCAACCCATCTCCCAAATTTCATTTAAAGCAAAAAAAAAATGCCTCTATGCCGGTAGTGTTTCAAATGATGTATGAAGGTCGAATACTTAGTACCTCCCTCCACTTGTATTCACGACAAGTGTCCTTGATCTATTATGTATGTATGTAAATACCGCCATCACAGATTCCTTCCACTTTTTTTTTATATTAAGCGTTGCTCACGGACGACTTGAAGCTGAGAAAGGAAAACGGGTGTTATGGAGCAAGTACGCTTAAAATGAGTGAAATGAACAGAAATTCAGCTTCAGTTGATAGTTCAATGTAGTGGAACGGGAGTTTGCAAATATCTGCGCATAATTCTGATTTGTAACTTTTGTAACGCATATATATATATATATATATATATATATACATATCTTATAGCAAAATGAGCTAATTACCATTTCTAACATTTCAAAGTAAGACCATCATCAGATAGAGCAAAATTGAACCCTTGCAGTAATACCTCCTGTGAAATTACAAAGAATATTCTAGAAGTTATGATAAAAAATCTTTTTATTTTTCCTACTATTTTCTTTGGTTTTAGCACTTTTAATCACAAATATCTCAACAAGAATAGAGCTATCTCGTTTATCGACGAAACTCTTCATAAATATATATATATACTACATGATGTCTGTATGTTTGTTTATAAGTGAGTGTAAGTGCATGTGCGTATTTGAACATACGTTTATGTTTTCATCAGAATGGGTCATGCCTGTTTATTCGCTTTTTCACATTATCGTCCGTCAGACGGTGGCTACGTCTTCGTTGAGTCACAAGGCACATCTGGCCAGACAGCCAGGATCACGGGACCCACATTACTCGTACCGAGCGGTCACAACACTACTTGCCTCAGGTTCTGGTCACATATCACCGGCGGTGATGTGGGGACGTTACGCGTTTTAACTGTAGAGGAAAACACGACCCATACTTCGCCTCCAGAGGTCGCTTTTGAACAGAGAGGCAATCAAGGGGATGTCTGGCTTGTTTCTATGGTAATCAACGTGAGGGGTCTAATTCGATTTGAATGCCACGTCACATTTAATTATCGTTGCTGTATACAGCATAATACCACTTTGTTATCAGCGGATTCACATTATTAGCTTTTCATTGGAGTTCTGTCTGATACGCAGTCAAGAGCTCTAAGTATCGGTTCATGGGAATCACTGGTGAAGTAATGTATAGGCCTATATACCATGATAGGTGTAGCGAAAAAAAAAAAGAGCTGCTGAAAACTGCTTATTCAGAAGTAGCGAGCCAATGGAGTAAAATGGAGTCAAGAAGGGCCTGAGCATTCGATCTTAGTAGAATCTTCGTTCCAGGCAATAGATATAAAAAAAAAAAAATCACTGGCACTGAAAAGAAAATAATGTAGATAAGCTTATATTCATTGATATTCGTATAGCTTGTGTTTCCCCAGGTGCAATTATTATGTTGGTACAAAATAGGAAGGGGGAAAAAAAGAAAAATCCATAATGTAAGAGTGGTAGAAACGTCTAGGTAACCCTACAAAGACACAGACCTGCAAGTACAAACATACTGATAATCACAGACACACACGCACGCACACACCCACGCACTCACACGCTCACACACGCACTCACATGCTCACACACGCAAACACACACACCCACACATACAGTCACACACAGTTAGCTCATTTGGCAGCGCGTCTGCCTCACCATCCAAAGGACCCCGGTTCGATTCCCGTCCCACTGAGCAATGTTGTGTGTAATCATACTGACCCCTCTAGTGAGAGGCAAAATACTCTGTCCCTCGCATAGGACATAAAATGGAGGTCCCGTTTGTGAGAGAGTGGCAACTCATCCACTGGAAAGATCACCCTTCATTTACTAGTATTCATCGCAAAGACCAGGGTGTTTAACCCGGTGAAGTAGTGCCTTCTTGCATACTACTAGACCACATGGAAGACCATTTCTTTTTTTCAGCTGAGTATGCACTATCCAGCCCCATTTTTTTTTTAATGGAAATGAAACAGACATACAAAAGCACACACATTAACACATAACCTCATCATTTGACTACAGCGAATCACAGGTGTGTTTGTGTTAGCTAAACCGTGTGTTCGTGTGCACATTCATTACGGAAGCAAAACAGTTCTGTTTATTTCAAGTTTGTCAACCAATGTGGAATATAAAGCAAATAGTCATCTCCTATTTCTCGGCCAATGAATACAATAATACATCACCTCGGTGATCACTGAGGTGTATTGCGGATTTCCTCGGCGATGCTAGATTGCAGCATCGCCCTGGCACGCAGTCGATGATATTACTCACTATCTTCCACTCTGTACCCGTAAAATTATCTCTCATTATCCGGCGCCAGGTCGATATCGACGTGCCAGCATCGCAACTCTTCCGTGTGATCTTCGAAGTCGTCATTGGTTCTGGTAATATCGGCTGTATTGCCATTGATGACGTCGAGCTGCTCACCGGAGACTGTCTCAGAGGTTATTTCTTACTTAGTTTTCTGTCTTTATCTCTAAGAAAACATAAACGATAATTACACGGTTTATTTCATTTCTTTATTTTATCAATGGCAGGAATGTGTTTGTATTCTGATTTTATATTCCCTTTCGGATAAGAAAAAAGTCTCTTTGATTCAATCTAGCAATGTGCTTTGAAATATCATTAATTCATCATACCTCATTTTCTAGGAAATGAAACAGATGATCATAAAGATCAACAGATGATCATAATGCACTGTTTCTGTAAAGTATTACAAGTCATTGGTGTTTCTTTTCTTACAGCCCAGTAACGAAGCATTTCATTCACCTGCGCCTTCCCATTAAGTTCTTTAGGATAATATTCACTTCGTTGTTGCCAGGGAGGGCAAGTCTCCGGCAAGCTTTGAGGTTGTTACAGGCAACTTTGGTGAACAAAATTATGTACAAAATCTGAATACATCACATGGCAGTTTTATGGTCTTTAAATGCCGTCTTTTTGTAATTAACATGTTATACAGACTTTCACAATCAAAAACGTAACTCTTGTATAAACAAAAAAAAAAAATATATATATATATATATATATATATATATACATATATATATAAACATATTATGTGATCCAATAGATTTCCCCTTTTCCAGCAGATAGTGAGTCGAGAGTGGACTGTGATTTTGACAGGAACGTCTGTGGCTGGCGTCAAGAAAGAAACGACGATTTTGATTGGTTCCTGGTGTCCCAAAATGTCACAACGTCAGACTTAGGCCCCTCACGCGACAGATCCATATATGGAAGTATGTTAGCATCACTGATAATTATGCTTCTTTAATCATCCAAAGACAGAATACGTTAAGTTTACCAAGTCATGTGCTTTGTCAAATAAATTCCGACTTCAAAGACAATGACAGAAGGAATCAGATTCTGGTTTGAAATTGTGAGATCAAAGATGCGGGGACGCATTGAAGACGATTTGTGTTTTTAAACGTACCTTAAAGATAATAAAAAGTTTTGGTACATCAAAAGCTTCCCTGAATTTCCTTGTCTTGGTTTGTGTTTCAGGTTAAAGTACGTTGTCTGTGAGAATTACTCGCCCCAAAGTGCTCTCATGTCTTAGTAATCATGCAATAATGGTTTCGTACCAGAGCCAACGCTGTACAGCGTCGATAAATATTGTACGAAATCACTGACTGCGACCAGCAGCGTGCAGCCCGGTGCAGCCCATTGTACGCATAGCTAACTGCGACCAGCAGCCCCATACGCATAGCGTAATGGGGCTTCGCATTGTAGCATTCAGGATCATGACAGAATTAGTATCGCTGGTAAATGTCAACTTAAAATCCAAATATTTCTTCGATTTGAAGACTTACCAATTAAGTTGAAGTATTGAAAACAGGCTTCGAACAACGTTTGGTTCTGTCAATAGTCCCTTTCTGTTCGAATTGATGACTGAATGTGACTCGGTCGAGAGGACCTTGGGAGAGCTACACACACTGGATACCATGGTCAGCGCATGCGCACACAAACATCTTATTCGTTCATGGATTTGAAATTTGTGTGCGGGCTGCATGTGATGTGTTCGCATGCACTGGCTGTGGTATTCAGTGTACTGTATGTAGCTCTCCTCAGGTCCTGTCGACCGAGTCACATGCAGTCATCAATTCGAACAGAAAGGGACTATAGGCAGAACCAAACGTTGCCCGAAGCCTGTTTTCAATACTTCAACTTAATTGGTAAGTCTTCAAATTGAAGAATTTATGGGATTTTAAGTTAACATTTACCCTGCGATACTAAATCTGCCATGATCCTGAATGCTACAATGCGAAGCCCGATTACGCTATGCGTATGGGACTGCTGGTCGCTATGCGTATGGGGCTGCTGGTCGCAGTTAATTGCATGATTACTAAGACATGAGAGCACTTTGGGGCGAGTAAGTCTCACAGTGTTAGTTATATGAAAGGTACTTTAACCTGAAACACAAACTAAGACAAGGAAATTCAAGGACACTTTTTGAGGTACCAGAACTTTTTATTATCTTTAAACTTTACAATAAAACATACTTGTAACTTGCATCCTAACAGAAAATATGTCACAATGACAATGTTCTGTGATTTTGGGATTACATACAGGAAGTTTGTGAGATAAGATATATATATATATATATAGATAGATAGATAGATAGATAGATAGATATATATCCCCAACTGATGATCTCCTCCCCCCTTAGAGGATATTTTATGAAAACTTTTCAAAAAAACATGATATTTTATGAGGAACATTCTTCTCTGTCGAAGGGGGGGGGGGGGGGGCAAGGATGGATCAGGGCTTAACAAAAAAAAATAAAATCAGTCTCTGTAAAAGCATGAAAGTAATGTAAGTGATGTACATGTTATACTACTTCGAAATTTTAACAGGTGCGATATGAACAAAAGAGAGCTTCAAATGTCATATCCTGTCTAAATCTGGCAATTTTGGTGAGTGCAGCAAGTTGAAATGCATGCTGCGCGATTAATTTCCTTTAGTCACCATGAGAAGAAGAAATGTATATATATTAGAAAGAGATAACAGTTCTTCCGATCTTATTCCTTTTAACCTCTAAGTAATTTCTTCCCCCCCCCCCCACTATTTTCCAAAACTTATCTTTTTCTGTCTCTATTTCGGCGTTTACAGTTTTTCTGATAATGAAATTACATTCTAGATTTTGCATTCAAGAAATCTCATTGCGCGACAGATTCTGGCATCTCGAGAATTTCAAATGTTCAGGAGTGCGGGGAAAAAAACACAAAAAAAACATGACAGCATCAAAACGAAATATGGGATCTCTTTCCATTGGACATGGTGTAGTTACTTTGGGGAAAGACAACTTAGATTTTTGATTACTGATTATCTGACAATTTATTTCAAAAAAAAAGGGGGGGGGGGGTCTTACCAAAAAATTAGATACAAGCTTTTTTCACCCCAACAACAATACGTTGGGGTTATTTGCTTGGCGATGTCGGTTGCAAATATGTCCGTTCGTGTATTGACTTCTTCAACCGATCAAAATGATCTTTCCTTTTCCTTTCCCTTTAAATGTTTACGAATGCTTAATATAGCCGGTGAAAAGGACAATTTGGGCAATAATAGTTATCTATAAATACAGCTCCTGTTTAAAAAGGGAAAAAAAAAACACTAGATAAAAAACAAGATTCACATAAGAAACAAAGGTAATTTTTAAATGTATTATCATGTTCACAGCCGGAAGATATTTCTACATGGAGCCGAGCAAGCATCCAGCAAATCACGCGTCACGATTGGTCAGCCCGGCGAATCACGTGAGCGATACCGAGAGTGACCTTTGCTTCATCTTCTCGTACTTCGTACCACCAGGAGGCGCCAGGCTTCTTAGCGTTTATGTTTCTAATAGTCAAAAAAATTCGCTGACTGGAGATGGGTCATTCCACTCACTGAACACAACATGGAACGGATGGAGAGAAGGACAGGTACCAACATTTCCTTCCTAAATATCTATCCTCCGTAGCCCTGCATCACAAAACTAACCAAACGTCGCCAGACAATGAAGCAATTACAACACAAAGCTGAAATTAATTATGATATTATATTGACCATTATATCCATGAATCATAGCAACTCTCAAAACAGTAGCATCATCTTTTCAAATATTAATAGAGTTGAAAGTGAATACTGTGCATATGGATCTTTTTAAAGAAATGACAAGGGGACTCTGAGACACACCTAACTGTAATCACATAATTCTTTTTAAAAATGTTTCAAAAACTCCTAGAAGCTCCATTTTCCATTCGTTTTATAATCCCGCACTAATAGTAATGGAGGAGAAGAATTTTTCTTTGAGAAATATGAAGAATTTACGATTTCATCTATTTTGAGTTTAATAGCTAACACAAACTAAATACGTGTCCACAAAACTATGTTGGTTTTGTGATGCAGGGTCACATTCTATATGCTGTATATACGCATCTCGCAGTAATTGTCTTTGACGATTTTAGGCAACCTAGTGCATTATGGATAATAATAAGAAAAAAGATTTTTTTTTTCTACAGATGAACATTACATGGGACCTTCCGGATCCGTTTGTGATTGTTTTCAACGGGGCTGGAGCTGGCAGTACTTTCCAAGGTGTTATTGCCATAGACAACACGAGATTACAGAGAGGACATTGTAGATCAGGTGAGATATTCCCTTGTTCAGTTGAGATTTTTTTTTTTTTCAGTGTTAAATAATAGTCTCTACGATTTAGCGCTTGTAAAGTTGCTGTTGCGGATTTTTTTTTTTCGAAAGTTTGTACCAAGAATGAATGGTTGAGTTCACTTTCGACATTGTCATTGATTCCTTATTTTTGTTTTTTCTGGTCTGTTTAAGCCCTAGTTCAATCACTGAATTTCTTCAGCCAATTCGTTGTTATTCTTTTTTTTCCTTGAGACTTTGTTTACACGTGATGTTCTAGAAATTGTGTGGTTCTATAACGTTGAAAATCGTACAATGATAATAAACGTGGACGCAATCGAGAAGGACCTTAACTGTTATCATTGAAATTATGCTGGACTTAAAACAATTATCGCCAATTATCAACAACGGTATGCCTTGTACATCGTCCTCAAATCGTACATGTTATTTATAGTGAGCTACAGCGTTGATTGCGATTATGAAGTGGATTTGTGCGGATGGACGCAAGATTTGTCGAACAACGTAGACTGGCAAAGAGGACAAGGTTCACTTGGGACGCCGGACACAGGTCCTAGCAGTGACCACACCAGTGGAGGTCAGTTTGACATGAATAGTTTCTTCTAATACGTATCAAAATCGCTGAAACACGTGGTGTCTTGTCGCCCATCCCCATCCCTCCCACACAAACTTTCTATTTTCTACAATGTATGCCTGTTTCAGGCAGCTATCTTGCTATGTCAATACTCGCAGATATGAAATGAGTAGAAGTAATAAGGTGGGAAAAACAGTGTTCGCAGAAATAGATGCCTATTAACTGGGATGTTTTTTCTATGAATACATTCAAACAGAATTATACCAATATTTCTATGTTCTATTTAAAACGCTAAAAACTACAGAAATGTAGGGGTAGAAATCTGTAGATACAGTGGAATATTGACTGTAACATCAACACTGACATTTACGATGTTGGTATCTCATCTCAATATCACCAACGTCAGATGGCTACTACCTGTATGCTGCCACGTCGTCGGGTCAAAGTTCGAAGGTCGTAAGTCCACGTGTACCGGTGTTGCTTAGCTCTTCCGCGTGGTGTTTCAGCTTCTGGTACTACATGCAGGGCGTGTCTAGCCATGAACTCGTGGTCAAGGTGACATCCATAGATGATATAAGCAATACTGAGCAAGTCGAGGAGGTCTTTCGTCTTGCCGGAACACAGGGGGACTACTGGATCAGGGAACAGGTGAGAAATAGGGTTTGGGCACTGTATGTTTCTTTGCACCGGGCACGGAGTGAGTTGAGGATGATGTTAAGATCTATAGACCGATTAGACCTACCAGAACGACTGCCATTTCACGGCGGTGTCAAGGTGGCGCACGCGTATGCTAAATTTATGGCTTAGATATAGCGGCGGGCGAGAACCGGGGTCCATATATTTGATATCATGCCTTCGCATACTCCTTAAAACACACTTTCTCACTCATGTTATGATCCCAAATTAAAGAATGATATAGGAAAAGGATAGTTTTTTTTTTTCAGAAAATATATGAAAAACTCAAGATTGACTCAATTGACCCATTTCACCCTTTTTTTTTTCTTGAGCTCTCACGTAAAATCGAGAGGTGCGGCTTTTTGTTTGTTTTGTGATGCACGGTCACAATATTGGAGACGAAGAAAGGCAATAAGAAACCTACACACAAGTAACCTCCGGACCTAGGATTCCAAGCTCCCTGTATTCACTACAGGATGAGAATAGAGTGTCATGCCCACACTGCTTTGATAGACTTTAAACAATACTAAATTGCATACACAACGATGTATAGGAGTGTAGGAAACCAACCATTTGAGTTTTAACACCCGCAAAGAAAATAATCATAAATACTCAGACTTTACCACGTTCATGATAGCGAGAAAGAAAAATGGCATCCAATAAAAAAGAACGAAAGAAAGCACAAACAATTAGCAAAGCAAAACACTTAAACTAGCCATTTATATTCCTAGAAAAATAGGAAATTAACCTGCATGGGCACAATGCTTTACGAATGTTTCAGATTTTGCTTAGCAGAGCAGGAAAAGGTATCTAGATTTGGCAGAGATGGGCACCCTGTATTTTTGTTTGTTGTTGATGATGATTACAATGCTCTCAGTGTTTCAATTGGTGTAAACGCGATTATTGCTGATGTCTAATGTTTCTTGCTTTTATCCTTATCACCATTATCATCTGCAGTTTTCAATTACAAACATCAGCACAACCTTTTTCTCCATCAGTATCGAGGTATCAACATCACCTTCAGCAGCTAGTATTGATTTCGGTGAGGTAGCTATTGACGACGCTACTCTAGCCGCCGGGCAGTGTGATACTGGTATGATATTTCTCTCACATTTTTAGATGAAAAGTGCTTAGATCGTTTCATTTTATGTGTCCACAGATATCACCACGATTAACGCTTGGAAAATATACTGTGTAAGCTGTTAGCGGTCACCTACATATCATGCCTATACCAGGCACCTGCTGTATGGGCCCACTTAAACATACCACACTTGTACCATGTACTTGTGAACAGCTTGCTTGGCTATTTGTACGTTCGTGTTTGATAATTTTTCTGCACACGACGTATTCTCTCCAGCATTAGTCTTTTAAGGACGTTCCTCAGTTAAAGTGAAGTCCCTGTCATTTTCTTCAAATTTTCCATGCCATAACTTTGACCCATCCGAAGCCCAAATATGTAAATAAAACTCAAGTTTCATGTGCTTGTTTTTCTTCTACGGGACTTTGAAGAATATGACAAATCTGTCGTCCTGTACCAAAATGATAGCGTTACAGGATCAAGACCATGATTGGCAAAAAAAAAATCTGCAATGACAAACTTAAATCCCCATAATTCTTTCAAAATCCACCTTATTTTCTCCAAATTTGCAGGAATTGCAGGAAAATTAACGTAAAACGAGGAAAATATTTCAAAGTTAGGGTTTACATTCTCATTCTTGAGCAAGCAGCGCCCTCACGCGGCAGAAAACACCGAAATCTCTCAAATCCTTCCCATCGACGTTTTCTGTTGACAGGGGTGAGCTAAAGGATAAGGTTTATAAAACTTATGGTGTACATTAATAACCCATGTCAATTTCACGAAACTTGACCAAATTGTAGAAGAAGGCTTACTAATTCCAGAAAAGCAAACAAGTGGGGATTCATGTGCTCGTTTTTTTTTTTTTTTTTTTTTTTTTTTTGTGCTAGCAGCGCCCCCATGCGACATAATATCATCATAAGTCCCCAAATCTGGTCAGGAACCTATGCAGGGATGCCTTGGCAGGGTGGGTTCATAAAACTTATGATGTACATTCAAGACCAATGACATTTTCCCGAAACTTGACCAAAGTCTAGAAGAAGGCTTATTAATTCCAGAGAAAGAATAAAACGTAGAGGTTCATGTGCTAGTTTTTTGTGCTTGGCAGCCAGTGGCGTATCTTGGGGGGGAGCAAGGGGGGCACGTGCCCCGGGCGCCACTCTTTGGGGGCGCCGAAAACGAAAAAAACGAGAAAAAAGAAGAAGAAGAAGAAGAAGAAGGGGAAAAAAAAAACCTCGCCCGGACCGGGGGGGGGGGGGGAGGGAAGAAAACCAAATCAAACAAGATAAAAACAAAAAATGGCAATGTTAATTGTGTTCACACAAAAATTCCATGTTTTGTAAGCTGAAATTTAGGCTCGACAAAATGTATAGAAAAGAAGATAAGAACAAAACGTGATGATAACGCGGACAAAATGACAATGTATATTGTGTTCACACATGCCATTGTTAAAAGGCAAAATGTTACACGGAGCAGCGGCTGCAATTTTATTTCTTTCGTTCTTAAGCGATCGCCTATACTGGATCACACGAGGGCACCAAAGGTGTCGAACATTACGGGGGGGGGGGGCGCAAAAAAAAATCAAACAACATAAGAACAAAACGTAATGATGACGCGGAAATATACAAATTTCGGCTCACTCGCGCGTATTTTTTTTTCAAGTCCTCAGTTTGGTGGTATAAATCGTTATCTATAAGGCCGTCACTATATTTGGATTAGAATTGTAAGATTTAATAAGCAAAAAATGGCAAGAATTCCATGTTTTGTAAGCTGAAAAACAGAGATTTTCGGCTCGCTCGCTGCGCTCGCTCGCCAAAATTTATCAAAAAAGAAGATAAGAACAAAACGTGATGATTTCGCGGAAATATACGAATTTCGGCTCACTCGTGCGTACTAATTTGGAATATTTTTTCAACTCCTCAGTTTGTTGGTATAAATCGTTATCTATAAGGCCGTCACTATATTTGGTTTAGAATTGTAAGATTTAATAAGCAAAAAATGACAAGAAGTCCATGTTTTGTAAGCTGAAATACAAAAAAAAAAAAAAATTCTGCTCACTCGCTGCGCTCGCTCGCCAAATTTTATCCCAAAAAAAAAAAGGAAGAAGATAAGAACCAAACGTGATGATGGCGCGGAAATATACGAATTTCGACTCACTCGTGCGTACTAATTTGGAGTATTTTTTCCAGTCCTAAGTTTGTTGGTATAAATCGTTATCTATAAGGCCGTCACTATATCTTGATTAGAATTGTAAGATTAAATAAGCAAAAAATGACAAGAAATCCATGTATTGTAAGCTAAAATATAAAAAATTTTCTGCTCGCTCGCTGCGCTCGCTCACCGCAATTTATCAAAAAAAGAAGAAGAAAAGATAAGAACCAAACGTGATGATGACGCGAAATATACAAAATTTTTCGGCTCGCTCGCTGCGCTCGCTCGCCAATATTCATCTAAATTTATTACATTTAAATCACCCTCAAAAGACCCCTTTTAAGTGCTTGAAAAAGCATATGTGGACCGGGATGGGGTTGGGGTTGAACACTTTTTCAGAAATTAGGGGCGCAATTTTCGCGCTTGCCCCGGGCGCCGTTTTCCCGAGATACGCCACTGTTGGCAGCAGCCCCATGATAGAAATCATCCTACGACCCCAAATGTGGTTATAAACCTATCGTGGGTGTCCTGATTATGTGGGGTTCATGAATGTCATGCTGTACATTCAAAACCCTTGTCATTTTTACGAAACTTTATCAAATTGTAGAAGAAGGGTTATACTTAACTCTTTATGTGCCACGTTCGCACGTCCGGCTCAGTCGTCGGCGTGCCAACTTCGCATATTCTGCTCAACAAACAAAGCCGCCAAAACCGATCGATAAATCCCTACCACTGCTAATCCCGCGGCACAATGAAAGCGTTTTTCGTGCTTTTGTGTCTCTCATACACGGCTTGCATTCTATGTGGTGATTGACTATCAACCGATGTTCCCAACTAGATTTGCTCGTACATTCTAAGTTTCTGTCACGGTTTTATGTGCAGAAGTCATGCCTTTACAGTAATGTAGCAACTGGTCATTCGAAAGAGAAATTTTAAATAGATTAGTCATACAATTTATATCGAAACAAAGTTTGACATTCCTCTTTTACTTTGCCTACTATTATGCCCATCCTAACAGAAATTTCGTGTCTCGGAATAACTTGGCACACAGGGGGTTTCTACCATGGCACATAAAGAGTTAATGCAGAACAATTGTAAAAATGGGGGGGGGGGGGTTCATGTGCTCGCTTTTGCGCTAGCAGAGCCTGATCCTTGCGACAGAAATCATCGTAAGCCCCCCAAATCTGGCCTGGAACCAATGCAGGGTATACCTTGCTATGGATGCATGAATCTCATGCGGGTCACCCTAAACCTCTTTTTTTCAAAAAAAAAAAGAAACAAAAAACATTGTCAGTGATATAATGAAAAAATATTCACAAAGGAAGGTCCATGTGCCTTTTTGTTATTATTTCCCTTACATCGTTAGCCATAATGATATAATGTTGACGCAAGCGTGAAAAACTCCACGTTGACATGCTTGTTTGTTTGTTTGTTTGTTTGTTTGTTTGTTTTATCCACTTGCTGTAACGATGGGCAGAAAGTGATAATGAATGAAGAAGAATAAATATAATGATAATGATAATAATTGACAGTGCTTATATAGAGCATAACACAAAGTGATAATGACCCTATGCGCTCAAAAAAAAAAAAAAAATAAAGATTATACAAAAACATACAAGTCCAATTCCAAATACAAGGAAATGGGAGTTTTGGCATAAGTCTGACGGTCCTCCAAAGGAAAAACAAACACACGATGTAATGACGTTGATTGTAGATTGCTTGTGTTGGTTGTTGCAGTGGTTGGTAAAGTGCGTGTTGTAAACTATTGAGATGTACCTTGAGTACCCTCCCCCCTCGATCCCTCCCCCCCCCCCCCAAAAAAAAATAAATAAAAGATCTTCGATTCTCATATTGTTATATCAGATTCGGCAATCAAAAAATAATATCTGAATGATGACAGTGATAAATACTTGTTTGATAATACTTTCGTGACCTTGTATTTTGTAACCAAAACAAAACAAATAAACGAACAATATTTGTATCAGTAATGACAAGTTTAGATCTAATGTAGATATAAATAGAGATACTCATATTGTTTTAGTTGTTAGACCTAAGGATGAAATGTAAGTCATATGTTTGTTTTGTTGTTGTTGTTGTTGTTGTTATTGCTGTTGTTGTTTTTACCACCTAGTCTAGTATAGCAGACTAGTAATCCCCGACAGTGGCATGTAGGCCATAGGTACCGTAGCACTCGACTTGACCATGGTGATGAACAGATAATGAACTGCATGTCACAAAAACAGATCTATGTATTGAAAATGGAAACAGCTCAGTTCCACCTCCAAGCTTCCCGATTCCGTCGATCAGTGTTGTGCTACCATGACCATGTATGAGGCTCGGGACAGTTGAACTTTGCGTGGTACGTACAAATTGTAACGCGTACAATCGGCACGCGAGCGGAGAGGCAGCCCAGCAGCGCGGCCGCGGTGGAGAAGCTGTCGGGTATCCGTAGATAGAACCTACTACACTCTGGCTCGATCTCCTACAGCTGCTCAGCTCAGCTAGCTCAGCTCATCACTCGTGCGTGCGCTTCTACGCTCTTTGTTACGTCACTGCAAACCTGCGCAGCTAGGATGCGCACAAACTCAACAGAGGAATGTCCTTAACAGACCGTCCACATTCTCGTCACAAATGTTAAAGAAGAATCCGTCAGCGGTCAATATTGATACCTGTTTCCCTTGTTTGTAGGAGGTAAATTGAAACAGATAAAAAGAGATTAAGATTCTCTTGAAATAAGTTGGCAGCAAAGTTAGAGCTCTCCTGTGGATGGCTTAAACATTTTTTTTTAACTATTAATCATTATTATTTATCTTTTATCATCATTTCCATAAGCGTAAGAATAAGCATTCACTTCACTTCACTAAGGCAACTTTCTGTGTTTGCATAGGTTAGTACTCATTCCATGTACATTATGATGTCATTAGTTTTATTTTTGCTCCCTGTCACACTGATTTAACGGTTCAACGGGATGGTATAGTAGCGGTTGAGATGGGTCTATGCAAGTTTTCAACTTTTTCGAATACAATACATAATGAAAAATATCTTACATAAATATCTTACATAATTGTAAGAGGAATTCAACATTTTTTTTTTAATGACAATTATTAGTTTTGGAATGGCTGAGATATCCAAAACAATGCAATCCTAATAAAATGTGGGACCCACGTTTTGTTAGGATCGCTATGCTTTGCTTCTTGTTTTTTTCTCAGCCATTATAAACAAATAATGGAATAATTTCAAATCTAATCCAAAAAATTCAAACAAATCCAATTCTTGATTGAAAAAAATAATAATACAATGTAATGAAAGTGAAATAAAGGACTTATAATACATAATCGTAATTTATAAAAGATATCTGATATCTGGGAACCATGCAGAGATGTACTGAACTGTGACTATGGGACAAATCGAACTTACTGATTCTCATCAACTGAACTTTAAACTCCTTTTCCTCCTTCCGAGTGTCTTGTAGAGGTACAGAGGCTGAATCGTCACCTCAACGGATGCTATACTTTCCCTTTAACCGTCACTCAACAGACACACAAACATTTTGGGATGGATTGATGAACACATATATCTTATATTTTTCATATGTATTAATTATACCCTTCATCTGAGAATAACTTTATCTATTTAAGACCTAATGTCAACAACAAAAACAATAACAACAAAATGCAACAGTTTTTGTTTTGCTTGGTTTCTTATATTTTTTGTCTCCCTGTTTTAATACGAATGGCATTTGTCGCGGAACAGATGCCGTAGGGTGTACTTTCGAGACGACCATGTATTGCGATTTTAGATATTCCACTGGAGGCAACTTCATCAACTGGAATAGAGCAACAGGTCCGAACTCATACTACGTCCGTGGGCCGCTCCATGACCACACATATGGCGATACACGTGGTGAGAGACCTCTAAGTGCTCCTGTTTATGGTGAATGTTTCACTGCAAGATGAATCTGGTTCCCGTTTTGCGAGTTTAAGTGCGTCTTCTTGTGAGCCGTTTGTAAATGAGCAGATCTGAGAGACGAAGAATTCTTGGAGATATACTGATCTCTGATTCGATCCCTTTAGATCATATCATATTATTGTCAGCAAGTTACTTGCATAGTTTCTGATCCCTTTCTATGTCAATGAGTCACATTGGCACTTAACTTCACACACAAACCAGTCCTATCGACAGGAAAGTAATGTGGCAAACATAAAGTTAGTAGAGTTCATCCATCCGAGTCGTGAGAGGGCAATGCAGAACTGCTGGGAAGAACTGTTGTCCCACAGTGTGAAACACCATGAGAAACACAGTGTTAACCCACTGTTAAATACAAGAACACATAGGGACTCATAAATCCACAGTGTGAAACAGAACATTCATCTTATTTATCAATTGTCAGATTTGGTCAGAGTTTTCTCAACTGACGTTCCCAGGACCGCAGTTAACGTTATGTACTTAATCGTCCTATTAAATATGAGCACATCTGTTCGGGGGGGGGGGGGCATTTCATGAAGGAACTTGTCGGATAACATGGATAAAATGTCCTACAAGTCAGTCATATCCGACAAGTTCAAAGAAATCAGCCAATCAGACTAAAGTATTCCTCAAAACTTGTCGGATATAATTGACTTGTCAGATATTTTATTCGACAAGTTAATTCATGAAATGCCCCCCAGATCCGACAGTCTCGGGAGCATGTTGATCTAATGCATAGGGGTGTCTGCATTGATTAAGCTATTTAAAAGCTCAACTTTCTCTAACAAGTAAAAATCATCTATTATGTGATATCTATCAATCTATACTATATCGGATATATTATACAGCAGTTTATATATATATATGAAGAGTTTGTTTGCAAAAACCGATAAGTCCATATTTGTCAAATGGAGATATTTGCGATTAAAGGTCAAGAAAAATAAAGAGAATAATAAGAAAATTTTTGCTTCTTTTGATCATAACTTCAAAAATGTACCTTTAAATGTAGTGACCAATATATCATTTAAAAGTTATTATTTTATACTTTATGACAGAGACCGTACTTCAAAATCTTCAAAAATGGACTTATCGGTTTTTGCAAACAAACTCTTCATATATATATATATATATATATATATATAATATGATTATATAGGAACCAATTGAAAAGTACGTATCTAGAACTGTAAGTGTTCATTTCATAAGATACGCATTCTTTGAATATTTTTGTTTTTGTTTTTTTGTTTGTTTGGGGCCCACATTCTACAAGCTCTGTCTTTTTAGTGGGTCTCTCCATTTTTCGCACTTTAAGCAAAGTTATACATGTACTTTATTTCGATCACGTCTGTTTTTTTCTTACTACAATGTATAATTACTACAAGGTCCTCCTCAATTGTTTTACATTCTTTTCGATACATAATGTTCTGTTTACCTTATTCTCTGTCGTCAAAAGAAGTGTAACTTATATGTTTTGTCGAAAAATGAAATAAACTTTAAATTGAATTGTGTTTATTGCATTGCGAAAGGTCACTTTGTGTACACGGACTATGCAGGCCAACCGGCTGGGTCAGTTGCCCGGTTGATGACGCCAAAATACTCATCTCCAGGCCACTATTGCCTGAGATTCTGGTATCACATGCTGGGAACGGGTATCGGCACGCTTAGCGTGACGGTGTGGCCGGCAGGGACCGACTCTAGTTCGCTGACACCCTTGTGGACAAAGTCCGGGCACCAGGGGTCCGAGTGGCGGTTCCATTCTTTAACCGCTTCATCCGATACACTCTTCATAGTGAGTCTCTCTCTCTCTTTTTTTTTTTGTCTTTTTTGCAAGAGATCCTGAGTTCGAATCCTACCCTGTTCTTATGTCTTCAAAAAAACAAACAAACAAACAAACAAGCAAAACAAAATAATCAAACAAGAAACACAAAACAATGAAAGAAAAAAAACGACACTACAGCAAAGCAAATCGCCTCCTCCTTTAGAATGCAATTTGTGTACTCCTTAAACCAAAATATCAAATTGGTCAACAAGGGATTGTTGTGTTATGATAATGGCAGGGCCGTCCATCGGAAGATGCCACCCATGGGCGAACAAGTCTATTCTTTAACGCACACACAGACACACGCAGACACACACACACACACACACACACACACACACGAGTAGTACTCCCGTTATTCAAAGACGACAGCAGTAATTTCATAGTAAATACTGTTATTTGCATTAATTCAAGCGACACCACTGCTTTACTAGTTTTCCTCTCTTTCTGTCTTCTGTTCATCATAAGCATTAAAAGCAAAATCAGCATTACAGACAAAAATACAGTACTAAATGTACATGTGTATTGCATATTCATATGATTTTAACATCCACACACCTGTTTGAAATGCTGTGGTTTGTCTCAATTCTGTTTGGATGCTATTAAAAAATTTCCTTTTATTGAATGTTAAAGTTTATTATTGATCACATAAATAATGAAAGGAGAATGTTATATTCGGCTAGGTATATGAATACATAACATTTTTTTTTTTGACGTTGTAGGTTGCTTTTGATGCCACGATGGGGTCCAACAGCGCTCACAAAATTGCCTTAGATGACATCACATTGATACCAGGTGCTTGCCCACCAAAACAACAAGAACTGAAAGGTTTGTAATTTCTTAATGCGTGCCTATTCAAATATTTACATTTTTCCGCAGCTCTACCACGTTACATGAACCTGAATGAAATAGTAGTAAAAATAAACAGATTTCAATGAACTCCTTCAGGAAATTAAACGTTTTGGAATGTAGAAGTTTCACTTGGAATCAAAATAATATGTTTATATTTGTTACAGTATCCTAACCAGAGCATGTTGATGGAGAGCTAATCAACAAAAAGGAATTCCTGTTGTTAGTCGTGATCACATGAACGTTTTCTTTGAAATTGTCACAAATATGTTCTGTTAATGTATTGTATATTATTTCTCTTTGTTTATTCAATGGAAATGGAAATAAAGTTGAAGTTGAACTTGAACTTCAACTTCAACTTCAACTTAGAATTTTTTCAGTATGAACGGAATAAAAGACACTATTAAAGCATGGTATCTATAAGAGTTGTAATAGAACAGTTGAAAACGATAGAGAAAGAAATATCTTTTTCTTCCAACAGGAGTTGAGAAAAAAAAAATCATCTAATCAAAATCATTATGCATTTGAAGCTGATATCATTTTGTATGAAAACGTGTGAATTTAAAATTACTATCCATTTTCTATTGCCATAAGATCTTCAATTGAATATTAGTTTAGCATTTATAAACTTGCATTTCACTGGTATTTCCTCCATGGTTTTGTCAACGAAAGAAATTAATATCTATACCACATCATTCTTGGGAGGAATGAATATTTGTCTTAGGGTGCGTTTATCGACTCTTTTTCTAGGCAGAAACAGGTTTTCCAAACAGCTTTCAAGGAATTTTTACAAGTTGATAAGCGCAAAGTTGTTTTGAAAGCCCCTTTTCATAGGGAAACCTTTTTCGAAAGCCGCAAATTTGTGGCTTTCCAAACAGGTTTCCTAAACAGGTCTTCAGAAACATGCTTGTAAAAGCCTTTTGAAGTTGATAAACGCAAAGCTGTTTTGAAACGGCTTTGTAGTATTGTACTGCAGTTACGAGCAATGCACGCCTTAAATGACCTCTTCTCCTCGGGTCGAATTGCGCAATGCAGCTGTGCAGTGACAGGCCGGTTATCGTGTTCGCGAAGAGTTGATAAAAGCAACTATTTTGGAAGCCGTTCCTAAAGGGCTTTGGAAACGGCTTTTAAAAGCCGTTTAAACAGGGGAAAGTTGATAAACGCAGCCTTAGTTTAACTTGTAATAGGCCTATTTGTTTTCGCTCTCTCTTAGCTCTCATTGCGTGTTTGTACTTTGGCGTATTTGAATCTTGTGACTGATTCTACCACAGAATTACAAAGACACCTTCCAACAATAGCCATTCATGTGCACGTCCCAAGTTAAGGTTGAATATAAACGCTGAGATTGTCTCTTATATGTACAAAACATGTATGTACTTTGAATGTAACATATATTTCAATGAAACGTTATTCTTACCTACTTACATATCGTTAAATGGAACCTTTTGAGACTACGCATTCACTGAAGACTCAAGATACGCCTAAGCAAAACGTGTCGACCGAGGGAATCTGAAGTTAAGCTTTACATTCTACTAAACAGCAATTTTTTCTTCTACACAATTTTTAAGTTTAAATTCACATTCACAAATTCAATTAAGTAAAGGAAAATATTGTTGTCCCTCCAGCTTTTGTAGGACACATTTTATTTGAGGGGGGTTGTGTCTATGTATGTCTTACAGAGGCCCTTTTCGTTTAATTAAAAACCCCACGCACTCTTCACTCTCAGCTTTAGTTTTAAAAATGATATTAGGGAGCTTTAGATTTTAGACGCGCGGACGTTCAAAGGAAAAAAAAAAAAAACATGTTCTGAGCTTGCGCAGTAGCGCGCGTAAAGTCAATCTATTTTTTTTTTTTTTGGTTGCGTCGCCTGAGTTGTTCACTTCGCGTACTGGCCAAAGAGATTTTCCCCAGTGGTGGGGAGGAGAAAAATCTCTTTGGTACTGGCCTATTTTCACGTCCGCACAGTTTGCGACGTAGAGAGCTTCTTCATGCGCTGATCATATGGGGGCGCGATTTTATTTTTATACGTTGCGTGCCAGCGTAATCTAAAGCTACTTTACCACACGACGCAGGGAGAGGAGAACGTCCAGCGCAAGCGTCGGCTCAAACGTCCGCGCGTCAAAATCTAAAGCTCCCTAATATTGCTGCTTTGACGGGACAGTTGGTCACGAATTGATTATACTGAAAAAGTTCAGCTTGATCTGATAATCCTTTCATTCTGGTTGCTACGGAGCTTTTCAGCTTGTCCCTATAGTCCCATTCATCGGACGGAGGGCAGCTTGGTGAAATCAAAGCGCTTGAATAGACCCTTGATTTCAAGCACTCTTTCTCAGTAAACAGTTTTCGAAAGTAAATTAATCTTTTTCATTTCTAATAAAGGCTACGAAAACCCATTTGCATTGAGATATAATATCAATTTTAAGCTTAAGGTCAATTGTTTAGAATTTGCCCTTAACTGAAATACATTGTATCTATCTCTCCCGACTTTTTGGTTGCTTTTTTTTTTTGTAATATATCATGTTCTTGTTTTCTACCTGATGATTTGCTTGGTATGTGTATTGTGTATGCAAAAATGTGTTATGCCGGTGCTCTCGACCGCTATTAATTTGTCGTCAGCTTTCAGCAATCTGTCATCCTTGTGTATCAAAAAATGCATTATTCCGGTGTTTTTGACCTCGCAAATCAATTCACTACCTGTTCTCAGCTATTTGTTATTGTACATGCAAAGACGTGTTACCATGGTACTTCCGACTCCTCTCAGTGATTTGTTATCAATGTTTATGCAAACATGTGTCATCCCGGTGCTTCTGACTCCTCTACGTAATTTGCCTCCTACCCTCTGCATACTGTTATCATTGTGTATGCATAAATGTGTTGCTATGGTGTTTTTGTTCACTCCCAATTATTTGTTGTCTGTTTGCTCTGGCATTCGCTTCTTTGAACTCTTCAGTGCAATTCTGGCCTCATACAGCCTAGCAACAACCTCATTCCCTACTTACTATACTGGTGCAGTTTCCTTTGAATTTTTGGCATGCATTGTTATGGCCATTGGACATTCTTTTCCAATATATCATCAGGGTGAATGTTCTCCCACTTGTCTCCCTATAAAACCAAGCAGCAGATGTGTTCTTAAGCAGTTATTTCCTGTTTACAGTCTGTCTTCATATTCACCTGCCTTGTATCAGTCACAATGATGAATCCAAATACTATTGTAAACTCGAATGCCGCATCAGTTGCCACCCTTTATCCTCAGTCATTTGCTGATATGACACCAGTAATTTCAGTAGACAGCGAAGAGGGTGAGGATTCCGACATCGTCACTTTCTTAAATATGCAAACTTCTGAATTAAGACTGGATTTTCACTGTAGCGATACAGCAGTCCAAAATGTATTCACTCACTACCACACAGAGGATGAGCTTACTTCACTCACTCATACCGACGCAAATCAACTTTTTATTTCACATTTTAATATCAGAAGCTTAAATAAAAACTTTGATCAATTTCTTTCTTTTGTGAGTATATCAAAATCCAAATATAATATTATCGGGCTCAGTGAAACTTGGTTGAAGGAGACATCACCCTCTTCGCTGCTTACTATAGACGGTTTTAAACTCATAACAAATAATAGAACATGGAAGAAAGATGGGGGAGTTGGATTTTATGTGTCACAGAATTTAGACTGTGTCTTCTTAGAAAAATACAGCGTGATGTCAGATACATTTGAGAGTGTATATCGAGGTCAAAACTCCAAACAAAGGTAATATTACAATTGGGGAGATTTATCGACCCCGAAGCTCAAACCCTGCTGAATTTTTAGAGTTATTCTGCGGCCTTATCTCGAACACTTATTTTGACAGTAAGACATGTTTTGTCATGGGTGATTTTAATCTCATCTCCTTAATTACAGTGATAATCCCTTATGCTTAGATTTTCTTAATCTTATGTTGTCGAAATCATTTATTCCCCTTATAAGGAAACCGACTCGAATAACTGATGATGTATCTACTCTTATTGACAACATTTTTGTAAATGATTCATTTTCTGACATTACATCTGGCATAATAGTTTCTGACGTCACTGATCATTTCCCAATTTACGCCCTTGTGTCCAATTTTATGACTGCTAATGTTTCTCACACCCACAACCCAGGTATTCGTGTAATGTCTGAATCCAACCTTAATAAACTTAGGGAGAAATTAAGTTCAGAGGATTGGTCCATCGTATACAGTCAAACCCAGGTCGAAAAACCAGTTGGCAACTGGTACTGGTACCAGTTGATTCCCAGTTAAGGCAACTGGTTTCAATATGGAAATTGGAATGAGTGACTAGAAATCAAGTGGTATCAACTGGTATTCATTCAACTGGTATTCGTCCAACTGGAATCAACTGGTACCAGTTGTCAACTGGTATCAACTGGGATCCAGTTGACAAAATTAATTCAGTGTTGAATTATTTGGTGTATGGGTGTTTGGTGTATGTCAGGACATTGTTAATATCTAACCTAACATAATCCTACAGCTAGTCTTAAAGCCTATACCTACCACTACATTTAGGCTTAGCCTACATCCTAGACCTAGTTAGTACCAGGGACATTTCATTCATATATATAGGGCTATATTGCTGTAATGATTTAAGACATGGTTACCAAGTAGATTAAACTTTTATTATAAAAATATGAAAATACCTCATCAGAGGTACAAGTTGAAATTGTGAATATCACGGCAATAACATTAGATAAATTTCTAATGCATTTCAGACATTTCTATGTTTATTCAAATCATAAAAAAAGATAAATCTAACAATATTTTCTCATTTTCACGAAGATAATTTGAATAGCTTATGAATATTCACGAGCAAAAGAACCAGTAAAAACCAATAGAAACCAACTGGTATCAACTGGTATTAGAATTTCAATAATTTAGTGGGCGTTAATATGGAATGAAGTTATAAGCAAGTCCAGTCTGTTACATGGGTATCAAATTGTGTAAACTAATTTGCACACACACCGAAACACACACACGTGCGCGCACACACACACACACACACACAATCACACACACAAACTGGTCAAAATACAGTCTGTCAGTTGAAGTGTCAACTGATCTTAATTGGTTCCAGTTTCATTTAGTTGAAGTCATTAAGAGTCCAAGTTCAATCACATCAAATGTTTTGTTTAATTGTGTTTTGTTTACTTTTTAATGTAATGTTTTAACTAAGTTTTGTTAACCTTTTAATTCAGTTTCAATTGGTGAACTAACTGAAAACTGGTATACAATGAGATATGAACTGGTATATTAACTGGTACCAGTAAGACTTCAGCTGGCACCAGTAGACTTGTACTGGTTTCAACTGGTAAGCAGTGCAACTTCAACTGGTATAAACTGGTACCAGTAAGATTTCAACTGGTACCAGTAGACTTGTACTGGTTTCAACTGGTAAGCAGTGCAACTTAAATTGGCATAAACTGGTACCAGTAAGATTTCAACTGGTACCAGTAGACTTGTACTGGTTTCAACTGGTAAGCAGTGCAACTTCAACTGGTATAAACTGGTACCAGTAAGACTTCAACTGGTACCAGTAGACTTGTACTGGTTTCAACTGGTAAGCAGTGCAACTTCAACTGGTATAAACTGGTACCAGTAAGACTTCAACTGGTACCAGTAGATTTGTACTGGTTTCAACTGGTAAGCAGTGCAACTTCAACTGGTATAAACTGGTACCAGTAAGACTACAACTGGTACCAGTAGACTTGTACTGGTTTCAACTGGTAAGCAGTGCAACTTCAACTGGTATAAACTGGTACCAGTAAGACTACAACTGGTACCAGTAGACTTGTACTGGTTTCAACTTGTAAGCAGTGCAACTTCAACTGGTATAAACTGGTACCAGTATGATTAAACTGGTATCAACTGGTACCAATACATCTTCAACTGGTATCAACTGGTTTCAGTTAGAATTGCTTATTTTGTTACTGGAAATTTGGAGTTACCTTCTGATTTCAACTGGTACCAGTTGAAACCAGTTAAGACCAGTTAAAACCAGTAAAGACCAGTTAAAAATGTTTACTGGTTTCTACTGGTTTCAACTGGTTTTTCGACCTGGGAAGCGACCCTGATTTAGCCTTTGAAAATTTTATGAATATTTTAATTGCTAATTATGATTCTTGTGTTCCTCTCCGAAGACCTCACCATTCTAATTATAAAAAAGTACCACGACAACCATAGGTTACAAAATCTCTTCTCAGGTCCATTAACCGCAAGAATAATTTTTTTTTCATAAGTATCGTAAAGATTCATCCCCTTTAAACAAATTAAGATATGTTCGTTATCGGAATATATTGACATCAATAATACGTATCTATATACCCAAGCGAAATTATTTTTCCCGACAGTTTGTTAAATATAAATCTGATGTGAAGAGTACGTGGAAGGTGATTAATGAGGCGCTCAAACATAAAAATAATACTGATCCTCCTATATATATTTCAGTGGACGGCCGCCAGATTAACGACCCGGTCATTATTTTGCAACTCTTGGTCCACATCTTGCCAGTAAAATCCCGAAATCATCAACTGAATTCCATAGATACTTAGCTAATAGGAATTCTCAATCAATATTTTTTGAACCTATTGCTGAAGAAGAAATTATAGATACTATTAAGAATTTAAACGATGAAAAAAAGTTCAGGATATGATGGAATTACAAATTTTCTTTTAAAAAATGTTTTATACGAAATAATTACTCCTCTTACATACATTTTCAATCAATCCTTATTTAATGGCAAAGTCCCCAATAAGATGAAGGTCGCAAAAGTTGTCCCTATCTTTAAGAAGGGACAGAAAGATTTGGTGAAAAATTACCGACCAATTTCTTTGTTGACTTCAATCTCTAAAATTCTTGAAAGGGTGGTTTACACACGATTATTAAAATTTGTCACAAATCATAACATTCTGTCGGATTCTCAGTTTGGTTTTAGAAAACATTACAACACAACCCATGCTTTACTTACTTTTATAGACAAGGTAGCTCATGCTATAGATAGTTTTGAACATACAATTGAAGTTTTTCTTGATTTTTCTAAAGCTTTCGATACGATAGATCTTGAAATCTTGTTTTATAAATTGTGTCACTATGGAATCCGCGGTACCCTCTTAGAATGGTTTAAGAGTTATTTAACAGAAAGAAAGCAATTTGTTAATATCAATAGCCATGATTCGCAATTAAAGCTTATTTCATGTGGAATCCCGCAGGGCTCCCTCTTGGGCCCACTTTTATTTATCGTATGCATAAACGATCTTCCAAAATCATCGCAAATTTTGTCATTCATTTGTTTCGCCGATGACAGAAGCTTGTTTTTTTTTCACATCGAGACCCTAATGCATTAATAAATATGATGAATACTGAGCTCAGGTACGTGCAATCCTGGATTTATGCAAACAAATTATCCTTGAACATAGAAAAAACTCATTATATGGTATTTAGTAATTCCTTGAATGTTGTTCCATATGATATAAAAATAAATGATTTATGTTTATAAAAGCAGGTTAATAACACAAAGTTTTTAGGGCTTTGGATTGACCAAGAATTATCCTGTTTGTAAGTAAAATATTGTCTAGAAATATTGGGATTTTGAATAAGCTCAAACATTTCTTTCCTGTTCATATTTTGCAGAGTATATATCCTTGTTTAATATCTAAACACTTCAATTATAGAATTTTGGTGTGGGGAAATGCAATTCACTCATTACTAGATTCCCTTCTCCGTATTCAAAAGCGTGCAATAAGAATCATAAACCACGCCGGATATTTTGCCCATACCAATTGTTTTTTCCATCAAAACAGAATTCTAAAAATTTCAGACTTATTTTATCATAATCTCGGAATGTTCATGTATAAACTAACAACTAATGAATTACCATCTGTTTTTATCCACATGTTCAAAAGGAATCGTTCTATCCACTGTTATCCCACTCGCCAGAGTGACGCCTATCACCTTCCCCGTACTCGCACTATTTTTGCAAAGAAGACAATTATATTTCCTGGTCCCAGATATTGGAATGATCTCCCTCTAGATATCACTCTTCCTTATCTTTATTTACCTTCAAACGCAAATTAAAACAGTTATTACTTAGTGTATACACACTACCAAGCTTTTAGCAACCTTTTTATGCTCCCAGTCTTTTGTCCTTGTCCGCAGCACCAAGTTAATCATGTGATTTCATGGTACCGATACATCTTTTGATAATATAGCATTTTTGTTATTCAAACACTGCGAGATTTGTATGCAGTCTGGTTTGCGCGATATCTATGTGGTTCATTAGTTTATTACTCATCGATTTTTTGTACTGGTGTAATTTTAGTTGGTCAAGACAAACATATACGTTCTCCGTGTAAAATATGCCTAAGAACTCGGGAACCTACAGTTTTACAAGCTTTAAAGCTTTTATGTAGGCCCCATCATATTTCTTATACTTACTAGTGACATTTTCATACGATGTGACCATGTACATTTGTGTCAAGTATATTTCCTTTTTCTTTTTCTTCTACAATCAAAAGACATGATTGTATATATTTTGTACTCTTGTTTTGTTGTCAATAATTGTGTAATGTCATCATTGAGAAAATGGAAATATGAAATAAATTTGAACTGAATTTGAACTGAACTGAATGTGGCTATATAACAGCTGTAACTTTGCAAGCATATTTCATATTGTTACGTTTTGTTTTGACAGGAAATATTTTGCCACGTTTTAGTCATATTGCCCTTCTCTTCTCGCTTTTACTTATCGTTCTGGAAAGAAGACTCTAATGTGATAGGCTGCCAGAGAGAGCCGGGTTTTCGCCTCGGGGTAGAGGATGGTCGGATTCCGAATAGCGGACTATCCGTCTCGTCAGTCCGAGCAGGACGGCATGCAGACTACGGCGTCCTTAACGGTCGCTTGAACGGCGTGAGGCCCATCGGGGGTTGGCTTTCGAATTATTTTCCTTCGGACTGGTACCAGGTTTGGCTTTGTTGAAACGAAATGCCTCATTAATTTTGATGATGGAAATTTGGCTGGCATTTACTTACTTTATGATATTAATACAATACAATGTCATTCACACAAAATGAGGGCATGCATGAATAATAAGCACACATAGGACTTACAGAGTAAGAGATGCATTTTTCAGTTACGCAAAATTCTAATAAAGATGATTATAATGATGATGATAGTAATAATAATAATAATAATAATAATAATAATAATAATAATAATAATAATAATAATAATAATAATAATATTAGTGTATGGTATAATATGTATATGTATACTAATGCGCCATAATTGTTTTAGTGGGTAATGGACTGCCGAACAATAATTATGATGGTCAAGTAATACAGTGATGTAAGGGTACCTTCATGAACGAGTTATCCGTGTGACCAACTGAATACGAAAGCAGGTAAAAGACGTTATTAATATGAACGTAAAATTCAAATATTTCGCTAATATTTCACTACTCGAGACAATTGAATGTACACAGAGCGCTAACCCGTTGGTTTGACAGCACTTTGCAGTTCAGGGGAACTACACAACTTGACTTCATTTGATAGCTTGATATAAATGAGTATCTGAATATAAGAACGACCCAAGTCCATGGAAGACCATTTCGAGTAAACTTAAAAAGACTTCATATCTTGTTTATTTGTCCAATAATATTCTATTTAACTGTGACGGGAAGGCAACATTGTATATACAAATTAGAACATATATCAGTATGACAATTAACATTTAAATCAATTGTGGAGTGGCCATTTTGTGTGATGGACTTGGGTCGTTCTTTGAATCATATGGACTTGGGTCGTTCTTTGATTCATATACATGATATTCTGCTACAGGAGATGAGAGAAGGATGAGAAAGGGCGCTATCATATGAATGTAAGAATGACCCATGTCCTTCATTCTTACATTCATATAAGATTTAAATCATTAATTTCAGGCACTTCCGGGGGTAATTAGGATTTATCATTTGTACAAAAGATGAGTCCATGCATGAGCTACAATTTGCCATGTCAAACTTAATTTGGCCAAAAATTGGACTTGCGTCGTTCTTATATTCAGGTCTTCAAATACAAACGACTGGAAAGTATTAGACATAAAACGTGCTTATGAGAAGATTTAGGCCATTTTCATACTGATGGAATGACTTATGTTTTTGGGTGTATGTAGTAGTCTCGAAATCAAACGAAATGTTAATTAATTGACAAAGGTGGACGTAGGTCTCCGGCGCTGGATTACGGGTGTTTTGGTACAGGGACGATTCGCCGCCTCCGAATTTGGAACGACAATAAAGACATCACTTTCAAGCGATGGGACAACGTGGGAGGATGTCGGGCAAACTCACTGTGGATCCTACAAGGTAGTAAAGACAACAGAGTTATGAGAAGTAGAATACGGCATATTACTCAGATTGGTAGGTAGTAGGTCAGAAATAGCTACGCCATGGAAACACGTGTCGAAATTTGACAGCTCAAGAAGTTTAAGTACGAGGGTATCTTTTTTATTCTAAAACTGGACAGGTTTCTTCAAGGAATATTCCCCATTTAAATTACAGAATAATTCAGCATTCCTTAATGATAAATGAAAGAAGGATATTATTCAGAGGGGGGAGGCTCAAGGTTTGAGTTTCTTCAGTTTGTCTCCCTCTACAAATGAAAATTTGTTAAGATCGCAACTGCTGATCTGTAAATTTTAACAAACATGTCGGAAAAAAAGGAACCAGTGGGACTCGAATCTGTCATCTACTGCTTTCCGGGCAGCGACACTACCACCAGGCTGTCCCTGGTTGCCGGCAGTGACACGATAAACATGGAACAAATACTCAAGCTCCGGGATTCCGACATTGTAATGTTAAGTAGTCCAAGGCGGACAAGGCATAGGATAAATGAAAGAAAGATATTAACAAATTTTCATTTGTAGAGGGAGACAAACTGAAAAAACTCAAACCTTGATTCCTTAATTATGTTTATAAGAGTTTGTTCACAGATTCATATGATTTTTTTTTTTAACTTAAAGGAGAAGTCCGGACGATTTTGAAAAAAAAAAATAACCAAAATCTACATAAATAAAGAACCACAATGACTAAGTGTCATTGAAAAAGACCGTCCCAACTCGCCAGAATCGATTTTTTAGCATCACTAATTTTGAATCGTAACCGTTCGATTTCTGTACGCCGGCGAGAATGATCACGTGACATCGTGACGTATCAGCCTCACATTGCTTTTTGCTTGGAGCGTCAGCTGGCTCGGGGAGCCATGCTTGAGCAACGGTGATACGGGCCAAGCAAGCGGTAGTAGCGTACCGCTCAACAGTCTCTGACCACACAGCGGATGCACGCGGCATGATCTATTGCTTCATTAAAAAAATGCCGATGTGTCAAGTGTTAGGGTGTTGTCAATACTTCAACTTTACTAGTAAGTCTTCAAATTGAAGAAATATTTCGATTTTAAATTGATATTCATCCACGATTTTTTATACTACCTTATCATGATCCTGAATGCTACAACACGCAGCCCCATTACGCTGTGTGTGTATTGGGCTGCTGGTCGTAGTTACCGGCGCGGCGGCGGTACCAAGCTGGCTCTGGCGTTTCTTCCGTGGTTCAAGTTACATGTATACTGTCGTATTTTATCACCGTCAGACACACTTTTCAACAGTCTCGGACAACAAGAGAGGCAATAATTCTGACATTGACAGACTGATTTCATGATTTCAGATTGTTCACACTCAGAAGTCGAAAAAAACGATCGCGGATTGTGATAGCACTTGGCAGCAGCAGACGTAAATGTATGCCTGAACAGCTAATGTATTGTAAGTGATGGGGTGGACACTAATAAGTACGGCAATATTATAATACATACATATTTCAATTCAAACGAAAATGTTATAGCATTGCAACTATTTTACATTAATCTTTGAAGATTTTATATAGATATATAACGAAGATTATTTGAATAAAGGAATACAGCATTTGGCAACAGCACTCCTAAATCGGTGTACGGTCTCCTGCAGTAGCGCCGACAAGGCACACCTATGCATGCAGATACCGCCCGCAGTCAGCTGTGCAATGGGAGATCGATGTGTAGCCGGGCTTCGCTCGCGGTGCTCTCAGCTGAGGAAACTGTGCCTGATACGTCACGCGCAATGCATCCTGGGACAGATAGTATGAAGGGCTGCTCGCGACGGATTCAAACATGAAGAATTACCTTATTAAAAAAAATCCTAGTAAATGTATCTGATGGTCTTTTCTCGTCGGGAAAAAGGTAATAGGTTCATGAAATATTGTTCTTTACACACAAAACGGCTGATAATCGTCCGGACTTCCCCTTTAATGGAAATCGACCTGCATTATGTCAGTCTGAAAATAGCTTAAGTTTGTAGCAAACCGCATTGTAACATGTTTGTGGTATATTAGTCTGAAATGAGTGTTTTGATACTGATAAACGTCATCTCTCTTTTTTTTTTTTTTTTTGGTAATATCCGATTACTCCCCTTTGTCCAATCAACGCGTCGTACATTTGTCAGGTGATGTCAAGATAATCGGGTGATTTTAAGATGTCTGCCTCCATGTAACGCCGTGTTATGTATGTTATGTATGTACATAAACGCACAATGCGCACTTGGCGATAGCATTCAGGCCGACGTCGCGACTGTGCTGATCTTAATAGTAAGGAGACCAATCACGCGACAGAAGAGACATTATCTTTTCAAAAGTTATTAATGTTGAAAGAGGAGAGTGGGTAAAGGGCTTAAGAAATAAAAAGGGGCCTCTAAGACATGCGTGATCACGCATTTCTTCATTTAAAAAGAAAAGAGCTCTCGAAAAAAAAAATGAAAAAAAATCGATTTCCTATTACATTTATGAACCCAAACTTTAGAATTACGCGTAAATGGAGTCCTTATTCCGCATAATTTCTAAAGTAATTATTAGGAAATTTGGTATGACAATTTGTATCTCGTTAATGGAATTATTTTACTCATTGATTTTCCTTCTTTAAATCATGTACATTGTAATTTGCTTACTGACATTCTATGTGATATTATTGAAAAAAAAAAAATCTTAAATTATGTATGAAATTGTGTTGGAAGAAAAATCAATCACGCAAACAAACAAACAATTGATCTTTCAGAAAATGTATGCAACTACTAAAACTTGAATGGGTTGACTCAATTCATTTAGTATATGTTATCAGGTAAAATCTTGACTTGCGACTTTTCGTTGGCTTTTTGATGTATAGTCTCATATTACTCAACCCAAATAGACTCTCCTAACTTATCTAAATAATAGAAGGAAAGTAGACCCCGTTTAAAGGTGCTTATATACTGAGAAAGGCGACTTTTCTTCTTTAAGTTTAGGGACTTACATCTCACCCGGTGTTGCTCTGTAGAATGAATAGGACAACAGGATAAACAGATCTCTATTTTAGCAATCACTTTGCAGGTATTATCTGATTAACTCATGAGCATTTTGGCCCCTATTTGTGTGTGTGTGTGTGTGTGTGTGTGTGTGTGAATGTGTGTGTGTGCGTGTGCGTGTGTGCGTGCGTGTCTATGTGTAAAAAGGGGGTTATTCGAAAATATATTTCTAGCGTTTATATCACGATTGAAACCATTTTGAAGAGAACAAATTGAAAATTCTCACGATCCAACAAAATTCTCCTTCTGATAAATTTCAAAGATAACAATATTCGATGCCAAACGTAAGATTTCATTCAAAAACCCAACAACATAATTTTATCATCAAATATGATAAAATAAGGGAATCTGATAAAAACATATATGTATATTTAAATTCCATTGTTGTGTTGTCCAAATGTTCATCCTAGTTTTGTAGATCACTATCTTAGGAAACAAATACACACATTTCTAGCTATCTATCATTTTCCATTGCTGAGATAGCTGCAAAGTTTTAAATCATGTCTACAATGTCTGTGCAGACCCACCTAATGATTTTTCTAAGGCCCTTTATGCAAAAACGGATATTTTGACATCATTTGTAGCTGTGAAATCTCTTTTTTATGATGAAACGTTTTTCTTCTGCGTTAGTTTGATAAAATTAAATATGTTTGAATGACATTTACATTTATTATATATTTGCATAATTATGTTGATTTTGCAGGTGTACGCCACGAACTACGACTTTGAAAGTGTGGTTATGGTGCTTTTCCCCGATCCTACTGCTTCCAGATTTGTAAGGATCTATCAACTCACGACCATCAATAATGCATATCTCCGAACTGAAGTCCTTGGTATGACATCCTTGCACCTCTACTTTATAAAACGAAAAAAAGCCCCCCCCCCCCAAAAAAAAAAAAAAAAAATAATAAAATAAATAAATAAATAAATAAATAAATAAAATAATAATAATAGATAAATAAATAAATAAATAAGTAAATAAATTTAAAAAAAAATACACGATCGAAAATTTTTCAGCGCGGTAAACGAAAATGAATGCTGTCGTTGCATCCATTCACAGCATAATCATCCCCTTGTTTGATTTAATGTTTGGTGTTAACACTAAGTTCAAGGTGGCTGTCCTTACTCCTTCCCAGTTGATAGCATCATCTTCCCGAACCTTTCTCATCCTAGCTGCCTCTCAGAGGATTTTGCATATGCCTCTGCAAAATTCGGGCCCTATCAGTGTTTACATGATAATAAGTACAGTACAAAAAAGAAGAAGATAAAGACATACGTAAATACAAACATCCATCCATAAATACATACATACCTGTACGTAACATACATTAGGTGAGTGCATGAATATCCTATCATCATGAAACTTGAGTGAATTTGAGACATCCATCTTCTTTTGTTATTCAATTATGGCAGATAGTTTAAGGTGACTTGTTTAGTGAACCCTTTTTATTGCTGTAGTCTGGTCAGTTCTGCAAGGTTTATATTGTTTGTTTTGTTTGTTTGTTTTGGTTGCATTAAAAAATAGAAAAGAAAACAAAATTGATTGAATTTGTGCAGGAGCTTTCTGTAAGCGTATGTTGTCTTTACAAGACGACGACCTCTTAAAAAGACATTTTGATTAAATCGTATTTCCAAACCGGGCATAGGCCTAGAAAAAGGTAGTGATATCCTCGCTAAACTTTATATTGAACTTTGTTATCTCTTCTTGTGTTAATTGCAATACTGTAGAATTCCATTCGAGTCCTGTTTTCCATAATTATCACTGTATTGTTGTAACGGACCTGCGCACGCACTCACACACAAATATATGAACCATAATTAATATTACATGTGCGTGTATGTGTGTGCTTGTGCGTGTGCGTGTGCGTGTGTTTCCCTACTTTAAAGTCAAGCCATCTTTGCTCCGATTTTTTTTTCGGTTTAATTCATGCCGTTCCCTTCAGGTTTCTTGGACCTCGACTGTTCTGATTTGCATAACAACGGACTGCATTCGAGTGGCATCTACTCATTGAGACCTGTTGATTCTGATGACCAACCGATTCATGCTTACTGTGATATGGACACTGACGGAGGTGGATGGACGGTTAGTAAATGAACACCCCCCCCCCCCCCACACACACACAAATATATATATATATATATATATATATATATATATATATATATATATATATATAGGTAAACAATGCTCGCGTGGAAGTAATCAGTTTCAAACAACTAGTCAATAAATCTTTGAATTGCCTTGTATATTCCGCAAAGTAGAACATGCTGAAAGTACTTTTATCTCAAGCTCAATTACATTTTATGTGTATTCAGTCGTTTCTAACGGTTTCTTTCTACAAATCAGGATGTTTATGATATCAAGCTCCTAGACCTCATTTAAGAACGAAGGAATCCGCGTAAGTCGTGTCATTAATTTGCGTGAGCATTTACGTCGAAGAAATTTTCATCTGAAGGTCTTTGCACATAATTTTTCTTCATCCAATATGTGTAGGTTTTCCAGCGTCGTGTAGACAGCGAAGGCAACTTTTCTCGAAGCTGGGAGGACTATACATCTGGTTTCGGCGATCTAGACCGAAACCACTGGTTGGGCAACGAGCCCCTTCGTCGGATACTGGGTCAAAGGTCATTTCAACTTCGCATCGATATCGAGGACGATGGCGGAAACAGACGATACGCCAAATACAGCAGCTTTGCTTTAGATAATGCCGAGAATTATTATCGACTTACAGTTTCCCAGTATGAGGGAAATGGAGGTAAAGACAAGCATGTATGAACACGAACAATATGGAATAGATTTTTTTTTTCTTTTTATCTCTGTCATTCCTACTGATATACATCATTATTCGAAAGCACTGGAAAGTATGTGTTATTAACATGCCCTTTCTTTAAAATCACACTTGTTGTTGTAGTTTTTCTTAAAAATAATTTGAATGAACTTACGCATGTTTCAGTAAAGAAACTACAATTACAACAGATGACAATGATAACGTGTAACCATAATATTGTATGCTACGAATATAAAGATGAAGAACAGGGGTGTATAACATCCTTCTCCAATTAATATCTATGCCGAAAAAAAGAAACAGTAATGTTGATGGGGAAAAATTGCAATAATGGTAAAACTGGCCTAGATTATGGATAGAGAGAATCAAGGGAGGAGGAGGGTGGGAGATAAGTTGCCTATGCCATATCTCGATTTCTTTGCGTGGTTATTATTGTCTGCTAATTATTTGCCACTTTTGCTTCCACTGCTTTGCTTGCCTGTGTTTCCCAGGGGATGCTCTGACCGCGCACAGCGGATCCCCCTTCAGCACAGGGGATCGATTCAACGACCCCAACGTAAACGTCTCTTGCACCTCTGCGACAGGTGGATGGTGGTATAATGGGTGCGGCCAGTCCAATCTCAATGGTGTCTACCAAGGAGGATATCAGAATGCAGGGGACCTGTTTTGGAGAACATGGCCCACAGGCAGCCAGCCACTCACGTTTGTGGAGATGAAAGTCAAGCCGGTATAAAACGTCTGAGTTGAGTAGAAATGCTTAGAGGTAAAGCTACTGGAGGCCAGAATGAATTCATCCAATTGCTATGACACACCCTAATCTGAAATAGTTAAGCCTAGTTGTAGAGTACGACATATAAGGTTGGTCAGCATGTCATCGATGATGAGTGTAGATAAGATTTACTCTCTGGTAATTATCCTTCTTTGTGCAAATGGTTTTTGTTACTTTGAAATGATTTTGTATGATGATGGATAGATAGAGAAAATAAATGAAAGGTAAGACAAATAAACGTGATAAAAACAATTTAATCTAAAGCTTTCTCCCCTTCCCCCCAAAAAACACCACGATGTCACACAGTACGAGGCAAAATGTGAAATATTTTCACGCTGTTAATTTCGAGCGTTTTAACATTGTGCACACTTTGTTCACATCAATCCACAGAGTGAGACGGAAGATTACTCTGTGAACTCTCCACGAGAAATCACACGAAAGTGTGATATCATTGTCACACCCTTCAATTCGACTCTATGAGCACATTATGAAAACCCTATGGAATATCGTGTGTTTTTTCCAGCAGGCTTCGTACAATCTTGACATTTTCGTCCAAAATTTGTCTGGATAGTTCCCATCAAAGACAAACATGACGGAAAATGATCAACGGACTTAACAAGAATCAATTGGACAGAGGTACTGATTTCTTAAACAGAGTATTTCAAGGATTAGTATTGTAATCAGTTTGCTATCAAAGTACTATGGAAGGAAAAAATCGTAATGTTCTCGAACACAAATGTCATTTCTATATGTGTGGTGAATCTATTCACAGTAGACTATTGGGAAAAGACAACGTATCTTACACTTTTGTGTCTTACAATGATGTGTAGTACTGGTGTTGTATTCTTCAGGTGAAAATAATATGTAAACTTTCACGAAAAAATCATTGGGTAAAATGTCGTACGACCCGACTTTGCTTGAGAAATCAAAATAGTTCTAAAAAGTCAACCCGGTCTATCGTTTTGTGTCTGTATGTTTTCTGAAAGAGCCATTGTTCTTCTGGATATTAGTTTTGATATTAGGTATGTCATACCCCATATCAGAGGGTGAAATTAGAAGAAAAAATGAAAATAGACCCTGTTGCGACACGGATTGTCGCCCCTACACGGATTGTCGCCTCCTGCTCGGGGCGACAATCCGTGACGGGCGCTGGCGGCACGGATTGTCGCCAACTACACGGATTGTCGCCTGGCGACAATCCGTGACGCTTGTGCAGTTCCCAGTTTTTGACCTCGAAGGCGACAATCCGTGTTGGCAAAAAAATTGTTGCGACACGGATTGTCGCCCCGTCACAGATTGTCGCCCTGGGCTCGGGGTGGTTCCTCCGGTGTTAAGCTTTGGTGGGATGGGTATGACTGGTAAGTTATGCGTATGTGTGTGTGTGTGTGTGTGTGTGTGTGTGTGTGTGTAAGTGTGTGTATGTGTGTGTGTTTGGAGTATAATAATACAATATGTAGAAACTGTGCATGTGTGGTGGTCATAGTGGTAGTGGTTTGTTTGACTGTGTGTATACGTGTGCCTGTATGCTTACGTGTGTATGTGGAATATAGCGGCGCTACTGTGGCAATACAAACGCCTTCAGAGTGTATGAGCACGTGTTTAAAAAATTCACACCAGCGTTGATCTTAAAATAGTATGGGTGTGTGAAACAGTATCAGCAGTGAGGCAGGCTAGGCGAGAGAGAGACCGAGAGAAAATACCTACGAGGGAGGTACCCTCCCCAAATGTTATTTGTCTTTGTTCATTTTTCACTGCAGTCATTTTCTTCCATCAGTCTTATAAACTAGAACATCCATACCACTATTCTTTGTCCCAGAATAGGTTTGGCAAGCTTTATGCATGAGCGAATAATTTCCACACGCCGTAAAAAATTTGTCAATCGTTAGTTGATTTTAGAACAAACGAACTGCCATTGCACACCGCTAATACATACGTAATACAAACATCAACAAACACTCAAAGAAATCCTCATAATGCAAATAAACCAACTCAACACTTTTTTCCTTGATATTCATTGATTTCATTCAAATCATTCATAAATCGACTCATTCTGGGTGTAACATGAAAAAAAAAGTTACAAATGGCAATTCGAAACAGAAACAAATCCATTTGTCAATTTATACCACAAATAATCTCACTTCAACATAGATAACTCGATTATAGACCAACCCTACTAACAATTGAGTATATGAATATAAGAACGACCCAAGTCCATGGAAGACCATTTCGAGTAAACTAAAAAAAACTTCATATCTTTTTTGTTTGTCCAATAATATTCTATTTAACTGTGATGGGATGGCAACATTGTATATACAAATTAGAACATATATTATTATGACAATTAACATTAACATTAATTGTGGAGAGGCCATTTTGTGTGATGGACTTGGGTCGTTCTTTGATTCATATGGACTTGGGTCGTTCTTTGATTCATATACATGATATTCTGCTATAGAGATGAGAGAAGGACGAGAGAGGGCGCTATAATATGAATGTAAGAATGACCCAAGTCCTTCATTCTTACATTCATATAAGATTTAACTCATTTATTTCAGGCACTTCCGGGGGTAATTAGGATTTATCATTTATACACAAGATGAGTCCATGCATAAGCTACAATTTCCCATGTCAAACTGAATTTGGCCAAAAATTGGACTTGGGTCGTTCTTATATTCATATGCTCAATTTCTTCACGAGAAAGTTTTGACATGTAGGGCCCTACCAAACCTATATTCCTTGAATACATTGGTTTGGATCATGTAACACCTTCTTACTTACAAGGGCATATACATAAAAAAAAAACACAAATACATTACACGAATCTAGAATGAAATCAGTCATAAAAAACCCGACCACCCCCTCCCCTCCCCATCCAAAACAAATCTAGGGCCTACATCTATCCTAAATATTAAATCCTACCAACATCTGTCATACCATTTATAACTATCCTTCTTCAAATCCAATCCCCAACCCACCAACCCCTGATTAAACAAAACCTAAATCATCCCACACCCACATTCACCAACCCAAATACATACACACACACACACAAACACACACACACACACACACACGAATGTTCCGTTATTCCGAAGTTTCGTTTTTTCCGAGGCTTCATTTTAATATCCGAAACACACAATTCCCTATAATACCTAGAGGTTCGTTGATCCAAAAATGAAATTCGGAATAACGAACCTTCGGAATAATGAGCCTTCGGACGAATGAGCCTTCGGACGAATGAGCCTTCAGAGTAACAAACTTTTGCAATAACGAGATGTAACCCCCTTCCCACATAACGACGCACACCCGAACCGATACCACATTCCTTCCTGATGAAACGATTTCCCAATGTTGATAAATAAGACATAATGGACTGTATGCAGAAAAGCAGCATCTGCCCGCACGCAAGCTCCACTCCGAATTCATAATTATACAAATCTGCCAAACAAACTCATCAAATTCAAAGCTGCTGATAAAATCAATATCAACGTTTATGCCAGCAACAGCTTACTAGTTATCCCTCCCCACGCGCAGCTAAAAAACACATACGCAAAAAACTGACATAATAAACACATTCTTCCATCACACACACACACACACACACACACACACACACACACGCACAAACGGACACTAAATTATCATGTGCACGCGCACATACACACTTCCTTGAAATCTCACCATGACTTTTTACATGGCATGTTTGCATGAATGTAGCCATGTAAGCTATGTGTTAGTATTTCAATGATTATGTCCAGAACGATATTACCCAGCAAAATGTGCTTCGAGGGCGGGCGACAATCCGTGCCGCCAGCCCCCTACACGGATTGTCGCCAGGCGACAATCCGTGTAGGGGGCGACAATCCGTGCCGACAACGCCCGTCACGGATTGTCGCCCCGAGCAGGAGGCGACAATCCGTGTAGGGGCGACAATCCGTGTCGCAACAGACCCTATTACTTCTTCAAGGCCTTTTTTTCTCAGTGAACACTTTCCACAATTTGTACTTCCTTCCAGTCACTCGGACAGGTTAGAAAGGTCCATTTGAATTGAGTTATGAATTATTTCAATTAAAGCGTACAAAGTGTGCTCTTTCGGAGTCTGCCCTCAACTATGACAATCCTTGTCTGGCCATTTTTTGCTGGTTCTGTGATGCATTGTCACATAATTTTCATCTTCTGAATAGACTGAATAGAGGTTGTTATTCAGTGCGTCATCAGCAAAAACGAAAAAACCCAAAACACAACAAAACAAAAAAATACATCATCAAGCAAAATGTATGTAATCAGTAGCCAGTGCAATAGACACATCACCAAGCATGTAAGTGATACCTATGACATTATCACTTTTTTCCCGTATTTTTCGGTGATATTTGGATTTGCCTTGCTTCTTTTACACAACTCATCTGCGCCTTTCTGTATGAAATTTGTGCTTGTTGCATAATATTTCAAAGAAGAAAAAAGTGATAGATTGTCTTCTTGGATGGTGATCATTGCAGCTTGTCACTGGACAAAGTTTTTGCAGTCAAAGACCACTTTAAAAAGGATTGAATTTGGCTATTTTTGAATACATCGGAACGGTATGCTGATATATAACATATCATAATTTTTATATTAGTGTAACATACAACACATGTAAAACTGCGACTATTGAATTGGGAGGGATTAACGAAAAAAACAGTTCTGCTTTCAATTCATCGTACCGTGCTGTTGTTACTGTTATTGTTGTTGTTGTCGTTGTTGTTGAGTTTACTCTGATCTAAGTTATTGACACATACTTGTGAAATAGATTTCGTTACAAAAGCATTCTTTTTTTTTTAATGTGCCTTGTAATTTAAACAGTGAAAATTTTGTAATGCTGTTAGCATTCGAGACGATCATATCCGATATGAAAACTAGAATTTCGTGTTGGGAACTAATGTAGTTCTTTATGAATTTTCTATAAGCTTGCAGTTTGGGATCTGTACACTCGCACCTGTTCATGCACTGCACTGTGCATGAGGTCATGTAGCCCTCTGGCACCGTTGTACATACATCTTGCGTGCCAATGGGCTGTGTATGCAAACTGTGTTGGTGTTTTTTTTTTTTTTTTTTTTTTTTTTTAGTTACGATATCATTTGGCAGAGTTTCTTTTTGGACACAGAGAATTGTGTTCTTCATAAATGCATTTTGTATTAGGTAGTACAGTATGAGAAAGACATTTATTTCTTTGGCATTTTGAACATTTGTTACAAGTTCACTGAATTTGACGTAATGACAGACGTCAGGTGAAATTTATTTGGGCTAAGGTCGTGACAGCTAGTTGAAATTTAACTGTAAGAAGCAATGGAAGAAATTTTGGAAAAGGTTACATTCTCAAAAATGATGGGAATAGTGAAATTTAGATAAGTATTTGAAGTGTGATTTTTTAAAATTTTCGATGATTCATTATAAATACAGGTGGAAGGCGTTTTGGTATGAGTATGGAATTGAAGATGGCGGCGCTTGTATGAGGAAAATAATTCAAAATGGCGGCGTCCATGAATTGATGTGTATTATAGTTGTTGTCCGAGGATGAGGGACCGTACCATACTATAAAAGAGCAGAATGCTACCGTGACTTAGGGTAGACATGAATTTGTCATTAGTTACTTTTAGTCATGATTGTTTAATTAGCACATTTTAACTAATATGGTGAAGTTTTAGGAAAGTTCGTGGTGGTTGATAGGTGAGCTTTGATAGTTTCTTGTATTAAATGGAAAAAAAATAGATAGATATGCATTAAAGTAACTATTGGTGTGCATGGTTCGCGATAGTCGCTATGAGGAAATGATTGAATTGTTTATTCTAGCGCATGTTTAGAATATGATACATGCGACCAGAGATTATAGCTGATGAAAGTTTTACTGATACCATACTAGTTCATGTATTGGATGATGATGAGTCGTATGGATATCCCTACCAATGCCTACAAAGTATGGATATTCAATGACATGTGTGGATACTAAATCCATGAGTTTAGTGACAGTTTATTGTACATGTTGTTTTTGCATTGCACTATCTAATAAGTATAAATAATTTTATTTAAATTTGTCCATATTATTGAAATAAGAAATGAAGCACTGTTAATGAGATGTAGAGCATAATCTTAGTGCTATGCAATGAAAATACTGTTGGGACCGCCGAGTTGGTACCCAAGACAGTTAGAGTTAAACTCTAAAGGACGTACACAAGAAGAAACCAAGCAACCAGTCATTTCGATGGTTCATGTCTCAAAAGTAGTGTTTTATTCCAGCTCGCAAGATCACATGACTATGACACGCCAGTGCTCATTCCAAGACTGCCTTTTACTCCAGTCAGCGTCCCAAGATATACTCCTCAACACTCACTCTTAATTTCTTACATTATCAAAGCATCATTCATCACCTTCTTGTATACAATGACTGTCTTCTACAATGACCGTTACCAATGACCATTTGTGGTCTGGTCTGGGGACAGGGAGTCTACTTGGGGGTGATAAACTCTAGGGGGCTCGTCCGTGGTAAGGGGAAAGGAAGAACCACAGATACAAACAATGTTCTCAGTTAATGTGTCCGCCCATAAGACTTGCCCTACCAACTTTCAAGTGGAGTCCCAATTTGCCTAACTCTGGGACCGTAACAATACTAAATGTACCACGATGATTTTTCAATGTTTTCTTTAGTTTTTTGTCAGTGTTTCTTGATTTTGTTACCATGTTTATCAATAAATTTTGTGAACATCACAATCCTGCGTCCAGTCATTTATTTGAGTTCTGGGGTCAATCACTATATCTTCACAACCCCTTCCCACTCTTCTACGATATCTCCTCGTCCTGTATAAGGATACTCAAATTCAAATTCAAATTCAAGTTTATTCCGTTTTTCGACAATAAAAAAATAACATAAAATATATCACTCTTTCTTCAGTGATAAAAATCGTATCAAAAAAGAAACAAACAAAGTGAGTTTAACAGAGTAAAACAGTACTTGTATACTTGTAGTAAAGATACATTACAATGCCTGAAGTAAATTGAAATAAAGTGGAATATCAACGGAGGGACCCACTGAAAAGACGAAGCTTGTAGAGTGTGGGCCCCTCGGGAGAGAAAGAATCAGTGAAAATATTTGTAACAATTATCGCCATCAGAACAGCAACGAAAATGTCTGAAGCAACAACAGCGAAAATAATTGTAACAGCAGAAATAGAAAAAAAAAATGTTTAAAAACATTGACAAAATAGAAATAGAAACGGAAGCCCGTAAAGAGTCAGACAGAAAAAGAAAAAACACGCAGTGACAACATTAACATATAAGCGGACATAAAGCGACAATGGGACATCGACGAGGCTATAGTTAAACGCAAAAGACAGGCTACGACAGGAAGAAAGACTAGCACAACGGAGATAACGATACACGAGGGTTGGACAGTGGAAACATAAACAAGACAGAAACAAGACCAAAAAAAAAATTAAAAAAAAAATTCCCTCATTATATAAGCGTATAGAGTGCAGATCCCGAAGAAAAATCCATCAACTGCATGACTAACTTAACCCAAAACTTTATTCACGAACTTGGCGGTGGTCAGCCAGTACGAGCGACAATGTGTAAACAGCTATGCGGATTTTATAAAAAGGGTATCAAAATGAATAACGTGTAAAACTAATCCGATTCATGGCAAATGTTATTGTAAAGTTGCAAAAGAAAAGCTTTTAATTTCCGTTTAAATGAATACAAAGAGGGAGCTGTTTTATATCGTGGTTCAGATAATAATTCCAATAGTTTGGACCAGTGTAGATAAATACATTTTTCTTTAAAATTGTTCGGAAAAAAAGGTAAATGGAAATCATTTGAACGTCGGATGGGGTATATCGTTTATCGTTTACAAGGGAATCAGAAAAATTCTTGATTTTGGTATTCATAATCCTCTGTGACCAGACACCAAATTCTCCAATTTATTGAATATGTGCCCTTCGGGTTCAAAGTTGAGCCAGACTGTCATAAAGATGACTTAAACTTGAACCCCCCCCCCCCACACACACACACACACACAAACAAAGACAACAACAAAAGTTTTACGAAATGGGCTTTAGCAAGGATCCAACTATAGACCTGCTAAAGTAAAACAGCAAGTTCTAAAATAGTCTCAGTTTACACTATGGTTAACCTTATTAATTCTAAAATTTGTAGAATTTTCAGTGATTCTCTTTTGCAACACTGATCTGCCTTGCCCATAGTATGTTTGCATTATTTTCTATGGGATTGGCATGTACCCCTTAATACAGGGTCATAAGACATGATCTCTTCTGTCACACTGTGTGTTTACTGTGTGTTTATTGATTTAGTACTACGTGTACCAAGTGTAAAATTTACACTGTGGACACACTGTGGGGCACTACGTTTGCACTGTCAACATGTTCCAAATTGAAATTCAAACTATTATGTGTGTGTGTATTTTAAGATGGGTTGTTGGCAACTCATCAACCAAAGGCACTCTATTTACAAATCAAGAGTCTTAGCCATATGCACAAAAGTGCGAAACAAGACCAAGAAATAAAATGCATAAATGGATAATGTGGCTTAGGTAATAAACCAACCTGCTCGGCATTTGCTTGTTTTGTTTTTAGTTTCATTTTGATGGGGTCCAACACGTTCTAAGGTATCAAATATCGTCTATAACTTGCATAAACAATTAACTTGAACCTTCCATGAAAGATAAATACCTAAACATTTGTTGAATCTATTTGGTGTAACTGTAATCCATTCACTGATACTAAACGTGGAAGAGATTTTATTGTGTTAATGAAAACCCTGTAATTAGTCTTATTTATATTGAGCGATAATTTATTCGCCTGAATCCGTTCAAATTCCAGTTGCAGTTCATTATTTACTGAATCGAGCAATATAAGTATTTGAGTGAGAATAAAAAAGAGCAAGAAGAATTGTGTCATCTGCTAAGTGCGAGCAGAAGAAAAGACAGCAGAAGGGATGAGTTCCGAAAGTCACTGATATACCGTATAGAATAAATAAAAGAGGACCTAAGAGGGAGCCCTGTGGAGCACCACAGCAAATCGAGTTTATTTCAAAGTCATGAACATTCACTGTAACTTATGAACCACTACAAGGACTTTCCATGAATACCGATGAACACAGACATTTCACGAATTGCCTGATCGACACAAAGCAATATCAATAAACAAATCCTGTTACTGTTGCAATTAAAATTTGACCAACACTCTCAGCATCAAACATAAGTTACAGGGCTTTTGTTACAAACAAAATTTGTGTATAAAAAAAAAATAATGCATTTGGTATGTAGAGTGGTGACAGTGAAAACAGACTTAGTGAATGATTGGACAACCTTTTATGTCTGAATTTATCTATATGCGTGTGTTTTGTAGGCAAATATACATGAAATGTATCAAGACACTGTTTTTTTTTTCTTTTTCCGTAAGAGCGTACATTGTATGTGGCTATACTTGGGATTATCTTTGTCAAAAATCTAGCATCCATTTTGTCTGGACATGATAGTCGGTTGATTTCCCGAGACAGTTTACATTTCTAATAAATATAAATTGGCTATACCCCCTCTCGTTGTATTGGGTAGAGAGTTTCAGGACTTATAATGATTAGGGTATTAAAGGAATAAGGATGTTTGTGATTTGTTTGGTGACAGACGGTTCATTTAAGTAAGGCTCCAAATAACTATTGTTGTTTGATTTTGGATTGTTTTGCTTGTCAGATCCAGGGAACTGGATAATTAAATTCATCCGACATTAATTATACAGTAGTCCTACTTGCAAACTTCAAATTCAGGTATGAGTCAGAACAATTTAGATTTTGTAGATCAAGACAAAAACAAAACAGATTTTCACTCTCTCGTGTAATTTAGTTTCTTTGATTTCTGTTCAATACACAAAGTATCAAAAGGTCTGTAGCAACAATAAAGTGAGATATTGCTTGTGAGATATGTTTAAACACGTCTTTATATCATAACCTTTTCAACATAAGCCACCTCTACGTGGTCCTATTCTCCACAGGCAATGATGTACCTAATTCGTAATTATTCATTTGTGGTTTAAATGGAATTTCATATTTCGACTTTGATCTTTTACATTCTTGCTTTTTTAGCCATTTCACTTTTATATTTATGAATAAATAAAAGAGCCTGTCAACGAGACTAGTTCGAAGGGAGATGGACGGGTATTTCCCACTACTGGAATTTTTCCCAAATTGATTCGGCGCATGCGTCTTGAGGAGACACGCTGTACGTCAATTCACAATAAAAGCTGGTGACCCACATGACGCATATAGGCGCAAGCACAAACCTACTATAAGACAGTGAACTTGCTCGGTTGTAGTGTAGAAACAGACGCATTTTAAATCGTATCGTTTCGTGCCGAAGTTGTTTGATGACTGATTGTGAGGCAAAGCGAAGATCAGGCAAGGATGTTTTGTCCGGTTTCATGGATGGCCGGAAGGATATAATAGTACACCAGGTCCTGTAAATGTATCACAAACAACTGGGTTTATTACGTACAACGCACGGGAAGGAACAGCAGTGAACTTGACTGTGTACTGCGCATGCAAAGGACGCGGTGCAGTGCGTCGGCATAGAAAGATGTGATGTGTATAACAATGAGCAGGCATTCAACTGATAGGCCTACCAGAAAATCAATGGCAACATTGGATCAGTTGTATGCAGAACTAGTAATAATAACGTTGTTTTTGAGAAAGTGTTGGGAGTAGATATCGAAAGCTGTCTGTAAATAGTGCGGCGGCCTCATCAGAAAGAGAACCTGGTTTTCATGCATGTCTGGCCGTCCTAGCTGTCCCATGTGCGATGGTATAACTGGTTAACCGGAGGTATATTGTACAGAGGCTTACAGTCATGGCCGAGTTAAGGATGACGACGGCTCGTGTGGAAGATGCGTTGTGTGACGTACAGGCCTAATCACAGCTAATCATTCAGGATAAAAACTGGTAGCGTTATCTGGGAAGGTAATTGCGAGCCATGAAGGAAGAGAGAAAAGAGCCCGTGCTTATCATGGCTGATACGTAAGTGGTTTATAATTTTGTTTGTTTGTTAATTTGCTTGTTTGTCGACCTATATTTTTCTTTTCTTTTCTATGACAGGGACCGATGGGACCTATATTACAGGGAGAAGAGCATAAACATTGAAGGGTACTTCCCTCGAACCTCTACCACCCATAGTATAATTACTAGATACGGCTCGAGTGTGGTATATACAGTATATAACCAAGGGTTACCGGGTATGAGGTCATATTCAAACGCTGACGTAGAGAGGGGCGTGGTTCCCCGCTTCACCAATCCCCACCCCACTCCAGAATACTTTCGAATATGGAAGAAAGACCAACACATTTTTTTTAACCTATGTCCTAACCGATCGAGAGTGTCCCTTGTGACTGCACGCGCAAGGGAGGTGATGTCATCACCGCGACAAGTATCACAACGAAAAATAATTCTAAATCTGCCATATTATTTTTTCATGCCATACCTAGTCTGACTTCCATAATCTGCCTCTGCTGCTTTTTTACTCTGCCGTCCACTGTATTTAATACACGGCGAGAGAAGTCTAGCTGAGCTGAGAAATGGCCTGCCCCGTAAAAGGGCCTGGAAATGAGACTATATCATACCATGTGATTGCGCATGATATCATTGTTCCTGTTTATGAACATAAGTGAAACTTTTGATGTTTGAACTGTCTAAATTTAGGTCTGACTGTAAGGAAAGATGTTTGTACCCTGCTGCGTATCTTTTAAAGTAGCTCTTTTCCCTTGAAGAGATTAAAAACATGGTGTCTTTTGACCTCACCTTATTACTGCAGTGTCTGTACGGATTCGTACATCCATACATTTATAACAATCGAACAGTTGTCAATGAAACATTAAAGGTACTGTTTACCATCGGGAACAGTGATTAAAATATTCGACTTATAACATTTCATGCATATGTGTAGGTCAGCCGTATCACAAAACATCCTACCAAATAATTTTTTTTTTCAATATATCCAAAAAATATATATATAAGGAGATATCACTATGTTCTCACTAAACCATAACTGTAGACTGTAAGACCGATGCATGATGACCGGACGTGATGACAACGTATAGCATAATGGTACAAGGCACTGTCTTTTCTAGTATTACATAGTATATTAGGAAACATCAAGCCTTAGAAATACGTCTTCATTATTTTTCTGGATCATCTAGCTCATCAGAACTTTTTTCTAAATAAATCTACTCATGCTTTCTAGTTTGTGTATAACTACATTGGCTTTTCTTGGACAAGTGACCATAATAAAAAAGGTGACAAATATTATTTACAAACTATAAAGTATGTCCTCAATAACTCATGAATATGATATGGTCCTATCGTGAGGAGGTTTGGTTGTATCGTTTTAAAATGCTGAAATGTTAATAGCTGAGTGTACAGTTCAGGATTATGTACGTCTTGACTTTGTCATGTTCATAACTTGTAGACACCAATAGATGTAAGCATGGCACATGTACATTGAGCCAGCCTACGTCATGGCCTACACTTTCCGTTATTAATTGATAAACACTCACTTTCATTTCCAAATCCGTCTTTCCGTGATGGGTCAGTGTCAGATTTCATTGAAATAATGGATGTGACCAAATTGCTTCCTGTCAATCGGGGAAATGAGCAAAGAAAAAAAAAATATCGTTGTGACTAGAATACAGGCCTATATCTTCTGTGTAACGTGTTTTTAAATAATATTATTGATTATTCTGATATACAAAACATTGCTTTAAATATATGCTGAAACTTACCCAAAAAACAAATTGAACGTAGACGTGCATTGAAACCTGTCGCATAAAATGTATAATAGGTAGGTTAGGGCGAAATACGTGTACCAATGAGGGGATTCGGAGGTATAGTAAATACAAAAGGGGCATTTTCATATTGGATTTCAGATGATAAATTGTAATAATTATGCATATTCCTATTCCGTCACTTTAATGCAAGAGAGGTACCAGCAGAGCTGCACTAAACATATACAAGTTCCACGTGCTTCATGCGCTCATGTGCACACATACACTTAGCTGTGCCAGATTCGACATTGACTTTGGGCCATAATAATTAGAAACAAACACACGTGTAATATATGCAAAGAACAGTGCATCTCGTACCTTAAAAATCAATATGGCGATTCTGACATCATGAATAAACTTGTAGCATGTGATAATACTACATCATTTTGCGATGATGCAACACAAGATTTAAAAAGAAAAAAGAATTACTCAGCGTCAGAGGAAAAAACGTGTCCTTTATCAGCTGGCTCATCCATGTTACTTTCTCGTGGAATTTCATTTTTTTTTTCTCTCTCTCAATGGGTCATATCTATTTTTCTGGGGGCTTTTTTATATAAAGTGATGCAATGTAATGCTATGATTTCATCTTTGTTCTTTGCATTTCAATTTGAATTTTGAAAAAAAAATGAAATGAAAAATAAAATGAATGCCCATCAGCGTTAATATAAATTGCTATCAAAAAGCACAATCATACAGACCGACATGCTAGGGTTCCAGGGTTTAAAACGACTTTTATATTGATTAACATTTCGGGAATTGAGATGCCTTGTGTTTATAATAAGGCACTTAATAGTAGTCAGAATATGCATGTATAAGTATGCTGAATTAAAGCTTGTTTGTGCAAATGAACGAACACAATTGTTATGAGGGCACCTGATCATATATACACGACGGAATGTATTTTTGAAATGTTACTTGATATCTTTATCAGTTATGTTGAGATGAGGTACGTCGTTTAACACAAGACCATGTTATTGTTGCATTGTAACCAATCTATATAATTAAAGTACAAACAAGTCTTGAAAAATTAAATGACTGAGCTTCAACCAACCTTGAAATTGTAGAAGGCAAGCCTTCGTCCTCTCCTGAGGACTTTCTCAAGCCTTATGCAGAGTTGTCTTGCTGCCGTTGCCTTTCTTTATTAATTACTGGACCATATATTGGTGAAAGGGTATAGCCCGAGTCTCTGTTGAGAGCTGGATTGACCCTTCTGATCCAAAGTGCTTCCTTTATTTTTCTTTTTTAACCAGTTGCTTTCAAAGTCAATGATACGTGCCTCATCCCATTCAATGTTGTGTCCTGTGTTGTAAGAGTGCTCAGCTATCGCCGAGTGTGATGGATTGTTTAGTCTCAGTGCCCTTTTGTGTTTCTTGAGTCTCTCCTTCAAGGTTCTGCTGGTTTCCCCGATGTAACAATCATGGCAATCAGCACAAGTAATCTTATATACAATGCCTGACCTTATTTGCCTTGGGATTTTGTCTTTAGCATGGACTAGTCTACTTCTCAGGGTATTAGAGCTCTTGAATGCAATATCAACGTCCTTGTTGTGGAATGCTCTTTTCAGACGGGAGGATATGGTGTTTACGAAGGGGAGGACTACCCTATTGCTAGTCTCCTTTCTTTCCTTTGTGGGTGACTTAGTTCTTGTTTTGTCCTTAGCTTTTTGTCTCATCCAAGCTGGGTATCCACATGCTGCAAGGGCCTTGTCAATATGGAGGAATTCACTCTGTAGGTCATCATTGTCACTCTGTAGTGCATCATTTCGAGCTCTCAAATACAAAGATCTAGCAACTCCCTCCTTTGTGTTGAGTGGATGATCCGAATCGAAGTTCAAATAGGAGTCAGTGTGGGTTGGTTTCCTGTACACAGTGATAGAGACTGAAAGGTCGTGGTTGACAGATACCTTTGTGTCTAGGAAATTCAGTGACCTTTGAACTTCTTGCTCAACAGTGAATTCAATGTGTTGGTCTATACTATTGATGTACTTAGTGAATTCATCAATATGGTCTCGGTCAATGATAACAAAAGTGTCATCCACGTATCTCCACCAGATTCTAGGGGGGTGGGGGCATTCGAAAAGATCTCTTCTTCCAGATGTTCTAGATACAAGTTACAAACGACCGGTGAGATAGGTGATCCCATAGGTGTTCCATGAGTTTGTTGATATAACTTGCCATTGTACGTGAAGTAGGTGTTTTCAAGACAAATGCTCAACAGCTGACCAATTTCATTAGGGCTTAAACCTATCACTGTGTACAGGAAACCAACCCACACTGACTCCTATTTGAACTTCGATTCGGATCATCCACTCAACACAAAGGAGGGAGTTGCTAGATCTTTGTATTTGAGAGCTCGAAATGTAACCTCTGACAATGATGCACTACAGAGTGAATTCCTCCATATTGACAAGGCCCTTGCAGCATGTGGATACCCAGCTTGGATGAGACAAAAAGCTAAGGACAAAACAAGAACTAAGTCACCCACAAAGGAAAGAAAGGAGACTAGCAATAGGGTAGTCCTCCCCTTCGTAAACACCATATCCTCCCGTCTGAAAAGAGCATTCCACAACAAGGACGTTGATATTGCATTCAAGAGCTCTAATACCCTGAGAAGTAGACTAGTCCATGCTAAAGACAAAGTCCCAAGGCAAATAAGGTCAGGCATTGTATATAAGATTACTTGTGCTGATTGCCATGATTGTTACATCGGGGAAACCAGCAGAACCTTGAACGAGAGACTCGAGGAACCCAAAAGGGCACTGAGACTAAACAATCCATCACACTCGGCGATAGCTGAGCACTCTTACAACACAGGACACAACATTGAATGGGATGAGGCACGTATCATTGACTTTGAAAGCAACTGGTTAAAAAGAAAAATAAAGGAAGCACTTTGGATCAGAAGGGTCAATCCAGCTCTCAACAGAGACTCGGGCTATACCCTTTCACCAATATATGGTCCAGTGATTAATAAAGAAAGGCAACGGCAGCAAGACAACTCTGCATAAGGCTTGAGAAAGTCCTCAGGAGAGGACGAAAGCTTGCCCTCTACAATTTCAAGGTTGGTTGAAGCTCAGTCATTTAATTATTCATCATCCCCAGCCGATGAAAGTTTTTAGTATCAAGTCTTGAAAAGAAAAGAAAAAATAAATACATTTCTATTTTTCGTAACCCACACCAGTTATCTCCGGTTCGTGTTTGTAGACATCTACCTTTTGGCTCGAATCAAGTTGGTGTTTTATCCTCACCCGAACTGAAATAATAGTGAAAATAAATCTCAGCGAAAAGTAGAGCCTAATATCAGATAATAATAAAAACTTTTCATAACGCGTTTACGGATTCTTTTCTTGATTGAAATCTATGCCTTACAGACAAGAGAATGTGCCATGATGATTTACTTCTGATGGGACTGAAAGGTATGTCTGCAAGAGCATTGGCACAGACTGTTAACCCTGTCATGACATGCAAATATGGCGACAGAGCAAAAACGTAACCATCAGGGAAAGGGTAACTATTTCTTTACGCTGATTTTAGTTGGATTGTTTGGTTGTTGGTTTCATAACCGCTTCATTTCGTTTTTCGGAGGAGGGGGTTATTGCCCATGTATTCATAAAAGTTGCTTTGTAAAAGATTAAGTACTCATTTCATTGTACTTGGTTTTTTGTGAAAGCATGATTTCGTAAGATTCATGAAATGTACTTTACACACAAATGTGTAAGTAACTTTATAAGATGTAGGTTTCTTACTCTGGGACATCTCGGAGTAGGGGGGGGGGGGGGGGGTGATAGAGGAGCAGCACTGTTGCATAATTGTGAATAAGACACCCGACTTCTAATCTGAGGACTCGAGTTCAAATCCAGCCCAGTGTTCGCGTCCTTGGTTGGGATGTTTTTTACCTACCATGTTTTTTTTTTTTGTTGGTTTTTTTTTTGTTTTGTTTTGTTTTTTTTTTTTTTTGGCCCGGCGTGTAATTGGTACCTGCATGGCTGCAACGCTAGGGTAATAAAAACGACAGGGCCCTCTGGTACACGCAGTATCAACACAGAAGAAGATCTCCTGGCTAAAAACAATAGAAAAGAAAAATTTCGGGCACTCTGTATCCAGATTTGTGCATTTACTATCCTGTTTGTTTGAAAAGATGATTGGATATGATTCAGTTCAGTGCGGCCTGTCTCCAGATTTGTGCATTTCTATTGTTCATTAACGGTTGAGCAGATGAGCTAATAATTGTATAAATTATGACATACCAAAGATATGTTTAGCACTGTACCTTCTCATTATGTTCTTTGGCATGTATCTATTTACATGTTTTATATCAACGTTGATACCTCTGGCTAGACAGTCTTCTGTGATGAAATTGACTGTAATTTCGCTCTAAGGAGTTAAAGGTCACACTGCATAATGTGAATAGTTCCTAGCAAATATACCTGCACAGACTTCGGAAAACACTGGTTAAAACAAAATATATTAATGTTTTACATTCTCATTTAAAATTAAAAAAGGGGGGGAACGTTTTAAGTTTAATGCTGGGCTTCCTCAAAAGGCCTTTTTTTTTCAGGATAAAAAAAAATACTAATTGAGTAAAAGTATAGGTAGAGTAATTGTGCACAAATGGAACTAAATGAAATGTCATTAGATCATGTGTTATACCTCTTTTCTTTTCTCATGGCGAAATATTTGTTGTATAATGATTTGCAAAATTCGAGTCTTTGGTGCATCACCGTTATATTGTAATCATATTACAGTTATTATTCTACCACGTATATAGGTCACATTGAAACAAAACCAAAAAAAAAATCGTCAACAGGACAGTTAGAAAAAAAAACACTCGGCATCCAGTATGTCGGCAATAATTTGCAAATGTTAATATGTGAAAAAGAAATAATGATCATATCTAAACGCTGAGGGAGCAAATCTTGTATAATAGAGAGGGTGATTTTCAATTGAACAATTTTGTCTGGAAACAGCCTCTGTATTTGTGTTAGTTTTTAAAAAGATAACTTCCCATTTGCAACGTCTTAACTTTAATAATATGAAAGGAATGATGGCTTGATGATTGGAGAACTAAACCCCAGACTGTGTCCATTATTTGCAGCAAGCGAAGATGAAATCATCAGCGACAAAGACATCGCTGATGTCGCCGAGAGTATGGGCATCGGAGACCTCGACCAAGTGGGACTGGCGCTTGGAATTTCCAGAGCCGAGATTTTACGACACGAAGCTACGAACTTCATGAGCGGCCGGGTGACCTGGAAAGGTACACGAGATATGCTACGTGAGTGGAGAAGTCGGACCGGTGGACCTGTCATCGAGCTTCAAAGGGCCCTGAGAAAGGCTGGCGTCAAATTTGATTTTGGGCGCCCCGAGCTTGAAAGAAACCCCTCGCCAAAAGGTATGTGTATACTTTATGGTGTTCTTCTTTTTTTTATTATTTATTCTTTTTTTCCTTTTTGTCACAGTACTTTAACTCTTCATGTGCCATGGAGAAACCCCCCCCCCCCTTTTGTGCCACATTATTTTGAGACACTAAAGCGCTTTTTACATTTGCAAATTTTTGCTTAGTCCCGTACAAACGGTGGGGATAAGGGGGGGGGGGTGCGGTTTGGTACCGGACTTTTCTGATTACACTTGTTTTTGCCAAAGTGGGCTAGCCCCACCGATAATCCCGTAATATCTACTTTTTTTTAAATCTATGTAATTTTTATAGATTTCTGTTCTGTTCAGCTGGACAAAGAGTGGGTAAAGTTGGAGAGAAAATGCCAAGCTTTGCTTTGATGTATTATTGTTTCATAAATCATTGATTGTTTTTCTTTCACATGACCAGTAGCTACATTATTACAGAGGCATGACTTTTGCCCACAAAACAGTGACAGAAACTTACAATTTACACGCAAATTCAGTAGGGAACACCGCTTGATAGTCAATCACCACATAAAATGCAAGCTATATGTGAGAGGAACGGAAGCGCGAGAAACGCTTTCATTGTACAGCGGCATCTTGCGATTTATCAATGTGATTGGGCGGGTTTTTGCGTTTGAGCACAACACGCGAAGTTGGCACGCCGTCACCGAGTAGGACATGCGAACGTGGCACATAAAGAGTTAATTGCCTTGCATGTGTTGGCAATTTAGAACTCTCATGAAATTCTTTGTATTTGTTCTTTTTTTTTTTGTAACAGGATAATCTGTTCTCTCGATGCAGGCAATGAAAAAAAATATTCCTTAGGAAAAAAAAATACTCTTAAAGGAATTTTTTTCTTGTTATCCCACTTCTGAACTACAAAAACCATCTATCAATGGGAGAAGAATCTGTGACATTATCGGAATCATGCCACGGAATCACCGATGTCCTCCTGGACAACCTGTCGAAGAACATCTCGGTTGGCGACGACTTCGACGCCCTTGGGCTTGCCCTCGGCTGTACTCAGGCCGAAATCTCACGCCATCTCGCCACCAACTCGAGCTTTGGAAGGATGACAACTAGGGGAACGAAAGACATGCTATATGCATGGAGGAGCAGGACCGGTAATGCGGATGCTATCACACTGAAGAAAGTGTTGCTAGATGCCCGGCTCGTTTCTTTGGTCGAAAAATATTTCCAAGATGAAACTCCACCATATAACAACAATTCAGCAGCAGATCCTCGGCATGGTGAGAAAGCAATTGTCACTTATATTCTGGTCTTGCGGAGAACCCTGTTTTGAAAAAGAAATTTCTCCAATATTTTATATTTGAACAATCTTTAATCAAAGGGGCATCCCAGACAACTTTCTTAATTTCACATCATGCAATATAAAAATCGACAGCTCCATGTGTTATAGATTTATGGAATATTTATTGCGGTCCTTAAGCAGAGAAACAAATGCTCTGACAAATCTTTAACAAATTACACTGAACAGAGTTGATGATATAGGAGCCTGTCATATTTTAGAAATATAGTATTTTAATCCCATTACAATACTGCTAGCTTAACAAAGTAACCTGTGTATAATCTACGCATGCCTTTTTTTTTTTTTTGGTTCTACTTCCTTGAGCTCAACTCATGCATTCTTATGATGAGGCTGCCATGTAATCATCCGTGTCATTGGAATTTGTTATACATTTTGAAAACATTGTTATTTCTCATCCCAATCACTGTAAATTCTGAAACTCTGTTCTGACACTCTGTATTCAGTATAACTAATTTATAGTTTAAAAGTCCGAAATCATCCCGAAGTCTCCTCTAAGGTTTTCATCTACAAGAAAAAACAATAAAATGTTTCAAAAGATGCTGCATCCATTGCACGATGAATGCGTTTTAAGGTAGTACTGAAATCGATACATTTCATATAACAATATTCTTTGTTCTACAGAAACTTTAATCTCAACTTTCTCCCCTCAATAAAAATGAATTTCTGTTTATGCATTCTAACTCTTCGTTTGCACATTATATACATACTTACACAATAGAATACATTTATATAAGAGATATAGGCCTCTCTGTGAAGCAATTTCGTGCGATCAGACGCAATTACTAAATTTCTGCAAATGTGAATGTCCTTGACAAGTTTGCGTTTTTATCTGAAGCAGCCGAGACACGTTCATTTCTTGTTCAAAGATTTTTGCAAAACATCAACACAAATGATACTTATTAAGTTATTATGCTATACCCCATGTCTCTCATTTGCAAAGGCTTCCTGGACACGAAGGTCACGGATACTTTGACTGTGAGAGACCTGAGGCAAAGATTGGAAGACACGTACGAACATGAACATTGTCATGTGCAGTTAGTTCCCTGGAGCGAGGAGGCTTACGTTAAGCTTAACGATCTGTACATTAACATTGCCGTTTTCAAAGAGGGAAATAAATTCGTCCCCGGTAGAGGTAGGGAAAGGGTAAAGTTGAACTCTGTCGATGACGTTTTCCGGAGAAAGTTTGATGGTAGTCTACCAATGCGCATCGTCGTTCTTGCGAAGGCTGGAACAGGAAAGACTACAATGGTAGCGAAAATTGCCTACGACTGGAAGCACGCCGTAGAGGGCTCCCCACTCAAGGATATTCCACTTTTGTTTGTGATAACTATGCGGCGACTAAAGAAGGATACCTCGCTCGGCGACGCTATTCTTTATCAGCTTCTTCAGAGCATGGATGGCATCTCAGGGGAAGAGTTGGAAAACTTCATCGCTGCTCATGAGGACAAATGCATGCTTGTGTTGGATGGATACGACGAGTATGCTGGCAAGATACGCACCAAATCCTCACAAGATCCACACCTTTGCAGTTCTGTTATTGATGTGATGTGCAATAGGAAGTTGAGAAAATGCCGGACGCTTGTCACATCGAGATTCTACAGAGAAACGGACTTCAACAAGCCAAAGTTTGCATTCGTGAAAATGACCGTTGAAGGTTTTTCGGATGCGAACATTGCAGAATACGTCACACAATTCTTCAAGGAAGAACCTCAGATGGGTAAAGGGTTGCAGACATTCCTGCAGATTAACCCGTTGATAACTGAGTTGATCCATGTTCCCTTATTCTGTGTCATGTTGTGCGATCTATGGCAACAGAAGTCCTTGGAAGATGTTAGCACCAAGACGGGTCTCTTTGATCAGGTCAATTTGTTCCTCTGGCACCATTCTCGGCGATCTAATGATGATGATGACGTGGATGACGATGATGCTCTGGATGATGACGACAGTGACTCAAGATTAGATGAACTTATTATACATCTTGGCAGAATTGCATTTGAATCTCTCCTAGAGGACAGGAAAAAGATCGTCTTTTCAGAGTCTGATTTTAAAGACGTGAGAGACGAGCTTGAAATGGGACGAAAGATGGGGCTCGTATCGAAGAGGACTGTCACTGCTCGGCAGATCAAGCGAGGTGCACCGCCCTCAACGACAGAGATTCAATTCTATCACAAGCTCGCACAGGAACACTGTGCGAGTAAGTATCTAGCGCAGCTTGCATCGGAACCAAGCGCCCTGGAAGACGCGCTGAAAAGAATGGGCGGGAAAGAGGGCGTCCTCGTCTATGAGAATCTTTTTAGATTCACCTGTGGAGAGAGCGCAGCCGCCTGTGCCAAGGTCCTCCAGCATATTCACGGTCAAGAGTGGCTGCTACCCCCTGACGTTAACTTCTTGTTTCGAGTGACCCTTGACCTGCTTCACGAGTGCCAAGAGGTCACCTCTGAAGTAACATCCCAGCTGGGGACAATATTCAACCGCGGATACCTCTGTCTCCACGGGCTCCCTTCCCGAGTCATTAGGGCGCTGCACAAACTACCAGTGACTGTCAGAAACAAGGTAACTAGTACAACAAGGGATTTCACAGGTTTTTTTATGCATGTGCAAAACAAAGGTCAAATAGAAATGTCTTTTATTTGCCACTGCCTTTAAAACTAAAAGAATTATGTCAGTATGTGTTTCAGACTGAATTAATAACATATAGGTGTAAGTCATTCATAAACACTGTTTAACAAAAAAAAAAAAAACAGGAATTCCTGGTTACAACACATGCCCATGTTATAGGAAAGTTTCTGGTGCAGGGGTCAAATGGGACATGCGCTAGCCATGAACTCCCTTATACTCATGGTGAAATCAACAGGAAACATTTTGTAGTACAATAATATATCTCTAATAATGACATGCAATGTTTTGCTAGTAAGTGTGTGCGTGGTTGGAGATGTATGTGTGTAAGTGTATGTGCACATGGGTGAGTTAATGTGCGGTACACGCGCGCGTGTATTGTATAGTAATTTGAGTTTGCTTATAACTAAAGAATTTGAGGTATTCATAAATATCATATGAGCTCCCTCGTGGAGACCTAATTAGCTCCTTTGTGGAGACAATATGAGCTCCCTCATGGAGACTTGGTACATATATATATATATATATATATATATATATATATATATTTAATAATCTTGTTTACATTTTTCTAAGATTTATAATGTATTTTTATGTTAAGTGCTGTCTGGGGCAAATTATTTGTATAGGGCCCCATTTTTCTCTCTCTTCTTTCTTTCTATAAAACAACAACAACAACCCTGCCGAAATTTAAATCATCCATATTGGAATGAACGCGCAGTGCTTGTTTTATCACCAACAACAACAACAACAAAAATACTAATGCCTGTTTGCTTGGGATAATTGCGTTGTCATGTAATTCAGTGCATAATTTCATTGAAATGTGTTTTTGTAATGGATTTAAATGATGGCAGGTGATATTGAGTGCAAGCAGAATATAAAATAGGGCCTATGTCTTATGACAAAAGACTAAGATTTGGCAGGTTTGTTTTTGCAAAAGTTCAGGGGGCTTTGCAGACACACACATACACGTACACACATGAACACACTCGCACATAGGCACACACACACAAATATATAAATATATATATGAAGAGTTTGTTTGCAAAAACCGATAAGTCCATTTTTGAAGATTTTGAAGTACGGTCTCTGTCATAAAGTACAAAATAATACCTTTTAAATGATATATTGGTCACTACATAGATAAGTACATTTTTGAAGTTATGGTCAAAAGAAGCGAAAATTTTCTTATCATTCTCTTTATTTTTCTTGACCTTTAATCGCAAATATCTCCGTTTGGCAAATATGGACTTATCGGTTTTTGCAAACAAACTCTTCATATATATATATATATATATATATACACACACACACTCTAGATGTCTGAATATAATTGAAGAGCTTGCTTCCAAAAGGCGATAAATCCTAAATTTTTCAGTGGATTTAGCGCCTTTTGCTTGAAAGCTCTTTATATGCCTTACAGGTTCACAAAAATGTAAGAATTCCCAAGCATTCGGCTATAAGTTATCATGTCTGTCGTAACATAATTTTATTGGAGTTAGTTTTTGTAATGGATTTTAATGGCATGTGATATTGAGTGCAAGCAAATAATATCAAAATGTGTCTTACGACAAAAGACTGAGATTTAGCAGGTTTGGTTCGCGAAAGTTTAGGAGGCCTTTCAGACAGACAGACACGGAATGAGCATTCAGCTTGAAGATGGCATTTCTTTCGAAGCATGAATTTATTGCAATGAGATTGTGTGATGGATTCGAATGGGGTCAGATAATACAGAGTGCAGCAACAATGATAATGAAAATTCAGAGAAAAGACTTCAATGTGAAACATACTCAGCAGGTGTGGTTTCACCAAAGTTTAAGGGGATTACAGCTGTACATACGCCCCCCCCCCCTCCACACACACACAAATACACGCACTCGCACATGCATGGTATATGTGCATGAATTATATCTAAATGCATGATATAATCCTACATAATATGTAACGTTAGAAAAGACAAGAAGTCATATTAAATCATTTCAGTGCGAGTACTACATGTAGTTTCATACATTCGATTGTTGTTGTTTTTTCCTATTCTTTTGCAATTTCTTCAGATAAAATTAGTACGCGTACAGTCCATGGAACTTCATGATGAGGTTATCAAGGACTTTGCTGAAATCGTCAAACAATTTGGAGGTCTCGTTCACTTTGGCTTTCGTGGAGTTCAAATGACAGAATCGTCCATGGAGAAGATGGTAACTGCAACACGACATATACAAACCTCAAAAGGCATCATGTGAGTGTTCTCTTTTTTTTTTTGTCTCTCTCCCTTTGTGTATGATATTGTAACATTAATATAAAGGTCTAGATCCTTGTTTAATTTGACACACAATTGTTACTGGTCGTTGTTGTTGTTTTTCGTTATCGATTTTCTTACACTTTCTTTTGCCGATAGGTTCAAGTATTGCAAAACACAAATTGACGGTGATCTTGACAGCTTTGCGCGTGGCATTCACGTGAAGGAAAGGGAGAACAATTTGAGGATTCTCATCTTTCACGTGAGTATCCTGCAATGCCCACGTTTCATCCTCTGTTATTCAAAAAAAAAAAAAGAGAGAGAAAAGAATCACACTACACATATAAAACTAGAAGTGTTGACAAATTGAGTGAGCTAAGTGATCTGATGAGATAGAGAAACACGTCATGTGTGGTATAATCAAACGGACATCCCAACATACCCAGTTTGTTACGTTTTGACGTGTGGCAGCTGTGCCAGTTTATATGTTACACACAAGTGAATGTTTATTCATAGAGACATATCTTGAAAACGAAATACAGACGAAAAAAAAAATCTTCAAAAGTATGCTAGTAATAAAAGGTCCTATTCATTTTCGAGTGAACCAAATTGTTTCAACTAAACCCTGTGTTTGTCTCTGTTTTGTTGGTATTAGATACTGAAATTCCCTTTCGTCTATTGTTTTTTTTTCCTTTTTTACTGTTGCTTCCCCCCCCCCCTCCCCCCTTAATTGTCCCAATGATTTATCGAGTAATATCAATGTCATGATCTTGGAACAGTCAACGGTAATGTGGTTATAGATGTTACAGTAGAAAAGATGACCTGCATCAGCACTCTTTTCTTTAATGTTCATAACAGATACACAATATTGTAAAGGTAGTTAAAAAAAAAGGGCAAAAAAAAAAAAAATCAGACAACCCTAGTGCTTTCCAGTGACTACGAGTGTATGCATCTCATTGATTATAGAAACTCCTAAAGCAGAACATTGAAGAGATCGATCCCAATGCATGTACATACACTTCCTTCTTCTTAAAATGAGACATTTGCGATGATGACCATTAGAGCTGCTAAAACATGACAGAGAAAGTGATAAGAAAATAAGGGATATTCTCAGTGACAACTTCAAGAATGGTGCTTATTGAGTGACAAGTGAAGTATCACTTTGAATATTTTATTTTGTTCGTTCAGGTGATGGTCTCTTTTGGGGAAGTGTGTAAAAATGGCGCTCAACCCGCCTTTTGAACAAAGTTTTTAAGTTTTGATTAACATGCCATACATTTTTAAAGGGCATATGCGAAGTCAGGCAGCTTTTCATAGCACCATGATGCATTAAGAAACGAATTAAACATACCATTCTACTCAAATTCTATGTCTGGACATTAATAAAGGATTCATTGTAAACATCTGTGGGAACGTCCTTGTCGCCTTTCCCTTGTGTATCAAAGTTTTATTTTCTAGAAATGTTTAAAATAGAAATTAATCAACAGTGCCACATCAACGAGAATATTCACCTCAGGTTTGTTTTTCTGCCAACGATCTCCTGTTTCACTTCTGATTTGATTTTATAAAATATTGTAAGATATAGAATCTACCAAGAGATTCATTTCTGTTTTTGTTTGTTTGTTTTTCTACAGGCCAAAGAGGATCAAGCTCCCATTATGCAGGTAACACGTGATTTTCAGACTTTAATGCAACCTGAATTTTTGTCTCTTTCAAATCGTGAATCATCATACCTGGTTCTTCACACTTGGAAGGATAACACGACCATTGTTCAGTGCTGTAACCTTCAACAGTGGCTTCTGTTAAAACAATTTTTAACCAGGCAAGAGTGGACAAAAGAACTTCTTTCAATTACAAATTTGATTGTTGTTGTTGTTATTTTATTCGATGCAAGAATAGTTTCAAAGCCTTTAGACATTTAACGATAATAAGAGTGTCAATATAATCTACAAATCAACACTTTTATAGTGGCATGTTGTCTTTCTCTTTGCTTCATCTTCATTTGCAAAGTCTATTATATTCAAAGATAAATTGTGTATTGAACAATGTCCAATTTCTTAATTTATGGGAATCATGAGGAGCAAGTTTGCCTATTTTCCAAGTTTTGATCTTTTCAAGTACATCAAATGATTTGCTGTCTGTTTAAAAGATAAGAAAATTAGTGTCGCAGCATGATTGTCTCAGTGAATTTGTACTTGTGACTTTTTCTGAACATCTACAAACTTGAACTGAAAAGAAGACCTGGGTAGTAAGAACCATTTTTTGTTCTTTCCTTTTCTTGTTTGTTTGGTTTGTTTCCCTTTTTTATTTCTATTGTCATATCTTTATTCTTCTCCAAATCATTACAGGATGACGTGAAACGGGATTTTTACTGTACGCACTTTGGACAATGAAATCTCTTGATTATAGACCTCTTCTATCCGGAAGTGGTTAGGATAATGCAATATTTGATCATTGCAGCTACATCCTTGTCAATGCTGAAGTAGATAGCATTTCGATGCTTAGTTTGACGTGACGGTAGTTCAGTGAAACAATTTCCAGACGAGTATACCATCCATGTATTCATGGCATGTATGGATTTTCAAAGGATTAATAGTAGTATGAAATCGTTCCTTCACACGCACACGCATACAGACACACACACAGCCACGAGGTTAGTTAGTATTTTCGCAAAGCTACTCATATTAACACACACACAAACACATACGCGCACTAAGCATGGAGTATAGTGACAGTGGTGCTAAATATTCACTTTCAAAACTCCAAAGACTGCTTTATTGTAGAGACATCGTTGCAACAAATAAACAAACAAACAAATAAAAAGGCCAGAAAAATTGGGTCGCATCGTACGCAATGCCCGATGTTCTCCAGGTACAATGTACAGTATGTCAAAAAAACAAAAAACAAAAAACAATCGGGTTTTCGCTTGATAACTTCCAACATGATTAAACTGTCTGAATGTTATTTCAGAGTGTTGAAAATTCTAAAAGATGTTATATTTAATATAACATCTTAGCTATATTTCGTAGAAAATCGCATTCAATTTGGTTAAGTGGTCACAGAGGAATGTAGTTCGTTGTGAACCATCAGTGGTTGGGGTCTGATTCTTCCAAGTTTAGCACCTGGATGCACTTGGAACTACATACATATTCATGTCTGAGAATAATGGACAGAACTTGGAGGAAAGTGATTCCTGACATGCTCTACGAAAATCCTCATTTCTCTCTGACCACTGAAACAAATCGGATGGGATTTAGAGTAAGATGTGGGTAGTAAGTTACAGTTTCATATTCTGAAACTGTATTTTGATTGATTCGCCATTTTGAAAGTTATCGTTGTGGAGGGTCCCGTTGTATTTTCTTCTTTTTTTGTGGGGGGGGGGAGGCATGTGGTATTGTTGAACCTTGTCAAAAATCACACGTCTTCCTATATTGATGCCTGTTGTCATTCTTCCTTGTTCTTGTAAACATCGATTATAAACATAACAAACAGACAAAGGAACCGATAGAGATGGACCAAAGATATAATGGGATTAAAGGAAAGGTTTCTCACCTTGAAAATATTTTCAAAGGCGAAGGTTTCAGACAGAGAAACAGGTAACAAGTTGTGAAGACTCTACGCAGTAGAAACAGTGCTGTGACTAATGCTTGCTGAACAGAAGACTCTTAGATCATTCGATGTATGAATGATCGTTGAATGTAAATACACATGTATAAAACTATTTATGTGTATGTAAATATGTATTTGTGTATTTATTAATATTCATTTTGTACAGATGAACATCTTTATGACAAAGGTCTAAATAGAAACCAAGACAATTTACCTTGTATTAGCTTCCTCCCTATTATCAGGGTACAATAACAAGAAATGTGAAGAGTCGGAACCTACAAAATCATCTTGTAAAGAGCGTATTTAGTGACATCCGTCCTCCTTACAGCAGTATGATTTGCAGAAATATATGATATAGGAAACAAACAGATTAGAAGTTTGCAACCAGCCAGTGGATTTAATGAATTGTACTAGCTCCCTTGTCGGAACAGATATAGGAAATCACTTTAGAAACTATCATGAGAGATGGAGCAAGTGGCTTTCATTTCCCGTATTACCAGCAACATTGTAAGAGACAATCAGGAGAAATGATGTACCTGATGTTTCCGGTGACAAAGATAGCTTATTTAATATGTAAACAGACGATGATAAGTTAGCAAATGGACATTGCATCTCCCATACAGCCGACCAATTGGACAATTCTGTGACCTATAATAACATTGAATAATGGACTTCTGGGGACCCTTGTGAATGGTTCTTTGCATGTTGTGCAATAGACATAATAGTGGTTGATTTCCTGATTAGTTGATGTGCCGTGCTGTCCGACTGTCTCTCAGTAATCATTTTCGCATATACCTGATCTCTTTTCTTCACTATTGTGTGATCGAGAGATATGAAATATATTCTATTAAAGAAATGAAATTTTGATGTATATAATATCCAAAGCCTTACACACTTTTCTGAGGGTCTTCAAATTCGTCGAGTATTCGTATTTTAATAGCAATTCCACTTTTAGTAGTACTTGGTAATTTGTACGTTTCAGTTTGAAAGTTCTCGTTAGATATATTTGCATGATATTTATTTGAAGTTTTGAATTGCAATGTTGGCATTCCCTTCACTTAAGACTACATGTACAATACCAATTTTTGGTGTTTTGTTTTGTGTCGTATTTATTAACGTGCATTTATGTCAGTTTCGCTGAAGATGGTAACAATTTGAATTACAAGATAAGTGTTTTTAATGAATGGTGGTATTATTTGTTTTGCTTATTTAAGTGTGCAGTTCTTTAAATCATTCTCAGGCTGAATGTAGTCCATAATCCAATACAATGGCCTGATTACTAAAAAAATGTGAATATGTGATATGGATAAAGAATTTGAATAATATACTCAATTGAAGCACTGTTTAACAGCTTTTCCGGGTGAAAAACACGAACGTCAAATTCAATTTTAATGTATGCAAGAAAGAAAATACTACAAATGAAAAAAAAAAAAATCTGTATTGCAGTGATGAACCACTTGATGGATTTTCCTGGCATAATGGATTTGTTCATGAACACATCTTCAAAACAATTGTACATGATTATGTAATAGTTTTCTTCCTGTTCAGCATCATTCTCCTTGGCCTCAGTCGTAACAGTTTGCAAACTTTAGCAACTACTCAGTCTAATTGTTTCTTGCTTGCATGATAAGACAAATAACGCTGTGAAGGAATGTTAGATAGGGGACACAGCTACCTCTTGTCAATTTAAAAGTGGCGTTAAAAGAAAAGAAAACACATTTTTTAACCCTTTCGTATACACCGATCGTTTTTTTCTCTCTCTCTCTTTCTCTCTCTCTGGTGGATTTTTCGTCTTCACCGTTTCCACACAGGTAAATGACAGGCAGTTCCTACGAAAAGTAAACAGAACAATTATGGGTCTAAGTTTACATTAGGTTTGATACTTTGACCATGGTATACGCGTTCACATAATCATGAGCTGAATATCAATGGATGTATCAGCCTTCAGAGATATGACAACCTAGAGTCGAGGCCTTAGAGTCTGACATTCCTGGTTTGTTTTGCAGTCAATAAAAACTGACTGAGTGAAATGAATGGGCATGTGATTTCAACGCAGTTTTTGCATTTAAATGTTTCTTTTCCTCGGTGTGTACGTGTGTGTGTGTGTGTGTGCGTGTGCGTTTTCATCATTCAAAACATACAGAGATAAGATAATGTTTGCAACCTACAGCTCCGGATAGCGTAAGACAGTGACATTAATTTTGAGCAATATAGAAATGACATAGGAACCTGACGACGCAGGTTCATTCACAACAATTTGATACTTAGGATACATAAACATTATTTCCCAATACTCTGGGTAAATAGGCATATATGTGCATGTACACTAAGTGTTGGACTTGGCATAGGATGTAAAGTCATGTCTGCAACGATTCCATGAATGAGTATTTAACATAGTACTGACGTTAGACACAATAAAGGGATGATGGCATGATGTACAGGATAATGTGACAACATGCGTCTTTAGAAGGAATGTAAAGTCACGATTCTCTGTAAGTTTACATTCAACAACAATTCATACATACTAGCTTGTAACTGCTACTCCTTATTCTGTGATGGAAGGTAACAGTAGGCATTTGTGAACATTACAGTTGCCGGAAGTGAATGTTTCAATTTTCTTTGCTCTTACGTCTTGGTCTTTTTGCACTAGTATCGGCATGAGAATGTAGAAACTCTAACGTTTGAAACAAAATGAATGATCTTTGGCGCTTTTCAATCTCAAGCACAGGAAACTATCACATACCAGTTCGCAGGTTTAGTCCAATGGAAAATTCCGCACTGAGAGACAGGTGTATTTTTGTATATAGGCCCCCTATATCTTGTATTCACGATTACGCTGTTCACGGTGCCAGTTGATTGAACTGGTAAGCCATACTTCCTTTTGTTTGTTGCTGCATTCTGATTCTAGTATCCATTTGCCTATCCACATAATTTGATTATACACTGTACGTAAAACTAGAAGATGGCAATCCATATGTAACTGACTTGTGAATGCCTGATAAAGTCCTTATTTTGTCTTAATTACATTAATGAGAAATACAATCAAGAAAGTACTAAATAGTTGATACACTTTTAGCCTTGTTGAATTTCGGCTATAAAGAAAAATATCAATAAAGAAATAAATTAACGAAAATTATCTTTCGAAAAAGTTAAAGTAATGAGGAAGATATCGTATATTGGCTAAATTACACCAAGTTATTAATATACTCTCGTCCACTTGGAGCTCAATCACAAAATGAACGCTGTTTTTGAACATGTATACATGCGTGAAGATGTTGTACACATATACTTTGATATGATGCCATACTGACAATCAAGAAAGCAGGCTAGAATTAAGAATTACATAAAGATCTGCGGTATGTGTTTAAATTCAAATTTGAATTATTAATTCAATTTCAAATGATACAATTACAATGAATCGCTTGAATACACATGACACGAAAACAGGAAAATTTGAGAAAAAAATTGAAGTAAGACACAATATGTTGTAAAGCTCTAATGACAATGACAAATACCGATGCAAAGTTGCTAGAAAGGGATGAGTTACCTATATATACACCTGTTAGAAAGCGCTTACTACATTATTATACTTGCATTGATCAATGTGGGACACCGAAAGTTCTCAGAATCTTGTCAGATTGTTTGTTATTCAAAAAAGGTACTAAATTAAGAATAATATCCAAGATGAATATCAAAGTACATTCAGTCGGAGACCTCGTAAACCATATAAAAAGAAAGGTTAGAAAATAGTTTGCCTTTGAACCAAATGTTTCAGTGAGATCCAAAATTGTACAATAAACACGAGATATAACTTCGCCTGATATCATATATGGTAGATGAAATGATTAAAATATCCTGTACGCATCGATAAATACATGAAAAATATAATCGATTACACGTTTTAAAAAAAATTTAGATACCCAGAACAAATCAAAATTGATCTGTAATGCTCTACCAAACATACACATTTTTATCATCAATTGCAACTAGTAGAGTAATATGAAATAGTTTTTGTTGCAACAGTCACCAAGTTTATGTGGAATTGTTAGCATTATGTGTTATTCAAATGTTGATGTATTAAAAATGAAATAAAACGAAACAAAATAAAAAACGAAATTGTATTAATGATTGGAAATAAAGTGGATAATTCATTTTCAGGTTTTCAGTTTTACGAAATTATTTCAGTTTACCAAAATGTCTGGAATGACTATCAAGTCGAGGCATAAAAAAAAAATGAAGTAAAAAGTTCCCTTTCTGTGACAGGCATTTAACAGTGCCTCATGTCGATAAACATTATACTTTTTCCCAAGTCGAAATATCCTTGGAACTGCCCATATGTTCTAAATACCCTGCCAATATCTTTGGCATCTTCCATTTTTCTGCTACAACACATCGCATTAGTTGGAATAGGATGTATTGATTGAATGTCTTATCAACAAATGATAAAGCAACAGCATGTAGTAACAAAATATGTTCTCTTTATATCACTACTACTTTTGTGTGATCTTTTTAGAAGTACATGTATTTCGTTGACACGTGGAAATAAAATGTGTTTATAATCTTTCTTTTTTTGTGTGTGCTTTCGTTTTTAAGGAGTAGTGGCATTTATCCCACAATGTATGGCGTGCATTTATTCACTTTTAATCGTTCCATCATAAGAATATAATGTGTCTCATGATCAAAACTATAAATCCGAAAAAAAAAAATGTATGCAACATCAACGTTTTTCATTGGCTTGTTTCTTTGTTTTTACAATTTGATTCGTCATATTGTAATACACGGAGAGCACCATCAATTTACAATGTAGTGTTACATCCATAAAAAAAAAAATATATATATATATATATATATATATATATATATATATATATCTCGTCATGGCGATGTTGCTTTTGAATATCAAAAATTGCGTTATGGTAAGTTAAGTAGACACAAACGCCCTAGTGGATTTCTCTTATCATGATCTTTTAATGATAAGCATAATCATGTTGTCTTTCATGTGAAAGTTAACTTATATATGTTTTTTCTGTATGTATCATACCAATCGTGATTTCCAGTTTGGCTTTCTTACAAATTCCACAAAGAAGCATTTACAAAACAGAATTGCTTCATCTTTCAACCCTCGGGTAATACAAAATGAAATGTTACTCTTGAAAAACGAAAAAGGCATTAACCATTACCTCCTGATAATCTATCAATACGTATTTGCAAACTTAGAACCCTCTTAAAAATTATTACAGTTTCGATGTACCTAATATCCATGTTTTAAAAACAAGATAATGACACTCAATTCCATAAAGACTGCAAAAATTAAAATTTACCCAAGTTTATCCAATACTACTTTCATATTCACATTTCAACTTATACCACTTACAGAAACGAAGTTAAACATACATAGGAAGGCAGGTCAGGGTCGAAGTTGTGTGAACAGTTATTCATTGTAAAGACAGATACTTGCAATGAAGAAAAAAGAAATGACACTTGATTTTCCACTCTTAAATAACAAGAGAAGAGGTGTCACAAGGAAATCAGCAGCAATGTGAAAATAGATCAGCGTATTACTTGTTACCCATTCAAGAATCGGTACAGATACAGAAGGTGATCTGAGTTTACTCAGATCACCTAACAAGCGCGTGACTACTCGCGAGAGTGAAAACGTTAAAGGGACATTCCAGACGATTTTCACAATTTCACATCATGTAGTACATAAATCGACAACTCCATGTATAGATTTGTGGAGTTTATTGTGGTTCTTGAGCAGAGAAACAATAGTTTGAAAAACCTTAAACAAATTACACTGAACAAGGATGATGACATAGGAGGTTCACATATTTCAGAAATGTAGCAGTGTAATTCCATTACAATACAGCTTGCTTGCGAGTTCACCTGTGTATAATCTATGCATGCCTTCTTCTTTTGTTCTGCTTCCTTGAGCCCCAACTCATGCATTCTTATGGTGACTCTGCCATGTCATCATGCTTGTTCATTGCAATTTGTTCCAAATTTTGAAAATATTCTTATTCTTCATCTCAATTATCACAAATTCTGAAACTTTGTCTTCAGTATAACTAATTCATAGTTGTTCAAATGTAAAAATCTGAAAATCATCCGGAGGTCTCCTTTAAACATTGAGATATTACTTCATTTTCTGCAAAGCGTGTTTCCGGCCTTTGACGGTGGGGTTTACATTGATGTATCCACTCGGCACGACTGGCAGGGGTCGTTCAACGTCGGCTGGCAGGGGTCGTTCACCGTCGGCTGGCAGGGGTCGTTCCCCATCGGCCGCCACAGATTCCGCGACGTCCTTAGGGAACGTATATGCGTAGTCCTCGATGGCCATGTAGTCTGCGTCCCGTATTATCAGATCTTGGTAAACGATTCTAGGGGCATCAACACGGACCACTGGTTGTTCATAAGCATTGTTCGACTGGTTTTGGGCTACTTCTTCCACGGTGCAAGGTACACGTGTTTTCCTTTTCCGCCTATTTTTGAAGAAATTAAATGCAGCATACAAAAGAAAAACTCTAAAAGTTGAATCAAAGTAACTACCCATGCATGGATTTTATGTTTTGAGGCAAAAATAAAAATGGTGAACATGAACTCAGGACTGACATTTGCAAAATGATAGTACAACAAGAACAAAACCGCCCTCATCTGTGCATTTCTTGTTAATACTACAGGTTTTTTGTGGGTTTTTTTTTCACGGCATTCCTACCCTCTTCTCTGAATAAAGACTAAATGGCATTGCATCAGGCTGGGCGGGAATACTTTAGGGAATATGTAATATAAAATATGCCACTCGTCATGTCAGTAAACACCATGTATCCAGATGTTATACATGCGATATGATTCCATCGGTTTTATGTACACTTAATAATTTGAGTGCGTACATCAAAATGTACCTGTCATCCGTCGTTGTTTGGTGATTATTAAAGCTATGCAGAGGAACGCGAAAAGCAATTTTGTTGTCAAATTAAAAAAAAAAAGAAAACATTATTTTCGACAGTGTTATATCTCACACACCACATGTCAACGCTACAAAACTTTTCAAAAGTCTTCTGATATCTTAAAGCTTTAAAGAATCATATTTGTACTTTGAATCAAATATTGTGTTGACATGCTTGACCTCCTTTAAGACTACGGTACGTTTAAATTTTGGAGAAGAATTTCTTATTTTCGTCTTTGTGTACAACATCTTACCTATTTCAAGCACGTTAGTTTTCTTTTGGGGGTGGTTGTTTGTCGTTTGTTACTTGTTTCTGGGATGGAAAGGAGGATTGGACGCTATGCTTAGCTGAATATAAGGCGATTATTAACGATTACTGTTCAGCGGATGCCTGACGTATAGTTGCACAATTTGTAATACAGATAAACACCAAAACAACAACAACAACAACAACACACATTTCAAGAGTATATGCTTACCGCAAGACAATGAACACACCACAAAATCCAAGGAATAGTATCGTGACGACGAGACCAAAAGCGAGACCTAGCGTAGAATCTGTGGAACTTTGATCATCAGATACTACTTCAGATGTAGAGGGGAAAAAGGAAATTGAGCAGAAAAAGCAAACAAATCAATAATTACATTTAGTACAATTTTGTTAAAGGGAAGAATCTGCGTGTCCGTAAAGGGATTACCGTGTACGACTTTTCTAAACTCAATACTTCTTTATTGTTTGTTCTATTCCGCAACCTGTCAATTTTCTAGACATTCTTCAACATCCCGTCAAGTAATAGCCAGAATTACAAGTTTTCAAGTTCCAGAACCTTATGTTTATCCTTCCCACATTCGGACATTTGAGTTTGCACAGCCGATGCAACTCTAAGACTTTGCAGACACTCTCTATCAACGTTTCCATCGACAAAAGAATTCAACATTCTAGAGCATTGTGTTTAACGTTTCTATTCCAAATTCTTCTATGTAGACAGTTTTATTCCAGGTATTGTTCAACTATATGAAGTTGTACATTGTCTTTAATAACCCTTTATGTCACCAAGGCCCTTATGTCTCAATTCCGTTTATCATATCCATACTACATAAAGTTAATGTAATTACAAAATATACGTTTAATAAATGATATTGTTGCAGTCTGTAAGAAATAAAAACCATTACGTTCAATTCAAAATACAAGAATGAATGAGGAGTAATTACATGAATTATGCAAACTTTGCAGCAATGACAAACAGTAAACAATGCGATGGAAAAGAACGATCTACAGAAAATCGGAGCGTGTAAAACGTAGACCGCTCGAAAGTTAAAATGCTAGATTCATGTTATAGATCCAAATTTATCTAAACATAATTCACAGTTAGAGCATTTATGGCTGATATTTTATGTTGCAGGAAATTAAAGGAAGGATACAATGTACGGCTTCGGCTGAGATGGGGCTTCACTTCTCCAACGTTTTTGAATGATGATTTTTTTTTGAGATTATGAGAAACTCTTGACAAAATATGACAGAGCATATAGTTTTAGAAGGAATTCAAAGCTAATGTGATTAAAATTAAGGTTTGAAATGGCTGTGATATCCAAACAAAGCAATCCTAATAAAAGGTGGGACCAACTTTTATTAGGATTGCTTTGTTTTACTTACTTTTTGGATATCTCAACCATCTCTGAACATATTTTCACCAAACAAAATTTTAATTTGCCACTTAAGATTTTCATAATATGGCTTCTAAATATCTTGCAAAAAGTTAAAAGTTGAATCCTCACCTCAACCACTAATATGTCATTCCTTTAATAAATATACATAATGATTTATATGAGTGAATAGTAGGTCTGCTTGTTTAAATGTGTATAGGACATAAACATTTAGAATGAAGTAAATGTTACACTATTGTTGAGCCGGACTACATAGATAATATGGGCACAATATATATATATATATATATATATATATATATATATATGAAGAGTTTGTTTGCAAAAACCGATAAGTCCATTTTTGAAGATTTTGAAGAACGATGTCTGTCATAAAGTACAAAATAATACCTTTTAAATGATACATTGGTCACTACATATAAAGGTGCATTTTTGAAGTTATGGTCAAAAGAAGCAAAATATTTCTTATTATTCTCTTTATTTTTCTTGACCTTTAATCGCAAATATCTCCATTTTGCAAATTTGGACTTATCGGTTTTTGCAAACAAACTCTTCATATATATATATACACTCAAAATTCATTGCGCTAAGAAAACAAAATATAAAAATTTCGCTATGGCGACTGGTATGCCGCGCCATAACGCATAGTTCTCCAAATAGATGTAGAGTACGTCTTAGCTATATGAGAGAAAAATTTCATAAAATTGCCCCCCCCCCCCCAAAAAAAAAAAAAAAAAAAATATATATATATATATATGTATATATATATATATATATATATATATATATATATATAATAATGGATGGAAGTTTGTCAGAAAGGTGTTGAATTTATTATGCGTGAGATACATATGCAGAAAAAATGATAACGATAAAAATAATGTCAATACATTATTTGACATTAAGCCTGAATTATAGAAAACAACTAATTTATCGAGAGAATAAACACAGCGAGAATGACCAAATGTATGTAATCTTCCTTCTTTGTTTTTTTGTTTTTGTTTTTGTTTTGTTGTTGTTGTTGTTTTGCTATGTTTGTTTTTTTTTTTGGGTGATGTTACTCTTGACATCACATTACCTTGAGAAATTTAGTCTGCATATCAAAGCAAGAATATAACTTGTGTGTGTCATTTCACTTTAAAAAGGAAAACACAGCTAGGTTTACAAGTCATCGGAAACTTTGTGGGATGATGATAATATCGTCTGTTGAGAATGAGAAGGGCTTTAAGTCTTCTCGAACACTATGGGTTTTTTTGGTCACTTAACGCCCTTATCATTCTCAACCGACGATATTACGTCACCATTCTTCCATATGGCATAGTATGAAACACTCAATATCACTGTTTATGATTAAAAAAAAAACAAATGCTATGTATATATGCCACAGTTTCTATCAAATGATCCTATCTGCTGTCCCGTGTACTAGTTTATTTATTCAGGTAAACTCAAAGATTGAATTTTCATTTTTCCCGTTTACTTCACTGAATGTTAACGTTTAAGTCTGGATTACATCCAAGCTCAATATGGAACTACATATTAAATTAATTGATATACAGCTAAATCATCCACGTTAGTTCTAAATTGATGTGTGTATTTACACATTTCATGGACTAGATCTAAAGTACGTTTGCAAATCCTGGATCCCGTTTCATAAACCTTGTACCAGTAACAACTGCTACAAGTATGACAAAATTGTTATGAGCCAATCAGATTCAAGGATTTCACTAGCTTATAACAATTATCGTCTTATTATTGATAACACATTTTGTGAAACGGGGCCCTAATCGATGTATATGCATGTCTAAAACGGAGAACCCGAGGACGTGGTCATCCCTCTAGACCGACACCCACGAGTCATACAGCCCACGAGTTCGACATTGAAAACAGGTCATTGAGTCATACAGCTCACGAGTCATTCAGCCCATGAGCTCGACACTATGCAAATAAGGCCCATGAGTTCGACACTATAGGTAAAAACAGCCAACGAGTTCGACAGATGCAGCACGGGACTTAATGTGTCGGTCTCATGGGCCTTGTTAGCTTAGCGTCGAACTAATGGGCTGTAAAATTATGACTCGTGAGCTGTATAATTCATGGGCTGTATGACTTGTGAGCTGTATGACTCGTGGGCTGTATGACTCGCGGGTGTCGGTCTCATGACGTGCACCCCTTGAGCACCACCTCTAGATTTAAGAATGGGACATTTGCAAACGAAGAACGTAACATTGCACATGCAGGACACCAACCTTCTCCCTTGGTGTGGACAAAAATGTCCGAAGACCACGCGCTGTCTCCGACGCCATTTAATGTTCTAACCTGTATAATTTAAATAGGAGATAAACAAAGTGAAACATCATTAAAAAGTGTCTACGTCAAGGTTGATAATTAATCTCATGTGACGTTTTGGAAAATGCTGAAACACACACACACACACACACACACACACACACACACACTCACACAAGGAAAATAGGTTATGAAGGTATACTTAAAGGGGATGGCTAGTAACTGATCAATGGGAATCAGTGGAAATGCTGGGGGATGATTGTTCCAATCCTTGTGGGATTCATTTAAGAGTACATTATAATATATCTATTGTTGTGTGAAAATTATTTGCTTCAGAATGGTCTCATATTCAAGTGAGGTGCAGTTTAATGCCCCGTCACTGTACAGGCATGCTAACCTGGAAACATTAAACTGCACATTACTTGAATATGAGACCATTCTAAAGCAAACAATTTTCACACAACAATAGATATAATTTATAATGTACTCTTAAATGAATCGCACAAGGACTGGAACAATCATCCCCCAGCATTTTCACTGATTCCCACTGATCAGTTACTAGTCATCCCCTTGAACTCTATGATACCCTGCGTCACAAAACCAACGAAAAGTCGCCAGACATGGATTTTTAGTTAAGGGCAGATTCTTAAAGAGCAGTCTCTACGATTTAAAATGATGTATAAATGAATTCCAATGGACTCCCCTAACATATCTAAATACTGGAAAGAAAGCACACACTCTGGGAAAGTGTAAACTGAGAAAAGAGGCTCTGAAGTACAGGGTCTATTCAAGAGCTTAATCTTTGTCGAGCCGTGCTAGCTGTGTGATGAAAGGGACAAAACAAAGGATGTCAACCATTGGAGCAACAACAATGAACAAATTGAGTATATTCTATTAATACATTTTGTCCATGATTAATGTCAACTTTCGAAACAGTAACATTATCCTTTCAAAAGTTATTAGACTTAAAAGTGAATTGTGTGCAAAGCATTTCAAGAAATAAAAAGGGGCCTCTAAGACATATACCTGATCATTCTACTCTCCCCTGAAAGCGGTTGTAGAAAAACTGCTGAAAGCACACTTTCCCATTCATGTTATGATCCCTAACTAGATAATAATATAGAAGACGGATAGGTCTTTCAGAAAATATGAACAACTCAAGAGTGACTTGGTTGACCCATTTCACCTTCTTTGAGTCCTCACGCAAAAATCAAGTGGTGTGATTTTTTTGTTGGTTTTGTGATGCACGGTCATCTATAAAGCCAAAGCTATTTCCACCCCTTTCGCGCAAGGGGGGGGGGGGGGGGGGGGGGGAGGGGGACATTGTGTGTGCCCTCCATACTTCTTTATCATATTATGTATCACTCTCATATTTAACATATCGGTAGAGCAATTCAAACTCTCGGAGTCCATGACATAACATCTGATATTTTTTGAAGTTCACCAATTGAGGACGTTATTTAGCAAAATATAAAGAAATACATAGGAAATAATATGCTAAAATCATGTTTTCTTTACATTTCTTTACCTCAAGGATAAATGACTTTGTTTCAATCATTTATATATTTGCCAAAAAGGAAAAGCAATTCAACCTTCACTACTGTCATGGCTGAAATTTCTATAGGTCAACACACGGGGCGCTATTCATTACAATATAGAGAAATATATGACACCTATGATGTGTTGTTCGGAATAGGTAAGCCTAATTATTTTATATTTCCATGATAATAAAGGTATTGTTTACCAATGGGAGCAGTGACTTAAAGAATGTTCCAGGTATCACATTTGATACGTATGTGTAGGTCAATTGTATCACAAAACATCCTACCATGTAAAAAATTCGCAATATAGCCTAATATAATTATTGTAAAATATCACAATTTTTTTTAATAAACCATAACTGTAGACGGTTTATTCTATAAACATTCTTAAAATTGTGAACTGTGGTTCACATTTTGTATATTTGACAAAGCTTAACATTAATGATACTGATTCAAATTGTTACGTTGGTTGTTTATATCCCTAACACACATCTTAGAACTATTTTGTAACACTGAAGCTGGGGTTTTGTTTCATCTGCAAATGGTAAATTACGCCTTTAAAATTGTGATTTTGCAGATTGATAATACGATGAACAAATTATACTTCATTTTGTACATGCAAACCTTGCGTGAAAATGACACGAAATAGAAGGGTTGTCTTTGAAAAATACTGTATTTTCTATTATTTCTATACCACCGATTGTTTGATGCTTATGTCATATAATAAGTAAAGGAAATAACATGAAGCCCATTTTAGAGTATAATTCACGATCACAGATACTTCACATTTTGGTCCTTTAGCAAATTACAGCCAGGAAAACCCGAATTTCATTCATTATTGTACTGTTAACTGAAGTTTGAACAGAAAAAAAAAACCTGACAAATTGGTTGTCAGTTTACGGTTGCCGTGTCAACCAGCAATATCAATTTCATTTTTTTCCATATTTCTCAATGACAAAAAAAGTATATCAAATGTAAAAAAAAAACTTAACTAATACATGATATCCAGATATATAGGAGGCATAATATGACAAAATGAAATAGAACCAATACATATCCATTTAGGAGACATACATAGAATATTGCACACATATAAAGTATAGTGGTCGATCTATGAAAGTACATTGGAATATGAGAATGAATGCTAAAGAAATATGAAAGGATCATGCCTTTACTCAATACCTCATATGTGCCCCATAACTGTATGTATGTGTGTATGCACTTTGATCCGAACAATGTGTTTGTGGCCATTGACAGAGCTACCCCACGGAAACAAACAAAAATTAATTCTGAAATAAATAAATCAAATTTGGTGTACGCAGTGATTTTGAGAGCCTTGCAAGGTAAATTGCTGAAAACTACTGCGAACTATAACTGGCTAAATATCACAGAAAAACATACCAAAACAACAATTGGTTAATATGCTGTCCTCACCTCAACAGTATATGTTGTCTGCGCTGATAGGTTGAGGAGCGTGGTCTCTTGATTCTTTTCTAGCTCAAACTCGTAATCTTGCCACGGCTCTGGTGCTACAGCGATATACCTGATTTCGAACCCTCGGAGGTTACCGTTTAAATTTTGCGGAGATGCGACTTCCCATGTGATCTTGAATGAGTTTGTGGATATTTCTACAACCATGACTTTAGTCGGGGGCGGAGCAACTATTTTAGACAAACAAAAAAATAAATAAATAAAATAAGACAGACGATACAAATGATTAATAATAATATTAATAATAATAATAATAATAATAATAATAATAATAATAATAAGTAAAGCATTTGTAAAGCGCCATCGATCTAGTAGCCTATTCTGAGGCGCAGACGGACATAATTATAAAGAGAATAACATACATTATAATCGTAGTTGTACATAAGAAGGTTGAGAAAAAGAAAGAGATAGAAATATATACCCGATGAGCCATTTTCTTTTTTTTTTTCTTTTTTTCAACTTGTATATCAAGGCAAGTTTCTCGTATTTTCCCAGTAATAAAATGAAATGCTTCCGTTTAACCCATTTTATTTGGATTAGCATGAAGTCTCTGAGTTTTAGCTTGTGATTCCAGCAGCTCGATCATATACAAACATAATCATCAAGATCCTCATGCAATTTTCAACTTACAACATGGAGGGCAGCAATTTCTAATCATGTCTTATGACAATGCAGCAATGCAGTTGTCTTATTGTCTTAACCAACGTTTTGAAGCCACTCCCATTTTATTGTCAAAAACCGTTTAGTAATGATATATATTTCATGATGATAAAATGTGTAATTTTGTAACATTTCACTGAGACAAACTGACATAGAATACCATCGACGAATACTTTATGATTCGCACTGACTTACTGATTTGATTGATTGATTAACTGATAGATTAATTGGTTGACTGATTGATTGATTGATTGATTGATTGATTGACTGATTGATTGATTGATTGATTGATGAATCGATTAATTAATTCAAGGATTGATATTGCCCTGCATCTTGCTTCTGAAAACAAAAGAGAGGTTCAACAATCCAAAGCAAAGAATTCGTTACTAACATTGTGGACATGCACGAAAGTGAATAATTCATGCATCAAGTTCATGCTGTTATTGAATGTTGAATTCGATACAGCAGTGACAATAATTCATAAAAAGCCTTAGAATTTAACACACTAAGAACATTCGAGCATAAAATGCTGCCATCGGGAATAATCATGATACATAATAATATGTGCTGATATCCTACCATGGAGTAATATCGAAATTCATCTTGATATAACAAGCATATATTCGAAATTATATTTCTTTTAAATCTGTTGTCGGCAGTTACTACATTTAGGGTTAAGATGTGCTACATTAATCTTCGTCGTTGCAGTTTGGGGATACATTATTTTTTCATAACAAGAAGTATACGCCCACCTTCTTCCAGGGTCTGATTAGATCGCATGTTACTCTTGCTACTCTCCCCGTCCTTGTTGGCCGTCGCCACTTGAATTTGGTAAGTTAGATAGGGCTCCAATCTGATCAAGGTCAGCTCTGTCGCTGAGCCATTACTGGTCCGTGCAGACGCAGACAATTTGGTTCGAGTATTCAAGTAATAGACGACGTAACTGGTAACCCCGCTCCTGCAGCGTGCTACGTCATCAGGTACTGCCTTCATAGCGTGTAATAAGTGTACAGACAAATTATATTCCCCCATGTTATAAAAAAAAAGAAAGGAACAACATTCATGTCTACTAGTCATATTCAAACCAGGGACTGAATAAATATCAGTTCATGAAAATAGAGTATATACTCCTTACATTCTGAACTAGAACAATATTACAAGGCCGTCACCAGCTTTTTCAAGTGTGGGGGGGGGGGGGGGGAGGGAGGACGGGGAGGGATGGGGGGAGTTTTGACACTTAATGCATGGCCGGTCCCATGTCTTGTTTTTGTTTTTGTTTTGTTTGTTGGTTGGTTTTTTCCGTTGTTTTTTTTTTGGGGGGGGGGATTTTTGTTTGTTTTTTTTTTTGACAGGGCCTTCAGCGCAATTTTCTTATTATACCCTCCCGGGTTTCTTCAGCTGACAAGCAAAAAATAAAAAGAAAGAAACAAACGACATACCGGCATACATTATAATGCCGAATACCAGCGTACCTGACTTCCCGAAGGTATGAATTCAACCAAACCCTTACGTTTTAGATCATTTTTTGGCATTCTTCCTACTACTATATTGATGTGACAATGTCAGTGTTATTCGGATCACGTTTATTCTGTCACAGAATCAAAAGAAACAGACGGTACTTGGTTTTCTGTTTGTTTGTTTGTTTGTTTGTTTGTTTGCTTGTTTGTGTGTTGTTGTTGTTGTTTTTTGGGGGTGGTTTTTCTTCTCTTTTTTTAGGGGGGGGGGGTTGACGCCATGATTTGGTTATTGATCAGCTGCTATAGTTACGTTAAGCTGTTTTCATCACCATGTAATGCACAGTTGTGTTACTTTAGTTTCTCCTTTCCTTATTACGGTGAGATTTGCCCTTAAAACAAGGAACAAATTTATGCTTAATTTCTTAAGTGTCATTATCAATGCTTTGAAGTGCCATTATCGAAATTAAGGAATAAAAAACTACTTATGTCACGTACCTGCCAAGCAATTTTCAGTTGTCCAGGGGCACTTGCTGTTACAGACACAAGCGTAGGTGGCGATGTTGGTGCTGCGTTAGGAAAGCGAAATGGGGTGTGTGTGTGTGTGTGTGTGTGTGTGTGTGTGTGTGTGTGTGCATGAGTAAGAAAGAGACAGACAGGTAGACAGAGATAGTTAACGATTATTATCAAATTCTCCTCCCAACAAAAAAAAAACACCTTTCATTTATAGCTTTTGTATATGTGTTTTGCCTGTCCCCCTTTTATTTGAAGTAATAAAATGAGGTGACGGGGTGAATATAGGAAATTCAGTATCATGAAATAAATGAAAGATTGTCTACCCACCGCCTTTCTGAAACTCAATGTCTATTGATTCTTTCTTTTTTATTTATTTTTTTTTATCATTTCAATTTACCAATAAATAATGTTTCTAGGTATACGATATAACGTTTGGCATTGACTATATCCTGCCCACTTGTTTACTCGTTTACAGACTTCATAAGAAAAAAAAAAAACTTGTTTGTAATATTGTGGGCAGCCATTTTCTGTTGCAGGTTTTCAGAAACACAATGGGGAAGTTATTGAATTACGTTTTTGTTTTTTTAATGGCATGATTCACAGTCATTAGAAAAAAAAAGATATATATACTCCTTAATAAAAAATAACATATATCAATATACAATATCCTGCTTGCGACGGAATTAAGTTTATGTAGTGACGGATGACAAATATATTCAATTTATCAATATTCTATCAAATCAATTAAGACTACCGATCAAATTCATTGTGCATGACAAAGTGCTAACATTTAGTAACGTTATGGTTGTGAATGTTTCAAGAATATACTATCATTTTGACGTTTCAAGAATAATATTATCATTTTGAAATTTTTATTACCTAGGTAATTTTTTTGGGAAATGAAATGTATCATTATGATAAGGTTTTTAACATTACATTTTTTTTCACATATTAAGGCCTTGTCAATCAAAATCGGAATTTCAAACTAGAATCAACGTAAGGCATGTTAATCAGTTTTGAAAATATGATAATTCCAAAATAATTCCACATATTTCTCACTGATGTTATTATCCTGTTTGTGTGTTGTTGTTTTGAATTGAAGGGGTCGGTGCAATATAGTGCTAAACCACGCAATAGTCATTTTGAGATAATCGCTGTTGAATGTTTGGAAAGTCCATACATTGTACATTGATAAGACATGAATGCATGCATTCGAATGCATGCATTTTTTACCATCTTACAGGTTGAATTCAAATATGATATTTTCACGGAGGTTAGAGTGAAGGCTAAGGATTATGAAAATGCATGTAACTCAATTTTGACAAAAGTGTGGGTTAGCACTATATTGCACCGAACCCTTCAATTCTATGTCTACGTGCATACAGGTCAAGAAATTTGTATGCGTCATTCCAGACGTTCAGCGGCACTCTTTCTTAAGGGCGAAAAACCCAACAAGAGAATGCTTGTTATGTCAAAATCAAGCAATCGTGAAATGAGAACGTGAATGTATCTTTTTTTTTTTTTTTTTTTTTTTTTTGGGGGGGGGGGGGTTATTCTACGTTATGAATCTAAATTGGAACAGGAATCGAACCTAGAGTTACTATTCATTAACTTACGCACTTAGTCATTCATTCGTTCATCTAATATTCATTTATCTTTTTTTTTTCATTCATTTTATTCATGGCGTGGTGGTGACAAAGGGTTATTCCTTACCTTTGCACAGAGTGGCGAATGGAGTTATCGGTGATCTCGGCCCAATACCACCCGGACCCTCCCTGGCGGCCGCCACACTGATCTCGTAGTCAGTATCCGGCAGCAGCTCAGCCACAGTAGCAGTCACAACGTTGTTATTCAGTACCGGCCCTTCAACCCAGTTTTCATCGGGATTTCTCAGAAACACGGTGTATGAAGTCAAAGGAGGATCTCCGATGCTGACGCCCTGTATCCACGGTAACCACTGGAGATTTACGTTTGTAGTCGTGGCTTCAGTTACGAGCGGCCCACTTTCAAGAACAGGGAGAACTGCAAAATAGTGGCAAAACAAATGTCATTTCTGTATGACCAATGTTTAAGTGTTTGACATTAATTTTGTAGCGTTCTTATGTGCGTTTTTTTTTTATATAAATATATTTTTTTTAATATAAAAAAATTAAAAAAAATATATGTGACCTTTACTTATTAATGCTGTAGTCATGACGACAGAGCGATCTTACAGAGCAGAACTCACACCGAAAATTCCAACTTTGATAAATAACAACATTTGATTATTGCCTTGTACAAAGCATTCTCGTTATAACGAAAACGGTTCTATCGAATTTCCGGTTACAACGTAGTAAAAATTCAGGCCGCAACATTATCCGCTCGTGTTTTTTCCCTTTTATTGTTTTTTTTTTTTTTTTTTTTGGGGGGGGGGGGGGGGGGTTATAACGAAATTTCGACATAACGAAAGAAAATTGCTGCGTTCCGAGGACTTCGTTAGAACGGAATTCCACTGTATTGAGGTGAATGATTGTTGAACGTGGCACAAGAGGTCAAGCAGAACTCCCAAATTGCACTCTGATTTCCGACTCTTTGATGATTTTGTTATTACCGTAGACATTTGATTCGACTTCGAGCAAAGCATCCGAGCTGTTGCCACGCAGCAAACAGGTGTAATAACCCGGAAGTACTTGATCGACGACGAAGACAATAGAGCGATCGAGTCCCGAAGCGGACAAAGAGACTTGACCGCGCTCTATTCCCAGTTCATAGAGAGTTCCGTTATCAGAGCGATAAAAGTGAACATCATTGGCCTGTGAGGGCGGGCTTCCAGTGATCGTACACGTGAAAGAAGATTGTTGGGAGGGATTAACTTTTTCGTTGGCTGTGACCTCAAGTATTCCTAGTGTGTCAAAACAAAGTTACACAAATAATGTTGTGTAGTTATCACAAACTATTTTAATATCGATACAGTAACCATAAAAAATAATTTCTATTCAATGCCCCGTATGATTACAATCTATTGTAGACCTACACACCAGTCCTAAACACCTACCCGTGTAGCAACAAATATTGAACGATCACTGTTTTGTTTTACTGTCTTTAAATGAGTGTATACAAATAGTATTTAATATAATCATACATTGTAATATGATATGAACATATCATGTACATATATTCTGAGTATTTCCAACCCTTTAAAGTCATCTTAGATAGATTCTGTAAAAAAAATTATGATTCCATACGGGATGTGTGTTCATCAGTAACTTGCTTATTTTCAGTCTTTCACGTTCAGTTCTTCAAATTAGTCGTATTGTATTGTGTGTTTGTGTGTAAACGCGTGTTTATACATATTATGCATGTATGTGTGTGCATATGTATCAGTATTGTATATTTCTATTATGTAAGATTATACGTCTGTATATTACATGTCAGGCGTTTGAATATATCTTGTTTATATTTTCGGCATGTTGTTTTTGAACTACCTAGGTTTGAATAACGCACTATATACATGTATTGACAAAACAACCGGAATGTTACTCCACAAGTGTGATGCGAGCTGTGGTTTCCTAGGTCCTGACAAGGGAAATATTTGGCCTGAAAATCAGCTAGGCTAATTCTTGTTTGTTTGTTTTTTTATTTCTTTTTTTTTGAAGGGGGATCTAAAAGTGTAGACTTCGAGCTCACTGTCGGTCCTTCAAAGGAGTGAGCAGTGGTTGTATACATTTTTACGGTCGTCCATATAGGAGAAACAAAATGAGTGCTACTCAGCGTTTACATTTGGACTTCACATGCTTTATTATACTCTATAAAAAAAATCGAGTGAAATGTTTACTCTTGAACAATGAGTGAATAGCGGAAAAGAGTAAATTTTGAGTGAAAATGTTCATTTGCACTCATTTTAGAGTGACCTCATGGAGCACTCGAAGATTTTAGAGTGATCGCTGAGGTCGCTCCAAAATTAGTAAAAATGAACATTTTCACTCAAAATTTACCCCAATTTCACTCTAAATTCACTCTTTAGTGTTATTCATTCCTTCACGAGAGAACATTTTCTCTCCATCAAAAGTGAACACTTTCACTCGATTTTTAGAGAGTATGTGTGTGTGTGTGTATTTGCGTGTGTATGTGTGTGTGTGTGAGTATATCGTTGTACAACTTTCTCTATTATATCAATAATCTAACATGGAAGGCTTTCGTTGCCTGGTAGACTTAATAGATTATGCAGAAGACACAAGGCAGAGACAAGAAAAAAAAAGAAAATTAATATTAAAGACTCATGCCACATTATCGTTAAAAAAGGGAAAGATATATGTGTGTATATACATATATGTAGCGTTCGAAATAAATGTGAAGTTCACCAGTTGTAAAGTGTCAAAGTTAATGTTTTGTTTGTGTGATTATATATATTCATATACAATAAATAGATTATGTAATTAAACATACACACATCACACATAATAATACTTTACTACTGTATACACATGTCTACATACGTGTCCTTAATATGTTTTATATTTAAACCATGTATACGTTTTTCTTTTATCATTTTTACCGGTTTCGCAATTGGGGGGAAACCATTGGGGCAGACAGTCTCCAGCGCAGTTTCCGGTCTCTATGTCACATGTCTCATCGGAGCAGCGACACACCCCCACGCAGTTCACACCGTAGAATCCTGGACGGCACTCTGCGAGGTATCATAAAGATCATTAAAGGGACTGTACAGTACTGGTTGAGGTGGGGATTCAGGTTTAAAACATTCCTAGGTGAGATAATGAGAAACCCCTAATGAAATATGAAAGAGCAAGTAATTTTAAGAAGAATTCAACGTCTATTTGATGAAAATTGATTTTCAAATGGCTGAGATATCCAAAAAAGTGATAATAATAAAAGGCGACAGGCCACGTATTTTATTAGGATCTCTTACGTTTCACCTTGTTTTTGGATATCTCAGGCATTTCGAAACCGATTTTCATCAAATAAACTTTTGATACCATTTCAATTCAATTCAATTCAAACTTTATTTTCACTTTTTTCTTTCCAACAGAATGTACAAGAAACAATATTATGAGTTTGACATGGGAGTAACAAAATATATATAACCAGACAGGATTAACAACATGTTCATGTCTACATGATCAGTACAAAAAAAGATACATACATTCTATATACACTCTGCGAAAAAAAAAGTGGAGGTACCCACTCAAAAGACTAGGCTTGTATCATGTGGGTACCTCTGAGGGAAAGGGGGAAATAAGGGGGTGAACTACTACTACTTACTTACTACTACAAAGAGTGCGGGAAACTGGGAAAGTCGGGAATAGAGAGAAAAAAAAAAGCAAAAGTGTGAAAAGAGGGAACAAAAAAACAGGGAAAAGAGGGAGGGAGAGAGAGAGAGGGAGAGAAAGAAAGAAAATCCTAAATAATTTTGATGCAATCACAAAGGGCGAAAGCCCACAGAGACAAAATATATTAGCCAAGCGTCTTCGAAAGTGATACATTGTCGAGCTGCTTTCCAGCGGAAGAGATTGTAACTGTGGGGACGAGAGCACGTATGGAATACTAGCACGCAGTAAAATTTATCTATGCCTTTAAGAGAACGCAGCCTATAGTGAAAGAAGAGAAGACAATGTCATGCTTACGAAATACATTACAAAATTAAATTCATTCGGTTACATTATAGAACTTTAAAAGAAACATTTTCAATCTCTTTTTAAAAGAATTCAATGAAGGTGCATTTTTTATATCCATTGGAAGGGAGTTTCAGAATTTAGGACCTACATAAATGAAAGTCTGCTGAGCTAGCAAGGTTCTTAACAGAGGTAAATGAAATTCATTTGACTGTCTAGTTGGATATCTATGGTATGTCCGGTTACGGCATAAACATAGAGTTAAGAATTAACGGGAGACAATTATTATTATAAGTATATATAAATTGCCCCATTTGTAATAAAGACAAAACAAATCTTTGATTTTCAGAATCTTATTATCAAAGAACAAAGGATCTGTATGAGAATATGGAACGGTATTACAAATAATGCGAAGAGCCTTCTTTTGTAACAGTAGAACCCTATCCAACAATAATTGATGCGTATTTCCCCATACCAAAATTCCATAATTTAAATAAGGTAATATCAAAGATGAATACAATGTAAACAAAGAATTCCCTAAGAATTGCACGCTCTTTGACATCTCATAGAGTGGTTTCTGAATATCTCGCAAAACGTTAAAAGCTAAATCCTCATCTCAACCAGAACTGTACACACACCTTGGAATTGAACGGATTGGATTGGATTTTTATTATACATGTAACTTCTCAGGAATTTTCAATGAATTGTTGAGGAATTGTCATGGAATTGAATGGATTCGATTCTATTTTCAAAAGAACTTCTCAGGAACCGCTAAGCAGTGAGCGTATTTGAAGCAAGCAGCCGTTTTGAGCGACAACATAAATTCCTCTCAGAACATGCGGAAGGACTAGGCAAGTGTGAAGTGCCTTGGATGAAGCGTACGATAGAAGTCTCAACTACAGACCTCGTGATTGCTATTTGGCGGTTTAATCCACCGAGTTACAACACCTCCCTTTCGGTGTGAGATAAATTATTTCTGCCCACATAATTATCTTTAAGCATCAGATCTTAGAAAACACTTTTCTCGGTTTTGAGTACCGTATCATTTTTCTTATGTAGTTTTCATTATTAGTAAGCTTTGGATGCGCGACGCGACAGCTAACGGCTAAGTCGGCGCTAGGCTAGGCCGAAAGCGGTGTTCTTCACAGGCGCAAGAAAGCTGTTTCCATTGGTCTACCAGGGGTGCTGCGTCGTCTTGGCGTTCACGTCGAAGATCTAAAGCTCGATAATCACTCCTACTAATAGTGAGTTCATGTAGTTGAGTAACACATCCCTGTCAATGAAGCTCTATGAACGTCCTGACACGTCCTTCTGAAATTTTTAATACAAAATGATCAAAAGTCAAAAGAATATAATAACTAGAAATGTCGCTACGGCGACTGGTATGCCTCCGCCATAATGCATGGTTCTCCTAATAGGTCTATAGTACAATGTCTTGACAATGTGTGATGACATTTTCACTCAATTGGCAAAATATTAAAGGGATCGTACAGTTTTGGTTGAGACCTAATTTCAGGTTTCTAACATTTTTTGGTGATACAATGAGAAACCTCTTATGAAATATGAAAGAGCATGTAATTTTAAGAAGGATTCAACGTTTATTTGATGATTGGTTTTCAAATGGCTGAGATATCCAAAAAAGTGATAATAATAAGAGGCGACAGGCCACACTTTCATTGGGATCTCTTTGTTTCGCCTTGTTTTTGGATATCTCAACCATTTCAAAACCGATTTTCATCAAATAAACTTTTGATACCCCTTAGAATTGCATGCTCTTTGACATCTCATAAGGTGGTTTCTGAATATCTCGCAAAACATTAAAAGCTAAATCTTCACCTCAGCCAGAACTGTACACACCCTTTAAAATGACAGGTTTGCCACAAATGTGCTGAATGTTCACTTTCCCAGAACTAGGTTCAATTGGATGAATGATTGAAACGTCAGAGTGCAGGTATTTGGGGAACTGATGATTTTTTACTTGACTTTTGACCCTTTTATAAGTTTATGCATTGAGTAATTTTCAAGGTATTGAAAAAAAGTATAATTTCAGTATCAAATGGTAAAATAGTATTATCTAAACCTGGCCTTTGACCTTTGACCTCATAGTTCCAAAGAGAATCACTATTAGGTAGAACATGCATAAATATGTAAGTTTCATGATGATACCTTGAGTTACTTTCGAGATATGGAAGAAAAAGTGCAATTTAGCACTTTCACTTGACCTCTGACCTTTTGACCTTTGACCTTTTGGCAAGAAACTTCCCACAGAATACATATTGGGTAATACATGCATACATCAAGTTTAAAAAAATCCTTCAGGCATTGCATAAATATAAGGAAAGTAGTGATATTTTCAGGAGTTGACCTTGACCTTTGACCCCTGACCTTTGACCCATGACCCCCAACTTCCCTAGATAATCACTGCCCATCGTTACATGCATATATACTAAGTTCCATGAAGATACCTTGAACCATTTGCGAGATATGGAGAAAAACATGAAATTTCAACTTTTTTTCCACAAAACCTGTGACCTTTGACCTTTGACCCCGTGACCCTAGAATCCAAACAAAGTATCATCCCCCAGGATATACCCTCATACCAAGTTTGATGTAAAACCACCACACGGTTCTTGAGATATCGACAAAAACAAAACGGGACGGAGGTACGGACGTACGTACGGACGGACGGACGACCCGAAAACATAATGCCACTTCGTTGGCGGAGGCATAAAAAGTGAAGATGGATAATCATTGGCGGAAGTTCATTTCGAGAACTTCTGATTATGGCCTTTCCATGTATCAAGTACAAGTTAATTTCAGTTTCGGTCAACCCCCTTTCGGTCAACATTGCGGGCCCCTAGTCTCTAACTCACCCACCTCCTCTCAGCCGAATCCATTACTTTAAGATCTCACTTCCTTGCTGTATATCAATTTGCTGATGCTAAAACTTCAGAACAGCACCATTTTCAAGTTAACATCACTAAATGAAGTAAAGTAAGAAAAAGAGAATGGTCGAAATTACATTCAAACCAGAACAAATTAAAGTGGAATACTCACTTTTCTTTTATTCATTACCCCCTTGTTTACCCTAGTTTAACCTTTCGAATGTCTAATAATACGAAATGAATATCTTTCGACAAATTTTGCTCGTCTGATCATGTTTTCGTTTAAATTCTGTCATAACCCATAAGACAAATTTTTGATAGTGTATAGTCTACCTTGGCAATTCAGCTGGTTTCCGAAGACGCCATAGCGGATCGCACAGATTCCGGATGAGCATTGCCCGGTAATCTTGTCACACGGTTCGTCGTCCATGCAGTGACATTTGTCGATACATTCTGGTCCGTAGTAGCCAACATCACAAACATCTGGGACTGTGAAAAGCAGAATATTGTGACACTTCAAGCAAAAGCAAGGACTCATTGATATCAAACCAAGCAAAATGAAACTGGGGAACAACATGTAGGATAATAGTCGGATATTTGACAACACCCCATGATAGCAGTAAAAAGTTCAATTTTATGTATTGACCATAATGTGGAGGTATTTTAAAAATTGAAAGTTGCAAGGTGATGCTCACCAGCTAGAGACTAGGCAAATAAGGTTTTTAAATAGCGCGATACTGCGTACACCAGGCATGTTAAGCCTCGTGGAGAATGTCGAGCTCTGCCCATAGTGTTGATCTGAAGGAACTTATTAACTAGTGTTGAGCTCGTGGGCTGTATGACTCATGGGCTGTATGACTCGTCGGCTGAATGACTCGTGGGTTGAATGACTCGTGGGCTGTATTACTCGTGGTTTGTATGACGTGGTGGGTATCGAGCTAGTGACGCGCACCCGAATAGTCCCCCCCCCCCCCCACCACTAACTCACACATTACACAAATGTAATGAGGAAATAAGTCTTACTCTGGCAGTTGGTCCCGGACCAGCCCGGTAGACAAGTGCCGCCTGTCGTGGACGATAAGCATGCTCCTGAGTAAATGTTGCACCCATTAATGCAATTACACGTCAGTCGACAATTGGGACCGAAAGTGCCCCATTCACAATCTGGACATCAAAAGTAAGCAAAAGCATCAACAACCGTTACAGCTAAATAAGAATGATTACGACATTTCATTGCATACACTGGAAAATAAGTTAATGATTATTAAAACAAGGTGCGTACACGACGGGAATAGTAAGAGACAGAGAAAGGAACAACTTAATCGAAGGCATTTATGTAAAGAAGAATCAAATAAGTTTGTTGTAGCAGCTATCTCGTTTTCAGCAATATTCAATGAGAATAGACATTTACTAAACAATGGAATATATGAAGAGTTTGTTCGCAAAAACCGATAAGTCCATATTTGCCAAATGGAGACATTTGCGATTAAAGGTCAAGAAAAATAAAAAGAATAATAAGAACATTTTTGCTTCTTTTGACCATAACTTCAAAAATGTACCTTTATGTAGTGACCAATATATCATTTAAAAGGTATTATTTTGTACTTTATGACAGAGACCGTACTTCAAAATCTTCAAAAATGGACTTATCGGTTTTTGCAAACAAATTCTTCATATGATATGAAAAACAGCTGGGTATTGCGTCAGACTGTGTGTGTCACTTGATAATACTCGTCCACATAACTTTATTACACGTAGAATCCTTGAAGCATATACCAATGGCTTCTATTTAACTGCACCTTAAAGGTATTAGCCCACATTTGTAAACCTGCAGCAATTGGTCTCATAGTTAGCATGGAGTTTGGGTTTGATTGCAGTAACACCTGTGCAAAATTTCGTTCCAATTAGTCCATTACTTTCATAAAAATAAATGAAAATGCACCGTAATCCGTATGCATGCGTATATAACGCTCGCTAACTCCGGTCCACGTACATGTTAAAATTAATGTACAATGTACGTAGCTATAGCCCGCGCTCGTAATTCGATTTTTGGTCGGGTTGACCCGGTTTGAAAATTGATTTTAAAACGATGATTTTCTCTCTTTTATCGAACGGTATAGACAAAGAGCGACAGGTGAGGTATGTTACTGTTATAACTTGTACTTGAAGTCATATTGGACCTGTTATATGCAGTTTTGATTTTCGTGGGTTTGCAAATGTGGGCTAGTACCTTTAAAAAGACTTCCTCAAAGCTTCTATTTTGTTATAGACATCTGACTGAAATCCATGCCTGTTTTACCAAAGTTGAGTTCCGTTATTAAAAGATTAAGATAAGTGGTGGACATGATACCTTGATACAGTATTATACATTGTGCCACGTTATCATCTTCCATCATCCCAGTTAATCTGTACGATTACAACTGTAAATAATAATAATTAATAATAATTGATATGATTTATAGAGCACCAAATCCACTCTGCAGAGTGCTCTACACACGATTGACATATTTATGATATCAAATAACCTGCTTTTGTGGAGATCTGCCCTCTCCGAGCATATATTTAGGTTCAATTGATTATTGTCTTTACCGGATGAGCATTTGTGTCCCCGAACTCCTGTCTCGCATGAACAGCCATACGGATCGGGCAGACAAAACAAATAATTACGACACGAGTAGGCGTTGTCGGACTCCCTGTACGAACATCGATGTTCACAATCGAATCCAAACCGATTGCCGCCATCCTCCCTGCAAACTTGAGAAAGTAATGATAATGATAATGATAAAATAATAATAATAATGATAATATCAATAAAGAAGCAAATAATGATAATAATACTATTGATAATGATAATAATGATAAAAACGATAATAATAATAATAATAAAAACAGCAATAATAATGATGATAATAGTACAACGTAATATAGCATTTCCTGCCCAATTTCATCAGATTGGTAGGCGTTCAAATTCAAGCGATTTGTTCACTGCTCTACTCGCACGGTTCATTTTAATTCTTTGAGTATTCAAATAAGTATTTCATTCAATTTAGAGAGAAATTCATTCAATTTATCGACTCAAAGTTGGCAATCAATTTCGCACCAGCTGGATAGACATTCAAATTCGTTCCAATTACCAGTTTCAATTTCATTTATAGGAACACACTTTCGCACTTAGACCGTTCGAATTCAATTAACATACTCTCTAAAAAGATCAAGTGAAAATATTCACTCTTGAAGGAGTGAATAACAAAAAAGAGTGAATTTAGAGTGAAATTGAAGTGAAGTCTGAGTGAAACTGCTCATTTTCACTCATTTTAGAGTGACCTCAGGGATCACTCGAAGATAATGGAATTAAATCGAATGCAAATCTGATGAAATTGCGCCGAAAACCTATAACAATATTCTACCCATTAATCTCATCTTTAAATTTTGTATTGTTCCTTCCTAGTATTTTATACTTTTGAAAAAAAAAAAAGTTCATTTGGCCATACTTTGTTTTGTTTTGTCTTTTTTTTTGTCAAATTAAGAAAAGCCTCGACATCGCTAATTCAATTCATGCTCCTTAATTGGTTAGACATTTTAGAAGGTGAGCTCTTGTGTTTCTGGATCACATCGGCATTTCATTTAATCGTCCTCAAAAGATGCACAATCATTTTACATTCAAAAGTGCCAATTCAAATCACAAGTAAACATAAGAATTTCTGCCTGCTCACTTTCTGCAATCTTTTTTTGCCTCAAAACGTTCTCTATGAATGTTATGGTAATCACTTTGTTTTTGAAAGTCAATTTTCGTATACTGAGTCTCGATTTCCGGTACAATTCAATCAATTTCTTTTTGTTTTTCTTCCACAGTACATATTCGCAAATACACAAATTAGAAAATGATCTTCATAATATGATAGTCGACTGTACTATGAAACTAGAAATGTCGCTTTGGCGACTGGTATGCCTCCGCCATAATGCATGATTTTCCCAATAGGTCTAGATAGTATATGTGGACAATATGTGATTACATTTTCACAAAATTGGCAAAATATTGAAATGACAAGTTTGTCACAAATGTGTTGAATGTTCACCTTCCTTGACCTAGGTTTAATTGGATGAATAAGAGAGCATGTATCTAGGGATTGAAGGACTTTAACTTGACTTTGACCCATTCATACATTTAGGCATTGAGTAATTTTCAAGGTACAGGTGTGGAGAAAAAGTGCAATTTCTGAATTGAATAGTAAATTGTTACCATTTTCATCTGGCCCTTGACCCTAAAATACATAAGAAAATTATACTAAAAACTTTCATCGGCTGGGGATGATGAATAATTAAATGACTGAGCTTCAACCAACCTTAAAATTGTAGAGGGGCAAGCTTTCGTCCTCTCCTGAGAACTTTCTCAAGCCTTATGTAGTGTTGTCTTGCTGGCGCCGTTGCCTGTCTTTATTAATCACTGGACCATATATTGGCGAAAGGGTATAGCCCGAGTCTCTGTTGAGAGCTGGATTGACCCTTCTGATCCAAAGTGCTTCCTTTATTTTCCTTTTTAACCAGTTGCTTTCAAAGTCAATGATACGTGCCTCAGGTTGGTTGAAGCTCAGTCATTTAATTATTCATCATCCCCAGCCGATGAAAGTTTTTAGTATCATTCGTGAACTATTTGGCCAGGATGGCCTCCATCTAGCGAGGGAATACGAACAAACCTTGCTCACTCTCGCCAATTACCGCAACCATCTTCGGTATACACATCGTTGTCTTGACTTGGATTTAACACCTCCCAGTTTGAAACTACGTTGCCCCATCAAGAACGCGTCGTGTAAACTACTTATCAAGAAAACTGAACGTAAACTTCTTCACCAGCGTATCCAGGAAATACACAACAAGATCCATGGATTAAATCAAAGCATTGAATTTCTTTCCTCATCACTTAAAAACACCATCACACAAGACCTCTACAAGGAATTGGAGATCCAGTGCAAAGCAAGACAGGAGCGTACCTTTCTGAAGACCAAGGAACGACACATCAAGAAATTACATCTTCTGGAAACAAGAACGCGGAAGTTGAAGCCGACTGCCCGCGAAACCAACACCAGGGACCAGCGACTTGTAGTGAACCTATCCTCTAAGGCTCTAAGTGAAGAGCAATCCCGTGTTCTTGAAAAGGGATTGAACTTTGCTATCACTCACCCATCCATTCCATACGACGACATTATTGCAAGTACTGAACAGGTATGTCACAAATTACCGGTAAATGAGGCCAACAACCTTCGGTCTGAGGTTGCCAGCATTTTGAAATCTGCTAAACCCCCTAGACCTAATGTCTCTAGATCTGAAAATGCAGCACTCAACAGTTTGGCAAAAGATAAAGACCTAATTATTCTTCCAGCCGACAAAGGAAGGGCTACAGTTATTTTGGACAAGGCTAACTATCAAGAGAAAGTGGAACAATTACTTTCGGACACCAATACCTACTCCAGTCTCAAGAGGGATCCCACAAGTAAGTTGAAATCCTCTTTATCAAGAACTTTGAGGGAACTCAAGGACAAAGGTCATATCGAAGAGAAAACTTATTATCGTGTCTCTCCTTCTGTCTCGTGCCCGTGCACTGTCCCTAGACTTTATGGTCTTCCTAAGATTCACAAAGTCAACGTTCCACTGCGGCCTATTGTTTCCTCTGTTGACTCAGCCACATATAATCTTGCCAAACACCTTGCTGAGATAATTCAACCAATTGTTGGTCGCACAGATAGACATATTGTGAACACAACAGATTTTGTTGAGAAGGTGAAATCATGCAAAGTCACAGCCAATGAGAAACTGGTGAGCTATGACGTCAGTTCCCTTTTCACAAGTGTTCCGGTAAATCGGGCTGTGGAAATTGTGATAGAGTATCTACAAGAAGACCAAACGCTTGATGATAGAACAGGTTTAAGCCCTAATGAAATTGGTCAGCTGCTGAGTATTTGTCTTGAAAACACCTACTTCACTTACAATGGCAAGTTATATCAACAAACTCATGGAACACCTATGGGATCACCTATCTCACCGGTCGTTTGTAACTTGTATCTAGAACATCTGGAAGAAGAGATCTTTTCGAATGCCCCCCACCCCCCTAGAATCTGGTGGAGATACGTGGATGACACTTTTGTTATCATTGACCAAGACCATATTGATGAATTCACTAAGTACATCAATAGTATAGACCAACACATTGAATTCACTGTTGAGCAAGAAGTTCAAAGGTCACTGAATTTCCTAGACACAAAGGTCTCTGTCAACCACGACCTTTCAGTCTCTATCACTGTGTACAGAAAACCAACCCACACTGACTCCTATTTGAACTTCGATTCCGATCATCCACTCAACACAAAGGAGGGAGTTGCTAGATCTTTGTATTTGAGAGCTCGAAATGTAACCTCTGACAATGATGCACTACAGAGTGAATTCCACCATATTGACAAGGCCCTTGCAGCATGTGGATACCCAGCTTGGATGAGACAAAAAGCTAAGGACAAAACAAGAACTAAGTCACCCACAAAGGAAAGAAAGGAGACTAGCAAGAGGGTAGTCCTCCCCTTCGTAAACACCATATCCTCCCGTCTGAAAAGAGCATTCCACAACAAGGACGTTGATATTGCATTCAAGAGCTCTAATACCCTGAGAAGTAGACTAGTCCATGCTAAAGACAAAGTCCCAAGGCAAATAAGGTCAGGCATTGTATATAAGATCACTTGTGCTGATTGCCATGATTGTTACATCGGGGAAACCAGCAGAACCTTGAACGAGAGACTGAAGGAACACAAAAGGGCACTGAGACTAAACAATCCATCACACTCGGCGATAGCTGAGCACTCTTACAACACAGGACACAACATTGAATGGGATGAGGCACGTATCATTGACTTTGAAAGCAACTGGTTAAAAAGGAAAATAAAGGAAGCACTTTGGATCAGAAGGGTCAATCCAGGCTCTCAACAGAGACTCGGGCTATACCCTTTCGCCAATATATGGTCCAGTGATTAATAAAGACAGGCAACGGCGCCAGCAAGACAACACTACATAAGGCTTGAGAAAGTTCTCAGGAGAGGACGAAAGCTTGCCCCTCTACAATTTTAAGGTTGGTTGAAGCTCAGTCATTTAATTATAAGAAAATTACTTTCAGGTAGAACTTGCATAATATGTACTAAGTTTCAAGGTAACTTGAGCCACTTCCGAGATATGGAGGAAAAAGTTAGTTCAGCACTTTCACTTCATCTTTGACCTTTTGACCTTTGAGGCAAAAAAAGAAGGAAAAAAAACTGTCCAGAGAATTTCTATTAGGTTACACACGCATGTAGTTATACACCAAGTGTAAAAAAAATAACCCTGCTGGCATTGCATAAATATGAGGGTAATAGTAAAATTTTGAAGTCTTGCACTTGACCTTTGACCTCTGACCTTCTACCCCATGAACCCTACATTCTCTAGATAATCACTTCCAGTCAGTACATGTATATGATATGTTCCATGAAGATACCTCGAACAATTTTCCAAGGTACGGAGAAAAAAAAGAAGTTTTAATATTTTACTTGACCTTTTGACCTTTGACCTTTGACCTCATGACCCAAACTTTCACCAGAGAATCTTAATTGGGTAATACATGTATACACTAAGTTTCAAGAAAATCTCTTCAGGCATTCAATAGATATGGTGGAAATAGTGAAATTTTATGTATTTGACCCTGACCTTTTGACCTTTGACCTTTGACCTCATGACCCAAACTTTCACCAGAGAATCTTAATTGGGTAGTACATGTATACACCAAGTTTCAAGAAAATATCTTCAGGCATTCAATAGATATGGTGGAAATAGTGAAATTTTATGTATTTGACCTTGACCTTTGACCTTTGACCTTGAGCATGTGCACCCAAAAGTTGATAGGCACAACTTCACCCCCTAATACACATACATGCCAAGTTTCATTAGGATACCTCAACAGGTTTCGATAGTTACCTTGTCCACAAAATTCATTACGGACGGACGGAAGGACGGACGGACAGGACGGACGGAAGGACGGACGGACGGACGGACGGACGGACGGAAGGACGGACGGACGGACAACCCGAAAACATAATGCCTCCGGCACCACTTCGTGGCGGAGGCATAAAAACACCCGAAGGTAACGAATTAAAGTCAAGTACACAATAGTTTCAACCCAATTTTATCTGTGTATGTTATATTATAAATGCTCTGAGGGGAAACAATGAGTCCATACTAAAAGGTAGAAATTGTAAAACTATGCACAACGTACTCAAGCAATCAACTCTTAAACTCCCCCAAAGAAGAAAATATATGTCATTCTGTATATACATTACATTCATGACAGAAAGAAACATACCACACATGCAAAAGCAAAATCACAGCAGCCATGTATTGTATTACTGCAGTAGGCCAAGAGACTGCTATTGAGGAAACGGAACAGCAATGAACAAGGAAATTGCAAGAATGTTTCTTCCCCCCCCCCCACGCATACACAGCAAGCCATCCTTGTCAGCGTGCTTGTATTGTTTCTCTTTCATTAAAATGTTGTCCTTACAAATTTGTGTTTGTTCTTCCTTTGTATCCATACTGCGTGACATCAGTTCTGTTCAAGCTCTACTTCTTTGCTGAATCATTCGGGTTTTTTTTTTTATTATTATTATTACTATTATTATTATCAAGTAATCTAGCGTAACTCTAATGACGGATGAAATGAAACGAACGAACGACTGGAGTTGTTTGCACTGTGTTGCTTTATATAGCAGCAGGCTTGCTTTTTTGGCTAGTATAAACACACAGAAATTTGACCTTGATTTTTAAGAAACGAAGTATACATTCAATAGCTTCACTGCAAAAAATCTGCCAGGAGACAAATCTTATATAGAGATTCACAATTTACAGCCACGCCTTTCGTTTAGTTAATTTTTTAATCTTTTTTTTTTCAGAATGCGATGACTTTGTCGGACTTACATTATAATATCGACTACAGCAAAGGCTCAACAAAGAGATTCAACGCGCATAAGATTTTCGGTGATTTTGGTGGAGATTTAACAACTAGTATTGAACTCACTGTTTAGGCAGTTTGGCCCCCGAAAATTATTTGGACAAATGCACCTCCCAGTTTGGGTATCGCAGATGCCTCCGTTGTAGCATTTGTCGCATACTCCTTCGCAAGCAGGTGGGCCCCATTTGGCAGCGGGACAATCTAAGAGACACAGAAACATACATACAGAGAGGAAGAAAACAGACAGACAGACAGACAATTAATACATAATATCCATTTACATCAGTGTATATACAGAGAAATGTTATAATAGACAGACAGAAAGACAGACAATAACGGAATCGGACTTATGGGGGGCAAACGAAAGACAGCAAGTGAATTTTGGCTACAAACAATAAAAAAACCACCACGACAACAACAAAACAACCACACTTTTATAAAAGAATACATTTATGTTTGAGCCGAGGCATGTGGCATTGTCTTGACAGTATGCATGTTATAGTGATAGAAAAGCAGTATAGCGGGATATTAAAGGGCCTACAAATTGTCCGGCATCTGTTCTCAAACAGTCACTTTGATATAGCTGGTGCGTTTTCCCACGACGGATAAATAACATTCATCATGGAAAAGGTGAATTGTAGGAACAATTCTCTTAAGAGGAATTCCGGTTATACAATAATTTTATATCAAAGAGTAAAATTTTATGAGTACAAGAGGGAAAATGTGATCAAAATTGAAAAAAAAAAAAAATATGGAATTTAAGAAATTATGAAGTATCGGTAATTTCTGCCGAACAATTCTCATTCAATTTCAATGGAAATGAATGTGCAAATGGTGAGCCGATGATGTCCTCACCTCCCAATTCTTCATTGATCATGAACAAAGAAAAAAAAGGACGAATACTCAAGGTTTCTGTTATTGAAGTGTAAAACATGGTCTTATCCCTGTTTGAACAACTTCAGAATAACGATCAGTTGAATGTATCAAGATTTGAAACTTTTGTGTAATTGCGTTTGAATGAAAGTGATTTCCTTTGAAGTAATAAAAACAACATTACAAAAAAAATGAAATTTCAAAAATAGTAGTTTTATGCACGAACTGTATGCAAGTTTTGAATAACATCACTATATTCATATTTACTGTTAAAAATTGTTTCCTGAAAATCCGGCGAAATATCAGAATGTCTTATTTTCATTCGATTTTGATCAAATTTTCATTATCTTTTTATTTGAGACAACATCAACTGGATATCACCTTTGAAGATGCAATTCCACAAAGTCTAAGTTTTGTTAGATAATAAAATACATTAAATCAAACGGAGTAGAGATTTCAAATCTTCTAAACTTTACATTATCTCTTCTAGAAAGAGATATATTATGTTGTAACTACCTACATACGCAAATTAGATGCAGACTTTCATTACATATTTCAAAAAAATACGTTGCAGTTGTGACATTTATCTCGTTTTCTCGACCATAAAATTTGATTTCGTTTCACAAAGCACGTATGTGCTATAGGTGTTGAGAACGATTTGAAAAACACCTAACGCATTTTTTTTTTGGTAAGTTCAACAAGCTGATTTACTTGTAAACCATAATATGCAACACATCGAATATTAATTGATGGACTGAATCTTGTGGGTACAGCTTACAGCTGTTAGACCAGAGTTTTGAATATGGCCAGTATCGTCGTATGTGGGTGTGTGTGTTTGCGTGTTTGCGTGTTTTCACTCAACTTTTATTGCATAATATCCTACCATTTTTAATTACAACACATTTTGTCCCTAAAGAAGTTTATGTCATTCGTGGAATTACGATAATCATTCCATGCACGAATGATTTGATTTGGATTTTCGATAACGATTTTTTCCATTTTCAACATTTACTACATTTTTGGAACAAGGAATTTTCAACAAAAAAAAGCAAAAGAAAACAAAAAACCCAAACAAAACAAAACCCAAAATCGGGAGGGGGGGGGGGAGTATTCTATATTCGGATACCAAATGCGGAATAACGAACCTTATTTAATTTTTGGAATTACGAACCTTCGGTATACCAAACTGAAACCAAGTCACTTTATAACGAGCGTGCACAGGTTACATCACCTACCTCGCACAATAAGCCTATATAGGGCTCCTCTCCCTTCGTGGCGTGTGCCATTATAATAGATTTCGTAGATCCCAGCGTCAGATGACTTAATGGAGTCGTTGAAACGGTACACCTCGCTACCCTCCATTGGTGGTCCGCCGTTCTTCCTCCAAAGTATACGAGACTCTTCCAGAGGAGTGGTGACTGACATCTCAATAGCAACTCCCGTGTCGCCAATATCGACTATTCGCGTTACCAACTCGTCCGCAGACATAAAATACGCTTATAGAGAGGAATGGCGAGAAGCAAAAGAAAATATTGTTGTTGACAATGCATGCTATCAAAAGGAAATCTTGATTGTGTGTGGTTGTGTATGTATGTGTGTGTTTGTTCGAAGCGCACTTTTATATCAAAACCATTTATATGCTTACCAGATGTATACCAGTATATGAAAATAACTAGTACTGATAACAGGACTATTTGCCTGGATATTACACAGACAAGGTTGTTAGGTGTGCAGTTTGGACATGAACATTTCACAGTCATTACCGATTGCGTGCTCTTTGCACGCCTACCAGGTAGCAAAGGAACCCCGTCATTGTAGAGAATGTATAACGAACTTCATTTCATTTTTATATGAACAAACCTTCTGAATAATCAACATTCATTCTTTAAATAAAAGAAAATATAATCAAATTTCGGAATGAAATAAGTTATTGATATGCATGTACCTACTTCTTCAATACTTTCTGTTTATAATGATATTGTACGTAATGTAATGTATAAAAAATATGTATTTATCTATTTTGCTTTTTTATTCATGATTAGCCTGCTTCACTAACACTCTCGAAAAAGTAAATAAATGAAGTGAAATAAAATGACCCGACATTAAATGAAATGGATTGAAATGAAATAAAAAGGAGTGAAATGAAATGAAATGAAATGAAAATTGATTTCGGAGGAGATATCGCGGTGTAACATTTTATACAACATAATTCACTTGTAGTGCACATATCATACAACATATAATAAGATGCATGCAGACAAATAAGAAATAATACCATCTTCTCTTTGGAAAAACGTGGAAACGGTGGTGCCTCCGCGTCGACAGAAAAATGCTCCAAAACCGTCCTCGGTCCAGTCACCTGAGTCCAGGAATTCCACCAGGTAGGACGGATTGTCCGAGTTCCGGTGGAACCTGCCCGGTGGAGAGTCGCGAGCGGTTTCGCTGGGAATGGGCGCCGTTCTACCAGTTTCAAAGGGGATACCATCTTCCCCCTTGTTGGGGTAACACTGGAATATCGAAGTGTCACTGGTAGACTGCACGTCATAAAAATGTATCCCAAGTATGGTTAAATGGACCTCTTCTGTAACCAACAACAACAATAAAAAGAATTAAGCTGGTGAGAGGAATAACGGTTCAATTTGTGATTGGATGTTGGAAGCACGTGACAATCACAAAGTTCATCAAGTGAAAACTTTGTCTTTGGTTTCAGGGACAAGGTATTTTTCCCTTCTCACTCTTTCCATTTTTTTTTTCTTTCAGTTTCTTGCGTTTTGAAACTATATTTACCTACCGACTATAAAGGTTGTTTCGATCTCCTTCGAAAAGTATATTGATATATGCTAATATATGCACTATAATATACACCTATTACATGATTAGGTGTGCAAGTCTCTTTCCCCATTCTGCTAAACAAAATGTATAATTATTTTCCCGTCCTGACACCCCCTGCCCAACATATAGGGCGGAGAGTCGGCTGAGTCGGTAGCGCGTCTGCCTCACGATCACGCGGCCCTGGTTCGAACCCGAGTCTGGACTGAGTATTGTGCAATTTTGTGTGTATTAAAGCATACCGTCCCCTCTAGGTTGTCTAGCAAGAGGCAAAATGCTCTGTCCCTCGGATAGGACATAATGGATGTCCCGTGTATGAGAGAGTAACAACTCATGCACGTAAAAGATCCCGCTTCATTCATTCATCGCAAAGAGCAGGGTGCTTAACCCTGTGAAGTGGTCCCACCTCAAATCCAATTAACTGGTCCCCATTGAAGACCAGCTTAATATAGCTGAATATGGATCAGATATGAAATGAACAAACAAACAATATACAGGTAGGTTTTCTGGGCTACGACGTGTTCAAGCAAGAGCTCATATTCGCATTCTTTCAGCATAAAATTTGGTAAAATTTGGCTAAATCTGGTAATACAATAACCTAAATTCTGTGGACGGATTAAATGTAAACATTTTTCCGTTCTTCGAATCATATACTTTGTAATCCGTATACTGATGTTTCCTGTAACAGGAAAGGAATTTAATGATTTATGTAACAATCTATCATATCTTTGGAACCTGCATCCTACAAGCTTTGCTTTAGTATGTTTCTCATTACACGTAACTTATATGTCCTTATTCATTTGTGAAATCTTATTTCAGTTGACTGCTGTTGTGGAAAACACATTTTCTTTTCTGAAATCAAATGGAATAATAAAACTTGTATGAAATGTGGGAAATGGAACATGAATAAAAAAAAAAAAAATCTGTGTTGAGGATAGTAAATCAAACAAGCACACAAACAAAAGAAAGTACACGCCAACCCTCCAGAACTGCGGGGAGTGAGTCGGATATAAACAATAGGAGCAATTGTTATTGTATCATCGTAACATGGGATGTATTATGATAATGTCAAAAAAGGTGAGCTACTGATCTAGTCGTCTCACAAGCCCCTAATATAAGAAGATACATTTTTTTTTTTCTTGAAATTGATTCGAAAAAGGGAAATCCCTCCAATCAAATAATACGTGTTGTGCATTGACTTGTACCTTTAAGGCTGTGAAAATGTTTACGCGGAAGTCTGATAATACATCCTAGTTTAGACCAAAAAAAAAATAATGATAAAATCATGTATTCGTATCAAGGATACCTCATTTACAGAGATAATCCGTCTGTTCTGGTTCTGCACTCTTAAAAAACCCGCGTCAGAACTGACCCGGAACTGGGTCCGTTAATTGGAGTCATACACCGTTCCCGGTCAGAAATGACAACTCTCTCTCTCTCAAAAAAAAAAAAAAGAGTGAAAATATTCACTCTTGAAGGGATGAATACAAAAAAAGAGTGAATTCAAAGTGAATTTTGAGTGGAAATGTTCACTTTCATTCGTTTGAGAGTGACCTCAGGGATCACTTCAAAATCTTCGAGTGATCCCTGAGGTCACTCCAAAATTAGTGAAAATTCTTTTTTTTTAATTCAATTCTTTTATTTTTCATTCTTCTTTTTCCAACAAGACGTAACGCATAATAAACTTGGAATTACATCATAAACATAAACATTCGACTTTGCAAAAGATAAATGTTACAGATAAACAAAAGAATGCATACTGGCAAAAAAAGCACAAAGTTATGCTTCAGTTAAGAAAAAAAGAACTTAGAGGTCCACTAAAAGCAAGCTTGTATGTTGTGAACCACTCAAAAAATGAACAAACTTATGAATTACTTATTTACAAATACTTATCACAGATATAATTTACGACAGAACAGAACAAGACAGGAGAAATACAAAAGACATGACACGATTTGACAAAAAAGACGGAAAGAATGGAGAGAGAGAAAGGAAAAGAAAAAAAAAAGAGAATGCCTACACGCTAAACTAGGGAAATGGAACAGGGGGTGATTGAGAATGTGCTTCAGAGGGCTGGTACTGCACGCAGCTGTGAAAGGATTTGATGGCTATTACATAATAATCCACGAAATCTATTACGTAATAATGAAGTCAGTGATCGAAAGATTGGTGGATGGATGATGAACCCTGATGAGGGTTGATGAGGGTTGATGATGGGTTGATGAGATCTAACTAATAAAGAAATATATCAGAGAGGATTCAACAGAAATGATTTCAACTTGCGCTTAAAAGAATGCAAAGAAGGGGATTTTTTTTTAATTTCACAGCTTAATGAATTCCAAAATCTAGGGCCGGTGTATATAAATGTACTCTGAGCTGATAAAGTTCTCAGGAGGGACAAATGAAACTCATTAGATTGCCTAGTGGGATAACTATGAAAAAACTGGTACCGTCGAAACATTAAATTGAAAATACTGGGAAGTGCATTTGCATTGTAATTAAACATAAACTGACCAAGCTGAAAAAAAAAATACAAATCTTTAATTTTCAAAATCTTATATTTAGTAAACAATGGCTCTGAATGGGACCGTGGCGGGACGCCGCAAATGATACGAAGTGCCTTATTTTTTTATTTTTTTTTGCAGTAACAGTAATTTATCTAATAAAGTTTAATGGGCACTACCCAATGCCAGGAGTCCGTAATTAAGATTCTAGGGCAAATAGATTTGTTCACTCACAGATAAATATGCTTTTTTATGGACTTAATGACAGCTTTGACGCACAATTTTCAGATCTTTATTTCAACGTAGAGTACTTGTTGAGGTGGGATTCATGTTTTGAACATTCCTAAGTGAGATAATGAGAAACCTCTTAAGTCTTATGAAGTACAATGTATGAAAGAGCATGTAATTTTAAGAAGGATTCAACGTTTATTTGATGAAAATTAGTTTTGAAATGGCTGAGATATCCCAAAAAGTGATAATAATAAAAGGCGACAGGGCGCGCCTTTTATTAGGATCCCTTTGTTTCACCTTGTTTTTGGATATCTCAGCCATTTCAAAGCCGATTTTCATCAAATAAAGTTTTGATACCCCTTAGGCTTAGAATTGCATGCTCTTTGACATCTCATAGAGTGGTTTCTGAATATCTCACAAAACATTAAAAGCTAAATCCTCACCTCGACCAGCACTGTACACACCCTTTAAATCTTATCAGATCAATATGCATTTAATCAACTTTGGAGAGTCTAATTGATGAACAGTCTGAGCAGAAATCACAGATGGCAGTTATGAAAGTATTTACATCACTGCAGGTTGACCATTTTAGTGGAGTGATTTCAAGCTGAGCTGTCACTTCGTAAAAAATTTCTTTGGCAAAGTTAAGCTAACTTCCTTTGTCACGATGTGACTGGAATGAGCACGTACCGAGCCGTCAGTTCGTGGTGTAGAAAAATCATTAATATGATGGTTTTACTGGTGCCATGACGTCATTTATTACGTAATCATATACAATCAAGCCCTGAAAATTCATCAGGTTGTAGAGCCGAATGTATGAGGCGTAAATATGGCAAAAACTAAAAATTGAAAAAAAATATATATTTTTACCCCCTTCCCGTCAGTTCGTGAAAAGTGGGACGAATTTTAGATAAGGATGAAAGCAAAGAAATGTGTCGATAATTACTTACATCAAATTCATCTCCTTTTTTAAATAAAGAAAAAACCTTAGCTATTTTCATGAATTGAGGAAAAACACCACTTAGTATAGATTTATTTAAAATATGTGAAAGTGGGTCAGCAATTGATGATATAATTCCCTTTAAAATAAAATTACTTATATCATCATAACCAGCACTTCGCTTATTATTCATTGCAGTAACAACATCTGTTATTTCATATTTGGTAGTTGGAACAAAAGAAAAAATAGAACTAGAATTAGGTTGACCTAAGAATGTAGAAAAATGCGTATTTGACTGTGGTACTTTTTCTGCCAGATTTTCCCCAATCATTGAAAAATAAGAGTTAAAAATATTAACTATATCATTAAGATCTTCAACAATTTTGTTATCATGTTTTAACTTTGTTATATTTAATTTCTTTTTTTAATATATTCATAGCCTGCTTCAATACCTTCTATGTATTCTTTATATCATGTTTATATTTTTCTAACTGAATCAATATTTCCTCTTTTCCAACCGTATAATCTTCGTTAAAATATTTTTATACGAAGTATATTTATTTTTTGACTTCTCAGTTGTTGTTTTTTCATTTTGAATCTATAGTGTAACCTATTTTTCCTATTTATTGAACGAAGAACAGATTTTGAAATCCATGGAAGTTTAGGAGACGTTTTATAATTAACTGACTTATCTTTTAATTTAGGAATATATTCATCTAAATATTTATTCATAATCCCTGAAAAATTTTCAAATGATGCATTTACGTCGTCATTATCATATACACTAGACCAGTCAGCCCTTTCTAAGCAAGCACCAAGGCTAGCCAAATTTTCCGATGAAGCTCTACGTCTAAATGAAGAAAATTGGAACTTATTAACCAAATGTTTAAGATCAAAACATGTTATAATAGGGAAATGATCAGTTATATCAGATAAAATTATAGCAGAATTTAAAATCTGCACAGAATTAGAAAAAATATTATCAAGGAGGGTTGCGGAGTGATTTGTAACAAGAGTTGGCTTCGAAATTAATGGCAAGAAAGAGGCTGACAAAAACATTTCAAGAAATTCTTGAGATGTCTTATCATCATTCTTAATCAAATCAATATTAAAATCACCAATTATGAAAATGCTTTTATTAATAAATAGAGGACTTTTTAATAAATTTGTCATACAATTCAAAAAAATCTTTGGAACTAGAACATGGGGGTTTATAAACAATACCAATTATAATATTCTTACTTTGCGGAATACAAATTTCCACGAACAAAGTCTCTACAATTTCATTCATTACATTTATTTCGTCACAAACACTAAATTCAAATTTCTTAGATAAATAAAAAGCGACTCCACCAACCGTCTTGTTTACTCTATTATTAACAATGAAATCATAACCATTTAATGCATATATACGGCAAATTAACGTCAAATGATAACAATATTTCAGTTAAACCTATTACTGAAATTTGTTGTTTATTTTGATTATCTAATAATATCTGTAACTCATCAAAATTATTAAATATTTAAATATTAAAATTTATTAATATTTATTAATACTCCTTATGTTTTTTAATGTAACATGGAAAATATACTTTGTGTAAATACGTTTTGTATAATCTTTAAATTGATCAACAGTTACATATTTAGAAGGAATTTGAGGGGAGTCATATTCAAAATCAAAATCATTATATATATCTTTTGAAGATGAGTTTATTTTATTGGCAATAAGATCGTCAAAAAAAGCAGGCGATTGTGACTTATTCCGACTTAATTCCAAAGGGGAACGTCTAAACAGATCAAAGAGTTCATCATCATCAAGGGAATCAAATGCTACATTAAGTCGATTAGCCATAAAAAGATTCATAACGTATATGAAGGCATGTCAACTGACGAGTTAGCAGAGGAATGAAATTTTTTGGCACAAAAGATGCACGAACAATTCCGTGTTCACGGATAGTACAGCGAGTAGGCAAAATCCCGAAAACATAGATTTTAGGCAACATAATCAAAGAACATAGAATACATAAACAACACAGGAAGAAAGCGTACACACAAATAGTCAAAGCCTGTAAAAGAACATTGACAGAACCAGTGCAAAGCATATAAACGGGCATGGAAATAGAGATAGCTCCCAAATTTGGAAAAATCATATGTTGTTTATAGGAAATAATGATTGATTTGTAGGATGAAAATATAGTGAATGCATAATAAATGCGTGTAAAAATAAAACCCCTTTCATTTATTGGATCGTTATGTAGTATCAAGGCCCGAAAGTCTAACATTCATTATACATCATACACAAGGGGCATAACTAATAAGTTAAAATAACATACTGCCATTACATATGTCGGATAACTGCTGAGATGAGTGAACAATATCGTAATACTGACAGCCCTCGCAGGGGCAGACGGGGCAACAGCTGTATGTGAACTAGATACCATGCTTACAAAGGGTGACAAGGAAATAAGAAGAAAAAAAAAACCCACTTCATTCCAAAGTCCTAGGGAAAGCGTCATTTATTATTATGGATGCACGAATAAACCGGGCTATTTTTCGAAAAAAGATGTACTGTATATCCCACCTTCGCTCTCGATTCAACCCTCCCGGAGTTCGTCGCACTGGCTGCATATTGATTATATGGAAACTACAGTATAACTTCTATTGTTTGACAAAGTGGGGAAAAACAGTGGAATTATAGGCGCTCACTTGTAAAAAGAGCAACAACAAAAAAATAAAACAAACAAAGTGTTTTGCTGAGGAGGGTGATGAGGGCGAAGGAGGGATAGACAAATATTTCAGACTAGGCATGTGTCGAAAAAAAAAAAACAGCATGTAAAATGCTGAGGCTGATTAAACACAGTCCCACCTCCCTGATATACAATCCAATTCTTACAGGGTGGGCGAACTTGCGTGCAACCAAGGCAGATTAACAACCTTCTCGGTCAAGTGTTACCCTCCGTTGGCTTACAAAAGAAGTGTGAAAAAAAAAATGTGAAAACAATTCTCGTGCAATGTTACATAACAAGGAGGGGTACACAGGGGTTACATAGGGGTATTCAGGACGTATCAGAATGCAGATTGAAATTATAGTTGATCTAAAGGTAAGTGGCTGAGGTGACTACTCTCGATAGTCGTGGGGGTGGGAATAAAGAGAATAAAGAGAACATACACGTAATGACCCTCTGGTCGTATTCTAGCTCGGATTGAAACAGATGCATACGTGTTTTTTTTTTTTTAAAGAACCATGGGCATTGTGAAAAAGAATACCACTGAAAACATTATGAGTATTGGGATCGATAATGCCGACAAGTTGAATGAAAATGGGGGTACACATGTACATAAATAGAATATTATTATCATGAGTATTATAGTGTGTGAATTACAGTATACGTGAGTGGAACAGGTTTAAATTAATTTGCAGACATTACGTATGTCGCACAACTGCTGTAATGAGTGGACAATATAGTACTGCACTACTGAAAACCCTCGCATGGGCAGATGCAAGGAGGTTTAAGAGATGTAGTTCCAACTGGCTGTAATTATTCAAACAGTTGTCACTTTTCTATTGATGTACAAAAGAATTCCACAGGTGCATCTGTGCCTTTGGACGCGGGGTTTGATGCCGCCGTCTTGCTGAGAAATCTGAAGATTCATTTTGAACGTTAACTTAATGTTGGCTATATTTTGCTTGTTTATCTATTAAATGAAACGAAATCTCACTTAATGATAAAGCTCATTAAACAAACGTCAATCCCTTCAAGAAATATGTGCAAAAGTATAAATCAGAGCTGTATCATGTGAAAGTGTTTAAAACTGTACCCTCCTGGAAAGCCGGTTTTATCGCTTTTCCACTTGATTCTTCCAAATGAAACTGATATGGAATAATCTTCGAGTATAATTTTCATTTTCATTTCATCATTTTTTGCGCAATTTCTATTCGCGCATCCCCGTGTCTTTACTAGTATATACCAACTATCTTTTATAAGTAGGGATGCGAAAAGTAATTACCATCACAAAGACATTATTTTCGTTAGAAAGTGGCTGATGATTATGCAATGAGACATGAGTCAATTGTCTTCCTATCTGCGCGGCAGATCCAGTTTGCCACATGCTTCAAATACTTTCGAGTGGCGGCATCAAACGTGACTTCAAAGGAAATACGACAGTTGTGACTCCATTCTCTTGAACCTCCTTGGCAGATGGAACAACAGCTGTATGCGAACTGAATACCATACTTACAAAAGGGAAGGAAACAAAAACAACAACAGATCATTCCAAAGTCTCAGGGAAAGCGCTGTTCATATATTTGGATGCATGAATAAATCGGTCCTATTATTCAGAAAAGGATGTACTGTATGACCCCGTTTACAGTGCGAGGCTCGGCCGCGGTCGAGCCGCGGCCGAGCCCTCCTTCATTTCAGTGTAAACGCGCAAAAGGCCAAATGCGAGGCCAAAATTGGCCGCGCATTTGGCCTCGCTCTGGAGGTGATCTCGGCCGCGGCCGAGCCCGGCCTCTTCTTGGTGTAAATGCAAACTGGGCCAAATGCGCCGCCAATTTTAGTCTGGCTTCCAGACCCTCTGCCCGTACTTTTTCGCTATTCAACGTCGAAAACTAGTAAAGTTTAAGGTGGTTTTGTCCTGCAAAGGATTTTTCCTCCGGCAAAGGCCTTTCTCCGAACGGCGACTTCGTCGCCACGGAATCCAGTTGGTAAAGGGTCTGAAAACCAGGCTATACCAAATTGCGTTTGTTTACAAGCAGAGCGCCACTTTGACAAAATATTGAAAGGTTTGAATTAAAAGCGCGGCCAAGCCCGGCAGTGTAAACGGACAAAATTGCGGGGCTCGGCCCCGCAATTGAAGCTCGGCCCAGCCCCGCACTGTAAACGGGGTCTATGTCCCATCTTCGCTCCCGATTCAACCCTCCCGGAGTTTCAAACGCACTGGTTGCATGTGTAAGTTGTATTGTTTGACAAGGTGGGGGGAAAACGGTGGAAATTATAGGCGTTCATGCATAAAAAGAGTAGAAAGAAATGAAACAAACAAAGTGTTTGTTGGGGAGGGTGAAGAGGACGGAGATGGGATAGACTAAATATTTCATAGGCATGTGTTAAAAAAACGGCATGTGAAATGCTAGACTGTTTAAACACATGCATATGCAATTCAGTTTTTACAAGGTGGGTGAACTTGCGAGGAATTGAGGCAGACAAACGACCTTCTCGGTCAAGTTTTACCGGGCATTGGCTTACAAAAGGTACGAAAAATGTGCGAAACAGTTCACGCGTCCTGTTACATAACGAGTATATTAAAAAAAAAAATGTGAAAACAGTTCACTAGCAATGTTACATAACAGGGGAGGTATACAGGACGGATCAAAATGCAGATTGAAATTATAGCTGATCTGGCTATAAAGTAAGTGGTTGAGGTGACTGCACTCGATTAGTGGGGGGGGGGGGGGGTTGTAAGGGATGAATAAGGGGAACATACACGTAATGACCCTCTGGTCGTATTCTAACTCGGGTTGAAACAAATGCAAATGAATGGGGAAAAAAATCCATGGGCATTGTGAAAACGGATACAACTGAAGACATTATGAGTATTGGGAAAACGACAATTAGAATCCAATTGGGGGTACACATGACTATACACACATAAAATAAATACGTCTTATAGTGTGTGAATACCAATGGGGAGTGAAACAGGTTTCAAAAGACACCTAGACCTTCAATGGAGGGGTATAGACCCTTCAAAACTGTACAAAGAATGAGTGTTATTTGGATTCCATAGCGTCTTATAATGCAAGAGTATATTAAAAACGTTATGAGTATAAGGTAAACGAAACAATCTAAGGAATACACACAAGTGGATATCAATGGAGAGTGTATGGACGAGTTCTATGCACTCTGTATGCAATTGGGATAAGAAGAATCATGTGGGAAATCACTGTAAATCGCCCAAGTGCCTTCCGTATCCTTCTTCAAGGGAGATACACAACAGAAATGTATTCATACAAATCGTAAATTTAGCTGGACGCGTAACAGACATCGATTTTGATAGCATGAAAATAAGTCGTTAACATAACACAAAATTTAGTTACTCATGGGCAGATTAAAAAAAAAAAGAAGATAACATACACTACTCAGTATTTTTTTTTTTTTTTTGCATGGGGTAATTATAACTTTGAGCATGATGATTTCAGACAAAAACATGCGAAATTGGAGGAATGTGGAGGACATGCTCCGTATCGCGTCAGTGACTTAAGGCTGCGTTCACATAGAAGTATACTATTCGGGTATTCGGGCTCGTTTTTCGAGGGCACGCGAATAGCTTGAATCGAACGATAGGATTTCCTCACACCGGTTCACATAGGAGGGCACTATTCGAAAGTACCGAACAGCTGCGAAAAGTATAGGAAAGTGGGAATCGAACTTGTTCGATTTTCTTGCAGCGTATACCGTCTCTCGTTTATGAAATAATGACAATTTTGGTCTGGATTTGCCCTTTAGCAAAAATGAGCATGTAGACTGACATTCTGATGCAGTTTAGAAATTGTTAATAAAATTTGCTAGGATGTAGGAGGAAGAAATCCTCACTGCATGGGATGGTGAGTTGACGGCGCGGGTGATGGTGTATTCGGGGCCCGAAAAGCGAATACCGAATAGCGAATACCGAATACCGAATACTTCTATGTGAACGCAGCCTTAGTGACAGTTTTGGAGTGAGGCTTAAAACAGCAATGTATGGAATTCACACTTCAGTTGATCTCGTAACTGACAACAACAGAATTATAAGATGAGTCATGGTATACAAAAGGAGGATTTTTATTATAATTTGATAAATAATTTAACAATAAATTGCAATATTATTTAGGGGTAATTTGCTATATAATTTACCATATAATTTACCATTTAATTTAGGGGGAATTAGGGGTAAGCCACATGGCGACTAGTTTGAAGTGAAAACATGAGGACGGATAATTAAGACAGAGATTCAGAATCACCAAATACTTCGGCAGGAAAATAAAAGCAATAAGAATCTACAGATGCATGTAATACTTATTGTACTGTTTGAAGTATGAGATAGAGAAAATAACATCAACTCACATTATAGAGAGACGGACTGTAATATCCAAGAGTAAAACAAATTCGAATGATACTAATCTCACATGTTATTCCTTCCAGTCAGTCCAACGGTAGGCGTTCCCTCCATTTCGTGCACTTTTCCTGGTTTGGAGGATGACTTTGGTTCCAACTACCTTTATCCTGGTCGATAGGTCATTGTTTTTTCTGATGTTGTATGCCATTGCTGCCAGTCTCCCTCTCTCGCGCTTCATCTTCGGGGGAAGATCTGTACGGATGGAAACTCGACTGAAGGGATTCGGGGCTGGAGACGCGTCACTACCAGGAGGTGGGGATGCTCTCTACAAAAGCGTTGCCGCTACTCCGACATCACGTGATCAGATTGAAATGAAATGAACGTTTTCACTCAAAATTCACTCCAATTTCACTCTAAATTCACTCTCTTTTTTTTTTGTATTCACTCCTTCAAGAGTGAATATTTTCACTCGATTTTTTTTTAGAGAGAAGGATGGCAATGACAGGCGTAATTCTCAACCCACTTAGTGTAGTACTCAATTGTGCTGCATTATACGAGTCTTGTACATGACATACTGATCTTTAGCAAACATATTCTGAGGTTTTTCATGATAAGCATATTATATGCTCTGTTGAATTATATCCACTTATCGCAAGTGCTGTAATATGATTATAATCCCGGTGTCTTCGTATAATGGGTCGGTATGTGAATTTTTTTTTTCTCTGTTACCTTATCATAATACCGGTATTTTCCGATGTTTATTTTTTGTTGTTCGGGCTGCTGTTCGTCCGTACTGGCACACTTACCCTTTCACACTGTTCTTGCGTGGCCATACGGCCAAGCAACATGGAACTGTGCGGTGACGGACTGCGCAACAGGTGACTTAGTACTGCATTATTTGAGTGTTGCACATATATCCATATTGATACTAGGTGTTTAAAAAAACATTTCCCACTTTTGATCATTAATAGTTCAAAAACTGTTCATCCGATAAAACTGTCACTGATATGAGTAAAAGCTGAATAGTGTACAATTTTGTTGGAGGTAATTTGAATCTGAAAGCATAAATCAGTTTCATCAAATCTAAGATTAATTTTGAAGTAAGGTTCCAGATTTTGGTCAAATTTTAACCCTCTGTACAAAAATTGAACTTTGCCCAGGAACCAATTATGTGTATGTGAGTGTGTGCTGACAATGGCCCTGAACAATGGACATGCCTGAACCACCTGTTGACTAGGCGTCAGTCTCGCGCTCCCAGGCACATGAATGCTTAATCAATAATTCATGTGGATTGCCCTGGGCACTGCTAGTCTAAATTCATGCACGGTAAAGGGTAAAATGCATGCACATAATCATGGAAAAAGTAAATTTTTCATTGGGGCGATTTGTTTCACAATAGATTTATCTAAGTCTCCATATACACAAGTGTATACTCTAATTGATTTTCTTTGCTTCCTGCCACCATATTTCGTTTTTCAGAAGTAGGGAGAGAACTGTCGCGACTCAGCGACAGTATCGGCAGGCGTTTGACTTTACACAGATGCTGCCAGAGGCTGAATAAAGACTAGTTGTGATAGTGGAATTTCTCATGAATAAATAATGAAGCATTCAAACCCTGTCCGTTGTTCAGGACCAAGGGTGTTAACCACACACTCCCATACACACCCATTGACCCCTGTGCAAAGTGAAAGTTTTGTACAGAGGGTTGAAAATGGAGCAAAATCTGGAACCTAACTGTGAAATTAATCATGGATTTCATGAAACTGATTTATGCTTTCATATTTAAACCACCTCCAAAAAAAATGGTACACTATTCAGCTATCACTCATATCAATGACAGTGTTATCTGATATATAGTTTTTGAATTAGTAAGAATCAAAAGTGGGAAATGTTTTTTGAAACACCTAGTATTTAACAGACATTATCTGAGGCCCTTATGATAAAAATATTATACATACTGTTGAATTATTTTTATGAAATGCAAGTGCTGTTATTCATCATCCCGCAATTTTCTGATGATGGGTCGATTTTTTATACTTTCTTTCTTTTTTCTGCTGTCCGTCCGTACTGGTACACTTACCATGTACCCTTTCAGACTGTCTGTTCGCTGCCGTACGGCCAAGCACATGACCTGTGCAGTGACGGACTGCGCAACAGGCGTACTCCGCAACCCACATAGTTCAGTACATGTGCTGCATTGTTTGAGTCTTGTACATGTATCACAGCATGTCTATACTAATCTTTAGCAGATCATAGAGACTCCATGATAAGAATGCTATATGCACTGTTTGCAGTAATCGCAAGTGCTGTTATTTTATTATAATTCCGGTATTCTTATTTTTATTTCTATTTTTTTTATGAAAGGGACGGTATATGCATTTTTTCTCTTTTTTTTTCTCTCTCTCTCTGCTGCCCGTCGTGTTTGCAAACTTACCATGTACCCTTTCAGACTGTCCGTGTGCGGCCATACGGCCAAGGTACCAGAACTCGCACTGTGACTCGCACAGGCGTAATACTTAGGAGACATGCAGTGCTGTGTACTGTTATATTAAGACGATGAGTTGATAATGCGTGATTTTTTTTTTTTTTTATGAATACCACATCGTCGCTCCTTTTGTTCAATATTAGTAATGCACACTTACTTTGTATAATTTACTCAACAGATGTTATACGGTATAAGGGCTTAATTTCATTCGTTAGTCACTCATCCACTTGGCATGATAAGCCTTATTAGCTCGTTTTCATGCGTATCTTAGCTTTTGATAAAACATTCTGGAATATCTCTTTGCCGTTAACATTTTCATCGAAACTTTGTTGATATATAAAGAGAATAGCCAATGTCCCATATAGAAAAATGAGATTAATTTATGAGACTTGCATCGCAAACTTCTATGCTTTGTGCTGTAAACTTATGTTTCTATATACATCTACTCAAGTTTGTTTATGTATTCTATGTTCTTTGTTTGTGTCGTCAGAACTGTATGTTTATTTATGTCTGCCTAATCGCTGTACTCTCAACGAACTCAGAATAATTGTTTGTGCTTCATTTTATGTCAAAAGATATCCTGTTGCAACCACTATAACTTCGCCACTTGACATGTCGTTATATGTTTTATGCTTCTCATTATGGCTTATACACCCAACTTAGCATTTAATTCCCTTGATGATGATGAACTCTTTGATTTGTTTAGACTCTCTCCTCCAGAATTAAGTCGGAGTAGTCCACATTCGTCTGTTTTCTTTGATAATTATATTGCCAATAATGTTAATTCGTCTTCAAAAGATGTATACAATGATTTTGATTTTGAATATGATTCGGCCGAAATATCTTCTAAATATGTTACAGTTGATCAGTTTTAAGGTATTGTGAAAATTTTTCAGAAAGTATGTTTTCTATGTTACATTTAAACATCAGGAGTATTAATAAGCATTTTGATGAATTACAGATATTGTTGGATAATCCAAATAAACAACAAATTTCAGTTATATGTTTAACTGAGACATGGTTATCATCTGATATTAATTTACCGTATGCATTAAATGGTTATAATTCAATTGTTAATAATAGATTGAATAGGACAGGTTCTGGGGTAGCGTTATATTTGTCTCATGAATTTGATTATCAAGTTTGTAATGAATTGAATTTGATGAATGATATTATAGAATCTTTGTTTGTGGAAATATTTCTTCCACAAAGTAAGAATATTATAATTGGTATCGTTTATAGACCTCCTAGTTCTAATCCTAATAATTTTTTGAATTGTATTATAGATTCATTGAAAAGTCATCTTTTTGTTCATAAAAGTATTTTTATAATGGGTGATTTTAATATTGATTTGGATAAAAAATGATAATATGTCACAAGAGTTTTTTGATACATAGTTTTGTCAGCTTCATTTTTGCCATTAATTTCGAAACCAACACGCGTCACAAATCATTCCGCCACCCTCCTTGATAATATTTTGGGTAATTCGTTTCAATTTTTAGATTCTTCTATAAGTTTATCCGATATGACTGATCATTTCCCAGTTATGGCTTGGTTTACTATTAGGCATGCGAATAATAAGTTTCATGTTCTTTAACCAGACGAAGGGCCACACCAGAAAATTTTGCTAGGCTTGACGCCAGTTTAGAAAGGGTTGATTGGTCTGGTGTTTGTGACAATGATGATGTAAATGCATCATTTGATAATTTTTTAGAGATAATTAATAGATATTTAGATGAATATATTCCCAAAATAAAAGATAAGTCAGTTGATTATAAAACATCTCCTCAATTTCCATGGATTTCAAAATCTCTTCTTCGTTCTGTGAACAGGAAAAACAGGTTGTATTATAAATCTAAAATGAAAAAATACTGCAGAGTCCAAAAGGAAATATACATCGTATAAAAATGTTTTAACCAAGATTATGCGATTTGAAAAGAGGAAATATTATGCGGCACAGATAGAAAAATATAAACATGATATAAAGAATACATGGAAGGTTTTGAAACAGGCTATGAATATATCACAAAAGAAATCAAGTATTAAAAAAAGAAATCGATTTGATGATAAAATGTTTGAAGATTCCAGTGATATGGCCAATACTTTTAATTCTTATTTTTTAATGATTGGAGAGAATCTTGCGAACGAAATACCGCCGTCTGATACACATTTCTCACATTTTTTAGGTCAAACTAATTCTAGTTCTATTTTTTTTTTGTCCCAACTACGAAATATGAAATAATGGATATTGTTACTGGAATGAATAATAAACGTAGTGCGGGTTATGATGATATAAGTAATATTATTTTAAAGGGTATATTATAATCTTCAATTGTGGAACCACTTGTACATATCTTTAATAAGTTTATGTTATATGGTGTTTTGCCTGATCAAATGAAAATTGCCAAGGTTGTCCCTTTATTAAAAAAAAGAGATAATCTTGATATAAGTAATTATAGACCCATTTCTTTACTTTCATCCTTATCCAAAATTTTAGAAGAATTAATTTTTTTCAAGAACAATTAATTTCTTTAATTCTCATAATGTTTTTTTTTCAAATTCTCAGTTTGGGTTTCGTCAGAAACATAGCACCATCCACGCACTTTTGAAGTTTATTGATTATGCCGCGTATACTATAGATAATCATTCACATCTTGTTGGTATCTTCCTCGACTTCTCCAAGGCTTTCGACACAATCAATCATGAAATTTTAATCCATAAATTGTCTCACTACGGTATACGGGAGAAGGCCTTGGAGTGGTTCAGGAGTTACCTGCAAAACCGAAAACAATGTGTATCTCTGAACGAGAATAACTCAAGTTTTAAATCTATTAATGTGGCGTCCCTCAGGGTAGTATATTAGGTCCCTTGCTTTTTATTGTTTATATTAATGATTTCTGTAAATCATCTGATATGCTCTCATTAATACTTTTTGCTGACGATTCAAATGTTTTCTTTCTTCATCAAAACCCAGTTACTCTCATAGACATTGTCAACTCTGAATTGAAAAAAAAAAAGTGACTCAGTGGATTAGAGCCAATAAATTATCTCTTAATCTTCAGAAAACTAAGTATATGTTTTTTAGTAAATCCTTAGAAATATTAAACACAGATATCATTTTTGATGATACTCGGTTAGAACGTGTATCCCATATAAAATTTCCTGGTATTACAGTGGATGATAAACTTTCGTGGAGGCCACATATTATTAATATGAGTAAAATAATTTCACGTAATATTGGTATTATTAACAGACTTAAGTTTCACATTCCATCCTCTTCTTTGTTAACATTGCATTTTTCCTTAATATTACCTTATCTTAATTACGGAATTTTAGCATGGGGCAGCGCCCATCAAATTTTATTAGATAAATTATTGTTATTGCAGAAAAAAAGTACTTCGTATTATCTGTGGGGTTTCGCAACGTTCCCACTCAGATTCATCATTCATCAAATACAAGATTTTAAAAACTAAAGATTTGTTTCTTTTTCAACTGGGTCAATTTATGTTCAACTACAACACAATGCTCTCCCCAATATTTTTAATTCAATGTTTCCCCGAAATCAATGTTTTCTTGATTATCCTACTAGGCGGTCTAATGAGTTTCATTTACCCCTTTTCAGAACCTTATTAGCTCAGAATACATTTATATATACCGGCCCTAAATTTTGGAATTCATTAAGTTCTGAAATGAAAAATTCTCCATCGTTATATTCTTTTAAGCGTAAATTGAAATCTTTTTTGTTAAATTCTGGCTGAGATATTTATGTTCATTTCCTATAGAGGTTACAGCATACATAAGGTTCATCATCACTTATCGAATTCATCTTTTCACAATGAAAAACGGCATTATAAAGTAATGAAATCGGCATTTTATTTCCTTAACTTCTCCACAGCTGCGTGCAGTCACAAGCTGTCCGAAATACTTCCTCAATCCCCCTTTTCGCTTCTCTGTCCAACGTGTAGGCATTCTCTCTATCTCCTTTTTTCTTTCCCTTCTTCCTTTAAATTTGTTTTTGTTCTATTCCTTTCAATCGTATCCCCCTCAGTTTAGTCATGTCATGTTGTTGTGTCTCTGTTTTTTGTTTCATTGTGTCTTATTTTCTGTATTATGTATTATGTACTTGTAATTATAATAAGTATTTTCTAAGATATTTTAGAGTGGTCCACATTCTACAAGCAATGCTTTTTAGTGGACCTCTCAGTTCTCATTTTTTTATCCTTCAAACACAACTTTGTAATTCCAGTATGTGTGCATTTCTTTGTAAATTTTCTTGATTATCATTGATTGTCATACTTTGTAATGTATATACATGTATGCTTATGATTGAATTTGTTGATTTACTTTGTGTTATGTTCTGTGGAAAGAAAAAAAAAATGAAAATGAGAATGAAATAAAAGAAATGAAATGAAATGAAATGGAAAAAGGAATGGGGTCAGCATTATGACCCCATCCAGAGTCATGAATTGGGTCAGGGTGACCCCATTCCGGGTCTTCATGACCAAATTCCAAGTCATTTTTACCCGGAACGGTGTGTGACCCCAACGGACCCATTTCCGGGTCAGTTCTGACCCGGATATTTTTTTTTTTTTTCTAGAGTGCGTGCACTTTTCTTTTTCTTTTCTTGGCAAAGCTTTAAAGCAATAAACATGGACCACTTTGCGTATCGAAAAGGTAATCCAACTTTGGAGGCTTACTTTAATTGCCAGCAATGGAGTACACAGTATCAACAGTTATACCCCCATCTCACTAGACGGTGATTCCGCTACGATCATCAAAAATCGACAAAGCGCGGCGGATCGTGGCTTGATCGCTTTAAATCTTCTCCATCGTATTTTGAGCGGTTCAGAAGCGCGGAGGGTCGCCACCATCGCCATGGTCGGCGACCTCGCTATGAAAGTTTTGAACATATCCAAAACTTCCGTAGCGAGGTCGCCATGGTCTTAGGGCGTATCACAATCGCCTCACGACCGCATTAAAAGCGCCACATTCGTAACTCTGACGGGGTAGCATTAGGCGTAACTCAAGCGCATCGAAAGCGGCCCCCATCGCCCAAGAAAATTACCACTTTTACAGTATTACGTAACAGGAACCAAACATGAGCGTTAGAAGTGATGCACAGACCAGGAAGGTGGACATAGAGAAAAACGTATAAAATTAATTTTTCTACGTATACTCAGTACGAATCTATTCTGTTTATTAAATTGTTTGTTTGTCCACTCCAAGTAAATGAAAGTGAATTAAGTTGTAATCTTTTCAAATATATCTTCATAAAATTGTTTCATTGTAGGATACAATTTGTAGTTTGCTCGTAAGCCGGTCCTTTAATATTACATACACATGTTACCCTTTTAATTGAATGGATGACTTAACTAATAGCGCAATTTCACATCAGGTTCTAACTGTTGTGTTCTAGAATGCTAAGATGTAAGGGTAAAACCATATTCTGCATGTCCATGTTGGTTTGACACTGACATCTGCCTGACGAAATTCAATCATGAAACCCATTTTATACCCCGATCGTTTGAGATCGTAGCATGAGCCCGGCGTAAACGTATCGCTGTCGCTACGATCGTATCACTGTTGTAGCGAGGTCTTCATAAGCGTACGAATGTCGCAACACAGTCGGTTCGATCGCAGAAGCAGCGCGTCTTGTCGGCCTGGAAATGCGGCAACAACGTGGCAGAGTCGTATTATCATCGTGGCGCTATCGCCAACAGCGCAGGTTGAGCGTGGAGAAACCGTAGTGTAATCGCCTCGGAGGCTGAAAATGGAGACGGACGGCGATGGCGCCACGATTTGTTAAATCGTCACAGATCGCCATGGTCGCCATGGTCGCCTTCCTAGGTAAGTGAGATGGGGGCCTTAGAGAAGGGGAAGGGGAAGGGGAACACTTCTTCTTTCTATTGATACCTAATTCACGCACGGCTATAAAGCACATGGACTTAAAAGACAGCAATGGCAACTCACTACTAACACAAATATTGTGCTCTCCATAGCTGACAATCATGAGATGGGAGGCCCCCCCCCCCCCAAAGTTGGACTACCTTTTGTCTTCCTTTCTTTCTTTCTTTTTTTTTTTGATACGCACTGTATATACCATAGGTTCAGATCAAATACGAGAAGTCAAGGTTATCATCTTCATTGAGGGTTTTTTTTTTTCTGTTTGGCAAACAAAAGGGAACGCCAGGATTTTCTCAGTCATATATAACAGTGCAAGTCTTGTGAGGAGATATCCTCCAAAATCAATAATCATGACTCACATGCCTGATGTACATGGAGGCATTTTGTATAAATACGTTCTCCATCCGCCGTGTTTTGACTTATGAATATGGGCGCCATGGGAGGTGAGCATGCATGAATGAATGTACATAATAAGTCTTGTGCATAATGGGATACAACATGTTTTTCATGAAATCTTGAGGTTTATGATACACACACCCCCTCCTTTATCTGTTAAAGATTAATAACGTCCTTCTCTTGTTGGAATTAATGGGGAAAAAAGAAATGTCAACTATCAGTAGAAATTGTCCAAACCACTTAGAACCTAGGATACAGTGCTTTCCTTCTCCCGCTTAAAGGAGAAAATCCAGTCCAAATATAAGTTAGTCTGATAAGAAAGAGTAAAATATTTTGAGTTCAAAGATAGAATTGATTGAAATCGGATGAAAATAAGGAAGTTATGACATTTTGAATTTGTGCTAATACTGAGGAAACAGTTCTGGAACGGTCAATAAAATGAATATGCAAATGGCAAAGTGAGCATGTCATCCCCTCACAACTTGCCACACAGTTTGTACAAAAAACTCTGAAATTTCCAGTCTTTCATTCAAACGCAATTATTCCCAAGACTCAAATCCTGATTTATCTAATCTCTATTCTGAAGTTATTCAACCAGGAATCATGTTTCACACTTCAATGACAGAAACATTGAATTTTCGTTATTTTTGTACACGCTTAAAGAGAAATTGTGAGGTTATGACATGGTCAGCTCACTCATTTGCATGCCGATATCCACTGCACAACTGTTTTGTAGAAATAAGCAAAACTTCAAAATTTTACAACTTCCCTATTTTTCATCCGATTTAAGTCTTTTTTTTTGTACCGTTGAACTCGTAAACATACTTTTTTCAGATCGTATATCATCGGCATTTTATTGCAATCAGTTAAAACCGCATCTGTATTCATATAGGCCTACTCATATACTCACGACAAAACCAAAAGAAATTACAGACATAGCCCCGAATATTCTTGCCCCTCATAGTTTCCTGACATTCGATTTGAATTTACTAAGTGCTATTCTATTTCTGGAAAAGCAAAATAAAGATTATTCAATAATCTTTATAAAATCAATTCTGTTTGGTTCAATTTGTGTGTACTTTTTTTTTGTTCATGGTGGTAGTGATGTTGTTGTTGTTGTTGTTGTTGTTGTTGTTGTTGTTGTTGTTGTTGTTGTTGTTGTTTGGGATGTTCAGATAGGCCTATGTATTGCAACATCAGTATAGCCCTTCATGCATGTCGATCCGAACATATATTCGTTGTTCACTTGGTATATACTCCAAATAGCCATTCCTATGTTGTGTATCGACGAAAAGATAACATGAACATCCTAGCGGACAGTAAATGAGTAACAGTGAAATCTACATCACTATCTTAGACTTTGACATTTACCGCAGTGAATAAGTCTAACAGAAATATAAAGTATTTAAAATGAACATAAATTTGGCTCGGTATTATGGATTATTTGTAAGGTGGTGTAAATTATTGAGGAACAGAGGATTTGGGGTAACCATGGTAATATCATGTGGATAGACATTGCTTGAAAGGATAGTAAGATTGAAAGTCAAATACATCTTCATGATTGCCTTGACAATCAATTTCATTTCATATCACTTTTTCTATTTCCAACGAAGAATTATTCACACCCTTAAAACATAATTGTATGAAAGGAAAGTTTTAGGGTTCGTGGCTCGTGAATTGCTACATCACATGATGGCATAAGTTTATACAAAGTCTAACAGAAAGAACTGTAAAGTTACATTACATAAAGTGCACTAAGGTAGCACTGCTGAAAAGCCTAGCTTGTATATTTCATTCCATTCGGGAAAAAGAAAGAAGGAAAAAGAGCTCACAAGAGTGAGCAACCTTTAATGTTCATAAAGAAGAAAAAATGAGAACAAAAGCGCACTCTGAATGCATTCAGGAAAACGCAGAAATTAAAGAGGGGTGGGAGAACGAGCAGTTGAAAAGACATTACAGTTACAGAAACAAGTGACGTGCATGGGGTATGACATTATTGGGGTTCCATCTTGCGTGTCGCTTTAATAGTCAGGTACCTCATGTGGCGGTCAATGACAATGTGGGAGTATTTCTCTCTGGGAAAAGACAACGGGGGTACTCCCCCAAGCGTGACAAGCACCTATTGCTAGTTTGCCTGAGTAGACCCTCCAGTATCTTACACAAAGCAGAAACGCCTGGTTCCAGTCAAGAAGAGGCAATAAAATAAATATGGAAGATGTAAATATGCGAATGTCAACTCGTATCAAACTGATGACCCTAAGATGAGACTTGGTAATGGATTCAAAGATATTTCTTTACGGTATAGTTGCAAATTGAGGTCGTTAAAAGTGAGTACACATTTTAAAGGACTTCCGAAACATGGGACCACTACAGACAAAACAGATTTCTGTAAAAACTATGCGTGTCACAGGTAAATGAAATCAATTCGATTTGCGTTCTGGGTATGTTATGGATGGATTTGTTTGGGGAAATCATTGTATAGTATTGGTTGAGATGGGGCCTCAGGTTTCCACTTTTGTGAGATAATGAGAAACCTCTTATGAAAATTCTTTGGAAGAGAAATTCAAAGTTTATTTGATGAACATTACACACTGGTTTTGAAATTGGGGAGATATCCAAAACCAAGAGGTCTTAATAAAGGGTGGGACCAAACTTTTATCATGACCACTTTGTTTTACTTTGTTTTTGAGGTCTCAGCGATATAAAAAGCGATTTCATCAAAAAGTAAAACTAATTTCCATTAGAATTGTGTGTTCTTTCACATTCAATAAAGTGGTTTCTCATCTCTCAAACAGAATCCGAAGCCCACATCTTTACCAGAACTCTACCTTCATTGTTGTTTAATCTTAACATTTGACCAAATTCAAAGAAACACAAATCATTCATCTTGACGATTTTTTTTTTCCGAATAATTATATTAGTATATGACAGTGATTGCATCATGGAAAAAATAAATTGAATGGTATAAGTCTAACCCAAAATCATACAGCGTGAAAGAATGCGACTTTCACATATTTTCAGTCAACGTTTTGTTTAACGAACACTATGCAAATTCAGCACAAAAATGTTTAATGAATTGATGATAAAATCAATCACCCCACTACTATCCAACTGCATGCTTTTAACACTTTATATTACCGTATTCATAAAATAATATATTTGGCCAGTCCTGAGCAACAACAACAACAAATATAATTTATGCGTATAAGTAATATATATATTATAAATATGCATTATATATATATATATATATATATATATGCATTATATATATATATACATATGCATTATATATATATATATATTTATATATATATATATATAATTAACCCCTAAAGAACGTCAATACTCTGTTCATACAACACAACAATTATATTCATTTTCACACAAAGGTTGTGGTGGTATGTCATTTCAGATTTGCCTGCTTGGTCATTGTTGGTGAAAGTTAAGAAATAAAACCCTTTAAGATTGTGCAGGTTTTTAATTTGTAAAATACGTCATTAAAGGGATGACATATTTCTGGTTGAGACCTGGCCTCAGGTTGCCAACTTTCTCACGAAATAATATAAAAAGCATGTAATGTCAAGAGCAATTTAACGTTTATGTGATGGAAATTAGTTTTGAAATATCTGACCTATCCAAAACCAAAGCGATTCTAAGTAACTGTATGCCCCAACTTTTCATTATTTGTTTCTGGATATTTCAGCCATTTCAAAACCTGTTTTCATCAAATAAACATTGAATTTCTCTTAGAATGACATGTTCTTGTATATTCGTTAGTGGTTTCTCAGTATGTCGCAAAAAGTTAAAAGCTTAATTCTCATCTCCACCGACACTGTATCACTTTAAATCTCATTATTACTGTTTTGCTAACATGTGCATTTACTATCATGAGAAAATTTAGAATTTTTTTCCCCACCACGTAGAGAGGTTTCATCGACTCTACCATTTTCTTTGATCAATTTCATTTAACTTATCGTAAAACAAAACAAAAAAAAAACCTCGAACACTGATCGCCGCTGTCAATCAAATTCATTGCATCTTGAATGTGAGTGAACGCATGACGTTATCAAAGTAACCAAATGAGGCTTTCTCCCATGCATAGTGTCCTACCGTAAAGTCATTATGAACATTCTATAGCCAATAGAACAATGGTGATTGACGTTCCTGTGTGCCGATACCAGAGGCAAACGCCATGATCTTACCTTGTGAAGAAACGTACTGGATGCAATTCAGGGCGTTGACTGCTGCAATGGCTAGCACGAGTGCAATCCTCATGTTAGAAAGCTCTTATTTCAGCCAGTGGAATTCTTTGACCTCTTGTCACCTTTGACCTTGCTACAAACTAAGAGTGTCATGTACACATTCAACAAAGGCCCTCTTTTGTCCTAATTCCAACCAAAGCGATTAGAGGGTCGCCACGAATCATGGTCCGGAGCTTATCCATCCGTAAGCATGAAGCCACCGCGACAATCGTACCTTTGGCACACCTTTCCTACATTAAACATTCGCAGCAACAATCAGCCAATTAGAGGAGCTGTCTTTGGAGAAGCTTTTACGTGTGCGCAGAGACGTATGGTGGCACCATTTTTTACCTATTTTTGGCAGGTGATATCGAACACGTGAGTATTTCGACGTATTGTTCAGTGTAACAATGCGTCTATGAATCGGATAACTGTATTCAAAAGCTTTCAGCAATAATATTGATACTCTGCACCAAGAGTGACTCTTGAAGTTTACGCTATTCAAATTCATATGCAGCTTTACAAATTTATACATATCTTTTTTTTCTCCGTCGGTGATGAAACCATCCTTTCTTCAAATTTGGTTGAGAAGTTAGACACTGGGAGCCATCTTCAATTCCTTGACGAAACATCCTTATGTGTATTGTCAATACCTATCTTTTTATTTTCTGGACATCTGATTCAAAATAAATGTCTGTCGTATACGTATTTGATGAAACCAAATACAATTCGCACCAACACAGTCCAGGTGAATTTTTTAATGGACTCAGTGTCACGAATAGGCGCGCAGTTTAGCATATGAACATTTTTGTTTGTTTCTTTTCTGTTTTTGTTCATGCTCATTTCTTTGTCATGCTACAGTCACACACGGCCGGGTCACAAAACGGATTTGATCCGGGTGAAAATGAGCCGGAGTAGTCCCGGAATGGAGGGTAACTTATGCTACAGTCACACACGGCCGGATTTCAAACCGGGTCCATACGGAATTAAAAACGTATCGACCCGGTTCTAGCCGTAGAGACTCGGACTGACCCGTATCGTACCGTATAAAAATCCGCTTTAAATCCTTAAATCCTTAGTCACATAATACTCTGCGTCCGGCGTTACGTCCAAAAAAGTCATTTTTTCTGCGGACTCCCGCGGATCCTTTGCCGTCACCAGAAAATTTGTATAAAACATACGGGGGAAAAATGCGGGCGATACGATCAGATACGACCAGATGCGAATACTTGCGTCCACTTGCGGATATTCTTACGGATTGGCACATAATAGTTTTATAAACACTTGCGGAGAGTTGCGGATATTTTCGGATAGTTACGGATAGTTACAGATTGTTATATTGTGGACAATATGGTTTTCTCTGACGATCCCTGCTAAGTCAGTGTATCATGACAGCAAGGCTATCGCATACTGGACTGTCTTGCATTGTACACTGGGGGAAACTGAAATTGAATGGCGTATAATGCAAGTTGTGAAAAAATCGTAATCCTATAATTTGCTTTACAGTAATAAAAGGTATATGAAATTTTGAACTTAAAATTGTAATTTCATTTGTGCAACTCAAATAATATATGACTAGGCGTCATAGATGTAAAGAATACATAACATAATTATACCACAAATAAAAAAAAATATAGATCGATAAGTTAAACATTAGAGAAGCAGTCATAGAATAGAAAAACTGTGGTTACGCTGTCATTGTGCAGCGATATTCATGATTTTTATACTGGGTTATGTTAAGGAGAGTTTTATAATAAATCAGTGCTTATCAAATTTCCAGAAAAAAAAAAGACATTGGGACTTTCAAACACCCCTCCGACATACAAGTATGTATGCGTGTGTGTGTGTGGAGCATAAAGTGGGTAAGACTACAGAGAAATAAAGGTTTTCCCGGCCAATTTCGCACTTTTGTCAGTCCAGTTGATAAAAGGTTCATTATTATCGAAAATCCTCGTCACTGAACATTCTGTCATTCAAAATTGCAAGTTGGTCGTTCAATTTAGCATTTCGATCAATGAAATTTGCACATGTGCCTTTCGAATTCGTAAAACGGGCATTCAAAATGGGTATTTTAGTCATTCAATTTCGCGTATGGACAGTCAAATTCCAAACATGTTCATTCAAATTAACGTCATGTTATTTCTTTTTTTTTTGAAAGGTAATAGCATTTAAACGCGTATTTCTATGTAACTTTTTTGTTTCATCCACGCACTGTTAAGCAGTAAAGGTATCATATTTTTGACCCTATATAACTCGAGTTTGTTGTTCTGTAACGCCCCCTTTCTTTCATACATGTCATTTTAGGCCTACATGTACCAATACTACAGATTAACTTCATCTTCTTACAGTAATGACAGCACAAGTTAGATACAGACGTATTTCTCAAGAAGAAAGAAAAAGAATTATAGGAACATTTGATGATCATAACCTTGACTTCCTAGAACTGGCCGACACACTCAGAATAAAGCGCTCAACGACCAGATAAGTTGTGGCCACATGATGCACTATCTTCAAACTAAATGACTCACTAAACACATTGAAGACAAAAAAAACTGTTGCCAAAATCTCTAAAATGAGTACGAAAATATGAAATGTAATGACTCTTTCAAAACAATAACTTTGTTGAAAAAAAAAACTGAAGAAAGAACCAAATCATAAACATGCGTGTTAAATTGACTGCAAAAGATGTTAAATTGGATGCCCAAAAATGAATTTGAATGAACGAGTGCAGCATGTTAAATTGACTGCAAAAGATGTTAAATTGGATGCCCAAAAATGAATTTGAATGAACGAGTGCAGCATGCCCGTGATCACGTGACTATATCATTCTAAATTGAATGAAAGAATAACGAAATGGTGCTTGTTTTACGAATTTCAATTGAAAAAGTGTTAATCAGAATGAGGAGAAAGGTAATTTAAATGCTCCAAAATGAATTTGAATGAAGAGATCATAAAATTGAACTACCGATCATGTCATCTACGCTAAATTTTGCTAAAGTGAATGCAGCAATTAGGAATTGGACTGACAAAAGTGCAAAATTGGCCGGGAAAACCTATATTTGATTCGTTTTCATTTTATATAGTTATCGTTGTCCCACACCTTCCCCGGCCAGAAAAGTGAATAAAATGCTGTCACCCCATCCCCTACCCAAAATATTGCCTTTTTCGAAAAAAATACATATTCAAAGAGTGCAACAAAAAAAGTTCAGCACAAGGGACAACCAATGTCATGAGTAGGCCTATATGGGTGCCACCTGAAATGATCATTTCATAATTTGACCATGCGGTTCTCCCTCTCCACCGCTCCGACTGTGTTGTAGCATTCCTTCAGGTAAATGCGCTGCAGCTTGGCAACATGAGTTGTGTGGCTTCCCACGAGTCTCTGTGTTCCGTGTTCCGTGTTCCGTGCGAGTGGAAAACGGAAAACGTCGAAGGACGTAATCGCCCGCAGCATCCGTTACGGTGGACGTAAACGAACGCAAACGGACGGGAGGTAAAACTTTTTTGCGGATGGTCTGCGTCCAAGCTACGGGTAGTGACGTTCAGTTACGGATAGTTACGGATAGTTACGTTTGGTTACGGTTACTTGCGTAAGTTTGCATCCGTGGAGTCCCTCTGCGAAATTTTGAACATTTCAAAATTTCGCAGGCTTGCCGCCGTCATTTTGCGTTTCTTTACGGATGAGTTACGGACAGTTACGTCTACATATGTCCCTGCGGATGCCCGCGTCCACGCTGCGTCACCCTGCGTCCACTCATTCGTATCTATCCGCGACGGACGTAACCCATCGTAAAAGCACTGTGTGACTGGGGCATAAGGCCCCAGTCACATAATGCTCTGCGTCCGGAGTTACGTCCAAAAAAAGTCATTTTTCCTGCGGACTCTCGCGGATCCCTTGCCGTCGCAAGAATTGTTTTAAATAAAAAAATACGGGAAAAATGCAGGAGATATGGACAGATACGATCAGATGCGGACACCTGCGTCCACTTGCGGATAATCTTACGAATTGACACCTTATTTTTTTTTTCGACGTGCGTAAGCTTCCGAATACTTCTGAATACTTGCGGAGAGTTACGGATAGTTACAGATTGTTATGAATAATTATGGACAATGTGGTTTTCTCTGACGATCCCTGCTCAGTTAGTGTATTATGACGACAAGGTTTTCATATATCGGACTGTCTTATATTGTACACTAGGGAAAAGCTGAAATTATGTCACGTACAACTTGTGAAGACTTTTCGCATTCCTTTAATTCGTTTTACAGCAATAGAAGAAAAATGAAATTTTGAACTCTAACTTTGAATTGATTTTGTCCAACTCAAATATATACGTCATCAATGTCTAGTATACATAGCATAATTATACCACAAATAGAATATAGTGTAGATCGATAAGTTAAACAATAGAGTAAGAAAAGTTAAATTACAGTCATGGAATAGAAAAAGAAAAACTTTGATTTAGCTGTAATTGTGCATCAATAGTCATGACTTAATACTCGATTATGTTAAGGAGACTGATATAACAACGTTACCGTAATGCTTGATAAGTTTCCAAATGGACGTCGAATAGAACACCCCTCCATTTCCAAAATACAAAATAAGAATGTAATACACATTCCATGGAGTGTAAAGTGGTTAAGACTTTACAGAAATACAGTTGTTCTCATTTTATATAGTTTACCTATATATATAATGTAGGCAATACGAAACTATGAATTGAATTGAATTGAATTAAAATGCACTAGTCTTGTACTTGAGACACGTACAGTGAACAGTTCCAGCTGTTTATTTTCATATTTCACATCACATCAAATCTGTACATGTACTTAAAGGGAAGGTAAACCCAAAAAGCAATGTGGATTGAGTGAAAGCAGCAACATTAGTAGAACACATCAGTGAAAGTTTGAAGAAAATCGGACAATCGATGCAAAAGTTATGAATTTTTAAAGTTTTGGTGTTGAAACCGCTGGATGAGGAGACTACTAGAGGATATGACGTATGAGTGGACAACAATACAAAGAAAATATAAAGGAAATTCAACAAAAATTCACTTTTCTAGAATTATGAAAGAGCAATGGACCAACCTCTTTCAGAAAGCAGGGGGAATAATTGCTACCCATGACATATGTCAATATCAAGTTGATGGAATTTGTAATTTTCATGAAAAATGGATTTTTGTAGAATTTTCTTTATGTTTTCTTGGTATTGTTGTCCACTCATACGTAATAACCTCTAGTAGTCTCCTCGTCCAGCGGTTCCAACACCAAAACTTTAAAAATTCATAACTTTTGCATCGATTGTCCGATTTTCTTCAAACTTTCACTGATGTGTTCTATTAATGTTGCTGCTTTCACTCAATCCACATTGCTCTTGGGGTTTATCTTCCCTTTAACAAAAAAAGAAACAAAAATACAAACAAGCAAATGTTTGACAAAATACAAAATATGATGTAAGGTTGGTCATTGCAAGAAAGTGTGTCAGCATAAAAGACAAATCTCTATAACATGACTTGTGAAATACGAAGAATCAGAAAAGCAAAGCTTGTAACCGCGTGTTCCAGGGAAAAAAGGTATCAAGAGAATGTAAATTCGTTTTGCAATGGAGATAGGACATAAAGTACTAATAAAGAAACTATTTTGAAAGCTAAAACAGCAAGGTACAAAGAGCACAAGAAGTAAAAGAAAAGAGAAAGAAAAAAAAAGATAAAAGAAAGAGAACAAGTACTGATTGAGAAAAGATACCTAAAAAATACACTGGTATACGTGCATGACCTTTCTACAATCTGTTTCATAACAAGTACAATGTTCAAAGTATGAGTACATTATAGCGCAGTATTGATAGGAGCATAAACAGGATAAAAGCTGAAACCAGAGGTAAAGCAAACGTACACTTAAAGTTGATCTGCCATGCATTGAAAGAGAATAATATAAAATAACAGGTTACATAAATGTAATCAGACATGTTATACTCATTAAGTAACATTAATTTGAGTTTTTGTTTGAAAGTAAACAGAGAAGAACATTTGACTATATCTGCGGGAAGATCATTCCAGAGTTCGGGTCCGGTGAAAGCAAATTTTGTTTTTTGAGCAAAGAGTGTGCGAGTAAGTGGAAGGTGAAACGAGTCTCTTTGCCTTGTAAGTGGGGTATGCATGATCCGCATAGTATTTCTGAAAGATATGCATAAATATGTCGGGCAAGTCGTTGGCTGATAACCGGTACATAAATGTTCCTAAGTTGTATAAAAACAAATCAGCAATCTTAAGGAGTCTGTTTTCAAAGAAGAAATAATGCGTGTGAGAATAAAAACCAGCTAAATTGACTGAACGAATAGGTCGTTTTTGTATTTTGAAAATTTTCTCAGTGTGTGATTTCGTACAATTCCCCCAGGCAAGTATAGGCCTATACCGAAGAATTACTGAATAACATAAATAGTTTTATTTACATTGAGAGATAACTTGTTTCCTTGAATCCACGTTTGAATTGACTTTAACTCTCTGTTCACTTCATCTAAACGGGTTGTTGGGTTTCGATGTGGAATCATCGGCAAAAAGAAGGAAGGACAAAACATCAGATGAGTTTTTGAAATCAATTATGTAAAGAATAACCAAAAGCGGACCCAAAAGAGATCCTTTTTTCGAGGGACCCCGCAAGAGAGTTTTTTCAAACTAGAACTACTACCTTTAATACTATGTACAAACTGTTTCCTGTTGGTTAGATAGCTCCTGAACCAGTCAAAGGCCTTTCCACGTATCCCGTAGTGCGAGAGTTTATATAGCAAAATATCGTGATCGTATAGTGTTAAAGGCCTTGGACAGGACAGGTCCAGGAATAATATACCAATTCAATCGTTGTATGTGATGAATCGTCAATGGCGTGGGCGATTTTGTCGACAAAAGCAAGCAGAGCGTGAGTAGGGGGGGGGGTGTTTTTTTTTTCTAAATCCAAATTGAGAGTCACAAAGAATATTGCATTCATTTAAAAACTTAATCACACGAGAATATATCGAATGTTCAAGAATCTTGGAAATTGTGGTCAAACGGGAAAATGGACGATAATTACTTAAATCTTCTTTATTTCCATTTTTATAAACTGGAGCCACTTAAGCAATTTTCATTTGACTAGGCACTGTACCAGTGAGAAGGAACAAATTATATATATATATATATATATATATATATATATATGTTAAAGGAGACAAAATTTTGGATATTATATTTTTCAGTAAAACAAAAAAAAAAAAACCCGCAATGCCATCATGTCCAATACTCTTGTTTGCTTTGTGAACTACGTCTTTCACCTCATATTCTTGGATGGGAGTAATGAACACAGTTTGGGGATTTAGATTAGTTAGCTGTTGCAGGGATATTACCAGCAAGACTGGGGCCTAAATCAACAACAACAACAAAGATCATTAAACGCAATCGCTACTTGTTCAGGATTTTGGATCAAAATACCATGTCGAAATATTTCCTTCACTTGTTCCGATCTTTGTTTAACTCGGAGAACTTCATTAATCACCTTCAACGTACCCTCTTGGTATCATTTTTTTTTTTTTTTGTAAAGATCAAACTGCCTTGTGAAATAATTCTTGTTAGCAAGTCTTAGAGAAGTTGTAAGAATATTGCAATAACGAACATATTTCCTTTTCGTATTTTCATTTGGATTCCTCTTGTATTTGCAAAATAAGTTATTCTTGTGATGAGATTGGGTGACCCAAGGCATTCTTGGTGCTCATGTATAAGTAGAACGAGTGGATTGTCGTAAAGGAATAGTTTCAGCATAAATACTCTCTCAAGTTCACTATACTGTGAACTTGAGAAAGTATACTTTAAACACGGAGCATACACCTGCAGGTTCATGGGGGTCCTTGAACTCTAACCTCTCTCATTGTTGATTTCTATCGAATTTCATATCTCTTTATGTGAGTTTTTCTACCAGAAATTACTTAATTTCAAGCAACTCGAATAGTGTGTGGAATTGATACCGCTAGATGCATATTAATAATGTAGGCCTATGTCTTTGCGCAAACAGCATTCCTCCTCATCTCCTGCATCTTCTATAAACTTCAGAATGTTCTTTGTGCTTCGCTTTTTCTTTTTCACCCTATCATTATTTGTACATCCATAAATTTCATTTATCATGTTTTGTAATATTGACATAAAAATGTAGGCCTACTTATGTTTTATGTGAAAATTGTGTTTACAAGTTCTGTTGGAGATGGAAAAAAATGAATGAATGAATGAATGAATGAATGAATGAATGAATGAATGAATGAATGAATGAATGAATGTATGGGCCAATGTATGTATTCTATAACGTAGGTTTAATCCAATGTCTGTGGAAATGTCACGTTGAAGATAGGGCGGCCTGTTGCATGCCATTTTGGATAAAGTGAATGACGTTTTATGGCCTCTGTTTACTCTTTCTTAGTTTATATTTATCTATCATCAATTCCGTTATTTTATGCCTTTACCTAATTGTACATTTATTTATTTATTTATTTATTTACTTATCTATTTATTTATTCATTATTATCAGTATTATTCATTCATCCATATTCATTCATTCATTCATTCATTCATTCATTCATTCATTCATTCATTCATTCATTCATTCATTCATTCATTCATTCATTCATTCATTCATTCATTCATTCATTCATTCATTCATTCATTCATTCATTCATTGTTTATCTAAGGTCTCTCATTTCATTCCTTTATAATTCATTCATTTTTAGTGGGCGGGGTGTTTTGTTGTGTTTACCTCTCTTCCGTTCATGGGCAGTGCGTGCGAATGCGGGCACCCTTCACGTATTACTAGTAAGGCCTACGACAGATCGTGAGATTTACCCGCGCGCGTCGTCCCCAGGGTCGTTGTCTGGATGTCAAAGGTCAGGGGTTACAGCAATCATCCAATCCTCCACATTATGTGTGGTGGAGGCATGATACTGCACAGCATAGAAACCACTGTCATCACACAGCAGGAATTACGAAGCGCCTGCACACACCATCCACCCTGCATCCAGTAGATCTTCATCATCATGGCCATTATTCCAGAGCCTCTCATCCACTTATTCGCAACTCTTGGGCTATTCACGACGATCTACGCCTCGACAAAAGTTTTTCTTTCAATTCTGAGAAATGTGAACACCTTTTTCTTGGCCGGTCCCTTGGGCTTGGGGACTAACCCTGCTCGTCAGGGGAAATGGGCAGGTAAGATTTGTTATCATCACGTTGAACATCTGATCATGCACTTTATTTAGGGCCCTGTACTATGTAGGCTGTATTATCGCATATCGGTGCAAGATTTTACCCTTAATCGAACAGTGCATGCAAATGAAAGTAGACACTCCATTCTACATGGAGCCAAACCCTAGATATATACCGTTTCGGTGGTCAGTGGTAGCTCCATGATTCTACCTGCCGCCGCGCCGTAGTCCCAATCAAGCACCGTAGAACTAGAACAAAGTAATAATATCAATGCCAATGCCCAATGGGCTGGGTCGACAGTAACTATACACAGCCCAGTCGCCGCTGTACATACGTAGCGCGACAGGGCTGTGCCAACGAAGCTCCAAACACGAAGAGGGTCCAACGACCGCATGCGGTCGGATTGAATTTTGATACTTTAGATCATTTTTTTGTCACTTGAAACTCATCTGACGAACAAAATGATAATGAGACTTCATATCTATGCTATGAATATTGAAATTTAGATTAAATAACTTACCTGAAATGATGGTTATATGCAGCATTAACTGCGACCAGCCCCAACGTGCAGCGTTGGGGCTGCGCCGTTTTCGCATTCAGATCTTAATGTTGTACAAAACGGGTGCCGTTGCGGCGCTATATTTCCTTAATTTTTCAACAAAAACTACTAGGAATACTTACATGGGTCGATCAAACCTAAATGATTCAAATCGGCGACTTTTCGATGCATTTCGTTGCTTATGATGCAGAAAATGTTGTCTTATAAGGCGAATTGTCTTCAGCTCGCCGATGCTCACTAACGTTGCATGCTAGCCTTTGGCAAGGCCCTCTCGCTGTAACGGACGAGCGAACGGACGAGCGAAGCGAGTCGCGCTACCTTACTCGGCTGGGCTCTCTACACCACGCAGCGAGAGGGCCTTGACAAAAGGCTACGTATTACTCGCTACATGCGCAGATGCTTACACGTTCAAAATGGTAGCACGGCTCTCCCACTAGGGCAGGCCGCTTACTCCTAAAAAATGTGGAAAATTTTGCAGTTTCCAGATAAATTCGTGAAAAGAACCAAGGCAATGGGGTAATATGTATTTCATTTTTTATTGTCACTGTGTTTATGATAGAAATTTACCCATGATTTACTCGTGAAGTCGCCGTATGTGGCAATAGGGAGTTGTTCGTGGTTCTCACTTTAGCGAAACTGCGAGGTAGCCGCCAGGACCCCGCCGCATAGCGGCGCGGTCTCCGGGGCTAATGCAGCATGTGTGAACGGTTCACGAACGGTACATCGTCTTTCACGCCAGGCCATGTCCAATATCCGGAGGTCACATGATCTGAATGCCCTTTCAAAAGGTCGCGCTGTCGACCGTGCTGCTACACTCAAGCAGCGCACGTACGCAAAAGATATCTCCGCAGCAGACGACGTTGGGCAGTACATGTGTACTCAATACGATATAGGTTCTGGAATACGTTCTCAAGCGTACAAGTGCACCTCTCTTCTTCCTCGTCCTTTTCCAATACATTGTAAATACTTATCAAGAGCATTTTTTCCAATAGATATGGATATTGATACGTGCATTTGCAAAATAGCGACAGAGATTTTTGGCCCAAGTTTTGGAGCACTTCCGGTCGCGCATGCGCATAATTTGCAGAGGTCAAGGCGCCATCTTTAATTCTGCAACGATGAACCCCGTCGGTTAGGGAATCCGCCAGAAAGTGTCATTTTTTTTGTCCCACGGACTCATCGTGATGGCTCTCAATGGATTTACGAACATTCTGTAATACAAGCATTCACTTAAGGTGAGTAATGTAGGGTAACGTGTGCATTGTTTACAAGAAACGTAAAAATTTTCACAAGTTTTGTGAAGGTGCCTGCTCGTAGGTCAGACGCTGTTTCGCGTAGCGTATTAACAGCGTCTGGTCGGGCTAGGTCGACAGAGCAGAATGTGCATGTGCATAATTTGACCGAAATTAAGATCGGTCTGTATCTGCCCGTCGGGGAATGTTCCGCGGAGACTGCGCGTCTGGCTTCACGGATCCCCTCCGTACGGAGGACAGCGTTAATGGCAAAATATAAAAAGAGTCCTCCGGACAGACGGATCTTTCTGTCTAACGTTAGTGCATAATGTGTCAATCAATGTCTTGCCTAACGTTTGATGAGTTGTTACCAGGATTAAATGGCTTTTAACTCGGTAAGAATGGAAGAAAAAAAGAAACAATAAAAATTAACAAAATAAATCAGTGAAGTATAATCTTGAGAACTAACGTTAGGGTCTAGATCTAATTGTTTACAAGGGCTAAGGGTCTAGATTAAAATTAGGTCTACTTTTGGCAAATATTCATAAGAGTAAGATTGCATTTGTCCCTACTATACTAGCTAGCCGGTTAGCCCGACCAGACACCATCAAATCATGCAGAGCACGGCAAGGGCTAAGGGTCTAGATTAAAATTAGGTCTACTTTTGGCAAATATTCATAAGAGGTCAATTCCACCGAAAGGTTGCATTTTATGAAAATCAAACTATTGAGTATAGATGACTAATGAAGCTTAATTAGATGATCTGGTATTGTTTACTCAAAGCAGCCTTTCACAACGGATATTTTGATACCTCATTTGTGAACATCGGTGAACGTGGAGAGGAGTTATGTCCGAAAAAATTTTTGCAGAAATTATGTATCATTTCTGATACACTATCATGACCATAATACAGCTTGTGTAATTCTCAGATGGCTTATTTTCTGAATGTTCTTTGGTCATAGATTGGTTTTATGATGTTCTAGAACTTGTTCCGGCATCAGTAAATATTATTCTCTCAATCTCAAAATGTGGTAGTTGATAGCGTCCCATAAGTCACGTTTTTGTGTCCCATCAGTCACACTGGTTTTCCCTATCCTGCTACTGTACCAATGAGTAGATATTCATACCACTTTGCTCAGGGTAACCACCAACTCTTTGCTACATTCAGGAAAGAAAATATCTTTCCAGAGACTCTGTGTGTAAGAATATTTTAGAACTTACTTTCCCATGTGAAAAACGGTGGTCCTCAGATGTCCCATAAGTCACGACAGCAAGTTTTCGTTGTTGTATGTAATGCAATGATACTTTTCAAACTAAGTATGGTATTTTCATAAACTGTGATATGATAGAGCTAACCATGAACTGAGAAAAATGCATTTGATGCAACTATTTTCTCAAAATACTGGTTTGAAATTGCCGAAAATTGTCACTTTGTCCCATAAGTCACAATGGAATTGACCAAGAGTAAGATTGCATTTGTCCCTACTATACTAGCTAGCCGGTTAGCCCGACCAGACACCATCAAATCATGCAGAGCACGGCGTCACCGTCGCGTTTTTACAGTGACTGTACTGATTGTTCCCTAACTAAACTTTACTGCCTGAATGTAGCATAGATTCTAGTTCATGTGTTCCTTCCTCAAAGCAATGGGTGTGGGACTAAAGAACCAATTCCAGCCCAGGAAACCTGCTCACGAGGAGGGATCGTTACAAGCAAGAGCCCCCGCCACAAACGGGTTTCCCGGACTGAATACAACTCCACATTGACTATTCTGTTCTGTCCTGTGAAAGACTGTCTGATCATTTACTGGTGTTGTATTCAGAGCTATATCTAATACTAACGTTAGAGCTCATGCACATAAGTTCGATCTCTGATTCAAAGTTGAGTGCAGAACTTCCGCATGAATTGTTTCATTGTTTGTTTTTTTTTCTACAGTTGTGACTGGTGCTACTGATGGTATTGGAAAAGCATATGCAGAACAGGTAGATCCTAACGTTGTTAGAGTCTTAAGTAAAGTCTCATGGGGCTGAGAGAACAGTCCCATTCTTATTCTGTCCCACAATCATTAAATTGTATGCTACACTTGTGTAGTTGTGGCATCATGGTGCTTGCCAGTTATATGACAGCATGCATACCAAAACACGATCTTCTCAGAAAAGAATATTTAAGAATAAAAATGATTCTTAAAGTTCTATTTGTGTTATGTTAATGTTAAATGTGAAATAATTGTACAAAGCTCGAATGTTAATTCACAACTCTGCTCATTATTCACTGTCTTTCAATCCATGAACAACTTGGCATTGGAAATCCCAAATGCCATTGAAGGCAGATCAAATTTGTGCACCAACTAGAACATTTTCTATGCTTTTCTTTTCTTACTTGTAGGTGTCTGTATTCATAGAGTTTTTCTTATTTTATTATTAAAGTTGATATGTCCTAAAAATATTCTCTCTTTATAGTGGTGACTGAAATTTTGAAAACACTGCAATAGAAAATGGCTCTTGGTAACTAAAATAATGGTATGAGGGTTTTGTTGTTTTTTTTTCATTTTGTTTTGTTCTTTGTTTTGTTATGGTTTTTTTTTTCAATGCCTGTCACATTTTTTTTTTAAATAACTATATTGCTCTTGAATTGTTGTGTTTGCCTTTGCATAACTTTTCTTTTTATGGTTCATTGCAGCTTGCCTCAAAGGGAATGAGTATTTTTCTTATGAGTCGGTCAGCGGACAAGCTGAAGGATGTGGCCACTCAGATAGGTAAGGCTATGAGGGGTCAAATATGTCTGTGGGAGAACCTTGTTTAACCTGTTGAGGACGGTTTGATTTTGCTTCAACATGCATTTCCCACAGACACCTGCCCGAGTATACTCGGGACTCGTCCTCAATGGGTTAATAGTACATATTGTACCTATAAGGCTATATGAAGGACCTAAAGACCCCAGAAAATTACCTTGTTTTATATTTTTTCTCATTCTGTGGGATGCAAAAAGAAGAAAAAATACAGTCAAATTTGTCTTTGGTTAACTCTTTATGTGCCATGGTGGAAATCCCCCATGTGCCACATTATTCTGAGACACCAACGTAGTCATGCGTTGAGAAAACATTTTGTTTTTCCAATCTATATAACTTTTATATGTTTATGTTAAAGGTATTAGCCCACATTTGTAAACCTGCAGCAATTGGTCTCATACTTAGCATGAGTTTGGGTATGATTTCAGTAACACCTGTGCAAAATTTCGTTCCAAATATAGTCCATTACTTTCATAAAAATAAATGAAAATGCACCGTAATCCGTATGCATGCGTATAACGCTCGCTAGCTCCGGTCCACGTACGTGTTACATGTACAATGTACGTAGCTATAGCCCGCGCTCGTAATTTGATTTTGGGTCGGGTTGACCCGGTTTGAAAATTGATTTTAAAACAATGATTTTCTCTCTTTTATCGAATGGTATAGACAAAGAGCGACAGGTGAGGTATGTTACTGTTATAACTTGTACTTGAAGTCATATTGGACCTGTTTTATGCAGTTTTGATTTTTGTGGGTTTGCAAATGTGGGCTAGTACCTTTAAAGTTGTAGAGAAATGCCAATTCTTGCATTGATGTAAATTCTATGACAAATCTATAATTGGTTTGCTTTCAAATGCCCAGAGGCTACATTACTGTAAATAAATGACTTTTGCACACAAAGGAGTGACACAAACTGAGAATTTGCATGCAAATCCAGTATGAAACGCTGCTTGTTAGTCAATCACCACACAAAATGCAAGCTATAGACGAGAGGAACAGAATCAAGAGATGGGCTTAAATGGGCTTGGGATCTTTATAACAATTGGGTCAGATCTAGAGGGATTAACTGAACTCTAATGAAAGAACATGGCGAGTTAAGCTTAGGGCACTGGCACAAAATGTTCCAGTCACTTGAAAGGACTTCAGTGCAATTTTGTATTTAAGTCCACCTTCATATGCATAAGGATTGAGAGAATGCACTAATATTAGTGGAACACATCAGTGAAAGATTGAGGAAAATTGGACAATCCGTTAAAAGTCATGAATATTTTAAGTATCTGCGCTGTCACTGCTGGAAGAGAAGACTACTACAGTGTATGGTGTCACATGCGTACAACTATATAAGGAAAATAAAAAGAGAATTTCACAAAACTTTATTTTTGAATAAAGTGCACATTTCTTTGACTTGCTACTGACGTATGTAATATTATTCCCCCTGCCTTCTGAAAGAGAGTAGTCGAGTGTTCTTTTGTTATGCGAGAAAAATGGAAATATGTTCAATTTTCTTTATTCTTTCTTTATATTGTTGTACTCATGTGACATCACAAGCTATAGTAGTCTATTCATCCAGCCGTGACTGAGTAGAAACTTCAAAAATGCCTAACTTTTGAATGGATTGTCCAATATTTTCCTCAAACTCTCACTGATGTGTTCTACTAATATTGCTGCATTCACTCAACCCACATGTCTATGAAGGTGAACTTGTCCTTTAATGAGGCTAAGTTTTTTTTTCACCCATGGACAATTAACCCATACTCTTTCCCAGACCCTAATCCAAACCCTAACTCAAACTGTAACCCTAATCCTTACTGTATTCTTATCACTAACAAGTATTTAACCAAGGGGAGGGGAATTGTCCACAGGATGAGGGGGCTTGGTAATTTCCTAGGTATTACCATACAGTATATCTGCACCTGGAAGTGAACAGGAAGATAAATGTGTCTGGTTTGCTCACTCGCAGGAGAGAAATACAACGTTGAGACGAAGACCCTGGCCGTCGACTTCTGCGGCAACGTCGACATTTACGCGAGGATCAAGGAAGCCCTGGCTGGACTCGAGATTGGCGTCCTCGTCAACAACGTTGGGATGTCGTACAGCTTTCCGCAGTTTCTCACAGAGATTGAGGATGTGGAAAAGGTACTGTACATATTACTGTAAGGGTGGGACTACAGTGAGACTGAGTGATTGGGTCTGAATGTATATTGCTCCGTTCACTGTTCTGCTAGAGAGATTATCCCAGTAGAGTCGGTGCTATCATTGGCAACTGCAAGAGTTCTGGTACTGGTCATAAATTTGTGTTATTTTGAATCCAAACCCTGCTTCTCACAAGTACGGTCTTAAAATGTGCGCATGATATGAAAGAAAATGAAGTCATGAAATTTCAGCATGAGACCTTTTTGTGTTCAAAATTGTAGCAAATAATGTGGAGGGGGCTGTTTTAGTGGCTATATCGGAAGAGATACTGAAAGTATTATACCCAATGTAATTTGTGTTCTTATTTTTCTCTGCAGTTTTTGCCGAACATCATCAACATTAACTGTCTCACCGTGGTTATGGTAAGATTTTCTGAGTTTGTGGATCCCTCCAATAGTTTGTGTCATAGATGCAGTGGTGTTACAAAGCAGGGTAGCAACTCTTTTCCTTTCTTATGAATGCTGAAAGTCTCTTTCGTGTACCAGTTGGTTGGTAGAACAGGCAATGTTTCAGCAGTCTCTCCCATGTATAATGCTAGGTGATATTAGGAGGACCCTATGGTAGAGCAGTGCTACCACTGAAGAGGCTACTCTGGATAATAAAACCATATTTTCATTACGTAATTATTACCTCTGCCATGGGAGGAGGGTATGTGTTTCATTGCCGTCGGTTTGTTTGTTTGTTTGTCCGTTTGCAAAATAACTAAAAATGTTGTGAACGGATTGGGATGAAACTTACAGGAATGGTTGAGAATGACACAAGTAGATTTAGTTTTGGTAGTGATGTGGGAATTTTTTATCGATTTTATGATGGATTTTTGATACTTTGGCAGGTAGGGTCAATGAACTTGGGAGTTCAAGCTGCACATTTTTCAGGTTTTCATATGCACATTAAAGCATGTGCTCTAGTTACTGCTACGGCAAGGCGTGCCACGCAGCTGAGGGTTCATGACGTAACAAAAGGCTTCTATATTGGGAATTTAGGCTATTTTCAGCATGCATCAGATGGGAGTAAATCACTGATCGCTATGGAAGAACAAGATCGTAGGTGGAAGTTAGCTGCTTGGTGGAGGTCTGCGCTCTTAGAGTGCTTCTCTATTATTATTATTATATTATTGGGGGATTTATAATGCCCCTTTTCCCTTTTCGTTATTTGTAGTAGTAGTAGTAGTAGTGTTTGTTCTCCTCCTTCATTAACTATTCCTTCAGAGATTCCAAGTCTCCTACTTTCGACAGGAGATCTCCTACTTTGAGGCCATTATATCCAAATCTACCACTCTCCCGCGAGAGTTTGAATCTCTCCCACTATAGCTGTGTGTTTTCCACTCTAATAGGATGTATTTTCTCCTTCTTGAGATTTAGCTTTCTCCCACTGACCGAGTTCTGTCATATGCTGTACGTTCCTTGAGATTAGGTTAACCCCTTGAGGACAAGTCCGGAGTATACTCGGGCAGGGGCCTATCGGAAATTTTGTGTCATCGCAAAATTAGTCCGTCCTCAACGGGTTAAAAAAAGAGCACCAGAGAGCATTCGTAACACTAGAGAATCCATGTCCTATATGGTCACAGGACCCCAGCCACAAAGGACTTTGTACTTGCGATTGTGCCCCATACACACACAACATGGTGCGCATGTTCACACAACCGCAGAGTCTCTTGTTTGCTAGGGGGGTTCATGCGGAAGGAGAATCTTCAGGTTAAAAAATACTTGGGGCTGGAGTCTCTGCTACTAACACTAATATTTGTGTGATTATTTTTTGTTGTCATCGTGATCGGAGTAAACCAATTGCAGCCATGCTTACACTGTGCAAACTATGTCTATATCATTTTTGCAGATGAGTTACTTGGTTCTACCCAGCATGATAGAAAGGTAGGTATGCATAACATTAATTGAAAAAAAAAAGTAACTTTAACCCTATTCTAACTGGGCTATTTGAGACCAAGTTTTTACTTGGGGGGGAGGGGGGTTCAATTTGACCCCCCCCCCCCTTCAGATCTCGGCCACCAATCGCGCTATAGCCGCAAAATTTTGCTTGAAGATAGAGCTGGATGTCAACTACAAGATTGCATGGTCATTCAATAGAAAAATATTGCCTTTCTATTTTTAATAAATTAATTATGCAAATTTGTGCATGAAATCATATTTTCACCTATAACTCCACTAAAAAGACTGAAGTATTGCTAAATTTTTGTGTCAGAATTCCTCAAGACATATCAAACAATTTTCATGTAAAAAAATAGCACAATCAAAATCAATTTCTTATGTTTTTTATTGTTTTGTTAATTTCTTATGTATTTTATTGTTTTTTCGACCTTTTGTTTTCTATTGTTTTTTTGCCAAAATTTGTTGTAGGCACTTTTTCAGGCTTATCTACACTAGAATTGATTAATTTCAATGGTTAAAAGTTGAAATAATCTAATTTATATCAATTTAACCAAAAAACACAATTTGAAATTCAATTTGCACACGATATCATGAATTTGAGCTGTTTTTGGGTTGACATGCATATGCATAACATTACGTAACTTCAGAACGGTGTACCCGGACGTCGCAAAATTTAATATGCGGAAGACTTCAATGAAAAAAGTTGTGAAACGACGCGGCAAAATCTTTGCGCGTTGCGGAATCGTGACGCGAAATGTCGAGGGGGGTTCAATTTGACCCCCCCCCCCGGTTAGAATAGGGTTAAAGAAAGAATACGGTACATCAATAGATTTGGTGAAAAGTGGACAGGTGGCTACTCAAGCATTTATTTTCCAGCAGTGAGCAGACATTTTGAATGGTGATTAGTAAGTAAACAGTCTCCATAACTTTTGAACTGGAACACTGTTTGACCTCTATGTAACTATGCATTACAAATTTGACTCTTTTCACCAACCCTACCCCCCCCCCCCAAAAAAAGAGAGAAGCAAACAGTAATAACAGATTGTCAGATATTGAATTTTAAACTCTGTTTGTGCCAGCCATTTACTGAACATTTTTGCATTAACTCTTTATGTGCCACGTTCGCACGTCCGACTCAGTTGACGGCGTACCAACTTCGCACATTCTGCTCAAACCCACAAACCCACCCAAACCTATCGATAAATCGCCAAATGCCACAGTACAATGAAAGCTTTTCTCGCGCTTCCGTTTGTCTCACATAGAGCTTGCATTTTATGTGTTGATTGACTATCAAGCAGTGTTTCCCAATAGATTTGCGTGTAAATTCTAAGTTTCTGGCACTGTTTTATGTGCAAATGTCATGCCTTTTCATTAATGTAGCTACTGGTCCTATCAAGAAAAACAATCATCGATTTGTCTTGCAAATTTCCATCAAAGCAAAGCTTGGCATTTTCTCTACAACTTTGCTCACTACATGTTCACCTTAACGGAAATTGATAAAATCTACATAGATTTGAAAAACATAATGTTTTCTCAAAGCATGACTACATTGGTGTCTCAGAATAATGTGGCACACGGGGGGTTGCCACCATGGCACATGAGGAGGTGTTCACTGAAGCACAACCCAAACAGATCACTCTGTCAGTGATGATAAGCAAGCCTGTGATTTCCAGACATTAGGCAAAGAGGGCGGGAGGTAGAGCATGTACACAATACTCAAATATCTCTCCATCCTTTATATTATCAGGACAGCTGTTGATAGAAATAGCATCCATTCTGTAAACAAACAGGATGGAGTCGCCAGGGGGGGGGGGGGGGGCTTTTTGCCCCCCCCTTCAGATCTCGGCCGTGGATCACGTGATCCTCGCAAAAATTTGCAGTAAGGTAGAGGCCAGTGTAATCTACAAGACTGTATAGTTAGATTTTTGAAATTTTAATTAATGTATTTTATATTAATTAATTTATGCTAATTTATGCAAAAATACTTTTTTGCCTATAAATCAAAAAATAAAGCTCCAAGACTTCTAATTTTTGGTGAATATATTCTTTTCAATTTCCTCAACAATAATATTGAAGGGAAAATTCAGATTCATTATTATATCTTACATATTTTATTGTTTATTGAATTTCTTATGTATTTCGTTGTTTCTTTAATTTTTTTTTTCTTTTTTTTTCGTCAAAATTTGTCGCAGAATATTTTAAAAGCATAATCAGGCTAAAATAAATCATTATTAGCCATTGAAAGTTAAAATATCTATTATTATGTGAATTAATTGCAAAAACACAATTTACATTGGATTTGTACACAAAATCATGTTTTTGAGCAATTTTTGGGTCACCAAATTTTTTTCAAAGAGGCGTGGCTTCAAAACGGTATGCCTTGGAGCAACAAATTTGGTTTCAAAAGTTGCGCAATACTTGAAAGAAAAAAGTCATAAAGTGTCGCGGCGAGAGCATCACGCGTTGCGAAATAATCACGCGAAACGTCGAGGGGAGGGGGGGCAAAATGGCCCCCGGTGGGAATAGGGTTAAGGTTCAGCGCACACAAGTGACAGCTTTGATACACTGATCAGTGGATGCAAGCGTCCCTGTCCACAGAAATTGAAACAACTACCAAATCAGAATGGCGCACGACACGTTAAGGCTGCGTTCACATAGAAGTATTCGGTATTCGCTATTCGCTATTCGCTATTCACTATTCGGTATTCGCTATTCGGGTCCCGAATACACCATCACCCGCAACGTCAACTCACCATCCCATGCAGTGAGGATTTCTTCCTCCTACATCCTAGCAAATCTTATTAACAATTTCTAAACTGCATTAGAATGTCAGTCTACATGCTTATTTTTGCTAAAGGGCAAATCCAGACCAAAATTGTCATTATTTCATAAACGAGAGACGGTATACGCTGCAAAAAAATCGAACAAGTTCGATTCCCACTTTGCTATACTTTTCGCAGCTATTCGGTACTTTCGAATAGTGCCCTCCTATGTGAACCGGTGTGAGGAAATCCTATTGTTCGATTCAAGCTATTCGCGTGCCCTCGAAAAACGAGCCCGAATAGTATACTTCTATGTGAACGCAGCCTAATAGATGACAGTCGATTAGCTCTCCGTTCTGTACATACCATACCGACCCAAATTGAAAGCTCTCTTCAAATACAGTAGCTCACAGGACGTGCATAACGTGAGTTGGAGCAGTAAAAGATTCTGAGCTACTCCAATTCATAATTGCCATTGAAAAGAAATCGCACAAAGAGGGAGTGTTGCCTGGTAACAATCATATTCTCAAAGAGGGGTGCTTTGGCTTTGAAACAGTGCATATGACCCATGACAACTTTATGCTCATTCATGTACGTGATCAAGGGAACAAAAAATGGACAGAAAGCGTGAAAAATGATGCATCTATTGATGTTGCTGTTGAGAAAAGGCGCTTTGAAAAAGGTTTATAGTAGTGCACTGAGGCACTATCTATTGTATGGGGAACAAAAGCAAGGCTTCCACACTACACATGCATGGTATGTACCATATATCAAAGAAAAAATTACAACAGGATTCTCCGCAATGATATCTTTAAAAACAGTGAATCAATCCAAATACAAATTCAGGGTATGAAACTATAACTCATTGCCCACATCTTTCAGAAAACCCCATTCGATTTGCTTCAGTGGTCAAAGAGAAATGAGGAATTTTGTAGAGGATGTCAAGAATCTCTTCCCTCCAAGTTCTGTGTATTGTTTTCACACACAAAGGCATCGAAATGCTGAACTTCGAAGAATCAGACTCACCACATACTTTACAACATTCCACATTTCTCTGTGACCGCTTAACCAAATTTATTGGGGTTTTCTGCAAAATAGAGCTAAGATGTTATACTTTAAGACCCTGAAGTAGCATTTAGACAGTTTAATCATATTGGGTGTTATCAATGTGAAAATTTGTTTGTAATTTTTTTTTTTTTTTTTTTTTTTTTTTTTGGGGGGGGGGGGGACATCCTGTAGTGTGTGGTGCTTTAATTTGCTGGTTTCATATTCCTTCAAAAAGTGAGAACACAATTACGTTCATTGGTAAGAATGCTTGGTATGTGCAATTTTCCCATTTTAATCCACACATACTGATTTTTTTCATGGATAACAGTTAAAAAAAACAACAACAACAACCAGCGTTTGCTTTGATATGTGATCGTAATCATTCATAGATTTTTTTTTTTTTTTTTTTTTTTTTTTTTAACTACTGTGATACTCCTTCAAGGTGCCTGTCATGGAGTTTCCAACATCTTTTTTTTTCTTCTTTTAAGGGCTGCCACCCTCTGAAGATTAAGACACAGGGGTGCAGTGAAATATAAAAAAAAAAAAGAAAAAAGAAAAATTGTACAAATATTTTCAGTATATTTTAGCTGTGCCAAGCTCTCTATGTATTATATTTAACCCATGAAATTTCTTTTCCCTCCACACCTCAGGAGAAAGGGTGTCATCATCAATGTCTCCTCGGCGTCGGCCATGAACCCCAGCCCAATGCTGACCGCCTACTCTGCAACCAAGGTAACAACATTCAAGATGTGCTTGTTTGTGGCAGCACAAAGTGGTCAGTTTGAATTCAAAATTTGAAGTAAACTTACAGGGCTCAAATTAAGATTTTTGGAGGTCACAGCCATTTTTCAAATGGGCACTGTCAGCTTGGGGCATAGTGGCCTTGGATATCCCAATATTTCAAGGGGCATCAAGGCCAGTTGGTGTCTTGCTGCACTGGGAGGGTTGTTGTTGTTGTTGTTGTTGTTCATTTTCCATCTGTGAAGATGGCTGGATAGCCCATATTCAGCTACGCTAAGCTGGTCTTCCATGGGGTCCAGTTGGATGTGGGGTGGGACCACTTCACCGGGTTAGACACCCTGCTCTTTGCGATGAATGAATGAAGCGGGATCTTTTACGTGCATGAGCTGTGACTCTCTCATGCACAGGACCTCCATTTTATGTCCTATCCGAGGGACAGAGTGTTATGCCTCTTGCTAGAGGGGACGGTATGTTTACACACATCATTGCTCAGTCCAGACTCGGGTTCGAACCCGGGCCGCGTGATCGTGAGGCAGACGCGCTACTGACTGAGCCAACTCACTTAAACCAATCATCCACAATAATGTATGCCTCCGCCGAAAGTGTTGCCCATTCATTTGCCCATTCCATGCTACATCTCCTCCATCTACTCCTCTTCCCCTTTTATCAAAAGTGACAATCATGTGCCCATCATCTGTGTTGTAAGCCATGATGAGAAAGAAAAGAAGTGGAAACTGGACTTTAAAAGTAATAACTAGAAAAGCACTCGGGGAGAGCACAGACCTCCGCCAACCAGCAACTCATTTTCCAAAATAAAAAACTTTTGTTCACGTCATTGCACGGTACCTTGCTGAAGCAGAGCATGCAGTTTAGTGCGCAAATGTAAACCTCCAGTTTGTGCAGCTTGAACCCCTAGTTTGTTGACCTTTTTATACCACAAGATGAAATATCCTCCAAAATTTCATAAAAATTCCCGCATCACTACCAAAATTCAATGAGATGTTCCTTGTGTCAATATCAACCTTTTTATGCAGGTTTCATTTCCATCCATACACAACATTTTGAGTTATTTGGCAAACAGACAAACCAACGCCAATGATTACTCAACATCCTCTTTCCGTGGCAGGGATAGTGATAATAAAATAACTATTAAATAAAGGCAAAGACAGTAGATGATTTTAAGTTCAATGCTACAAGGCTTGTAGGTGCTATCTCAAGACTAGCACTGGCAATGATACAAATTTGAAATCTGTAGGTGGTAGCAGATTGACCTCAGAATTTATGACACAAAGATTATTTCCAGTAGCTAGTGTTGGGCCTGGTGTTGAATGTCGCCTGCAGAATGAAGGTACACTCTTTATGAATTTAATAGCAATTGGCTAACACTAGCATCTCAGAATATTCAAAAGTCTGTCATTTCAAGTTCGGTCTTGATGTTAGCATTGCTATTTTTATGAAAGACCCACATTCATATCCATGGCTGCATGTTGTACAATGGATATGCATAGTCTATAACAGCTAATGCAATGATTGCTCACAGAACGAACCTTAACACTTCAGACGTGGCTACATGAACCTTAGCCTGGGAGTGAAATTAAGGTTGACATGTTCTTCTCAATCTCGTGATTTCAAATATTTTTTTTTCCTCTTTTCAGGCATTTGTAGACTTTTTCTCCAGGGGCCTCAACACAGAGTATGCGTCCAAAGGAATCATTGTTCAGGTAAGTACACTTTCACTGTAGACAAGGTTTCAATGATGTCATCAAACTATGGCTCAATTTGCTGAGGGGAAAAAAGTGCATGGATGGGGGGGGGGGGGGGGGGGGGCAAACAGGAAAGCTTTGCATCCCATGTCCCATCATCGTGCATAATTTTATCTGGCCAGCCGGGCAGTCGGGTATGCAGTACACATACTGCTAGAGCTGTGCTGTATGAAAAGACACATGATTTGTTTTTGCCCCTCAGGTAACGCATTTCTTGACGTCCTGGAACCTCATTCTCAAGGTATTTGAGAACTGATAATTGGCTTTTTAATACTGACCATGCACACTCTTTCTACTCAAGGGGAGATTGTTTGCATGTTTGATTTTTATGTGCAGATCATACCTTCAATAGGGGTTTGTGATGTATGTGGTTTGTTTTCTGTGTTGTCAAGCCATGTTGATATTTGATTTCAAGAAGGGAAACTAGAGTGCAGATTTCAAATATGTCAACCCTCCTGTCATAGTGAATGGAAACCACTGTGTGTTCTTAAATGTCTGAGAGTAAAAATAAAAAAAAAAGTTTTTCTTTGGTTGTGCAGGTTGCTGGTTGAACACCTACGTAAACACACAAGCATACACACAGGCATGTACCGGGTATATGAAGGCAAATTTGCATGATTATATAATTACAAGGTTGACTTGTGAATTGTTCCATGTATTAAATTTACAGTACAAAATAAAAGCAAAGAAGATGGTGATTACATTCAGTGTACAGCTCACTCTTTACTTGGATTCTCATGGTATCTTGTGCAGTCTGTGCTGCCTTTCTACGTCACTACAAAACTGAGCAAGCTGCGCCGTGAGACTATTACCATACCGAGTCCCAAGACGTACGTAAAGAGCGCCCTCCTAACCGTCGGTCTCCAGGATCGCACAAACGGCTGCCTTATGCACAACCTCCAGGTATAATGTTCATTCCTTGTTCGTCGGCATTTGTTTACATGAATGCTAAAATTAAAATGAAATTACACACGTACAGGTTGATGTGTTGCTTGAAGGTTTGCATGGTGAAGTAAAGGAGGGAGAAAGGTTTGTGGTAGCACTATGTACAGGTTGATGTTGTGAATAAAGTGCCATTTAAACTGTACAACCTACATCTGTCACTCTATTAGAATTCCTGAGAATTCCTTCATCAGAAATCCTGACAAATATTTGAAGAGTTTGTTTGCAAAAACCAATAAGTCCATTTTTGAAGATTTTGAAGTATGGTATTTGTCATAAAGTACAAAATGATACCTTTTAAATGATATATTGGTCACTGCATATAAAGGTAAATTGTTGAAGTCATGGTCAAAAGAAGCACAAATGTTCTTATTATTCTCTTTATTTTTCTTGACCTTTAATCGCAAATATCTCCATTTGGCAAATATGGACTTATCGGTTTTTGCGAACAAACTCTTCATTTGTTGTATGCACAACCTCCAGGCTTAAACATTGTTCATTTTGTTTATGCATTTTTTACATGAACACAAATATAACAGTGAAATGACATGCAAATTGATTTTGTGAATATACATAATTATAAAGCAGTGATTATATTTGTTCTACCTCTTTTCAGGGGAAAAAAAAAAAATCAGTAACTTCCTACTTTGGATTTAATAGGACACACAGTGCATTTATCATATTTGAGGCAATACCTATGTGAGATTTTTATTTTAGGAATATCTATGAACTTGAACAATTCACAAAAGATATACTGCCTATACAGTATTGCCCCCCCCCCCCAAAAAAAAAAATACAATCAGATTTTTGCACTGATAACACCCAATATGATTAAATTGTCTAAATGCTACTTATGGGTCTTAAAACATAACATCTTATCTCCATTTTGCAGAAAACCCCATTCAATTTGGTTAAGCAGTCACAGAGAAATGTTGATTGTTGGAAAGCATGGTATGAGTCTGATTCTTCAAAGTTTAGCACTTGGATACTCCAGTGTGTGAACACAATAGACAGAACTTGGAGGGAAGAGATTCCTGACATGCTCTACAAAATTCCTCATTTCTCTTTGACCACTGAAGCAAATTGAATGGGGGTTTCTGTGAGATGTGGGCAATGAGTTATAGTTTCATACCCTGAATTTGTATTTGGATTGATTCACTATTCTTAAAGTTATCATTGCGGAGGGTCCCGTTGTATTTTTTTTTTTTTTTTTTTTGGGGGGGGGGGGGGACATACGGTATATCATTCCCTCCCACACCAACTAGTGCCTAACTAAAATGTTGTGATCTCTCTAACTTTTCCAGGCCTATGTGGTTGATTTGGCTCCCGAGTGGCTGCTGAACAGGGTACAGATGTCGCTGCACACCAATATACGTCGCATCAACCTGAAGAAGCTGGAACAAAAGAAGGCTAAATAGAAAGACCAGGACCAGCAGTGAAGGCTTGTCACTACCTTTAGATAGCGTAGCATTCATTATTCAAGCAGTACAGGGTTGTCAGTGGGAAGATACATTTGACACTTAATGCCCCGTATATCAATGTCATCTTTCTGTAAGCAAAGAATTTGTCAAATTTTGAAGGAATCAAACTGTGTACTGTATTGTCAGTGTGAACAAACCAGAGCTTGATTTACTATCCTACGTGGTACCAGTGTTCATGCACGTGCTTGAAAAAGAAGGTGTTAAAAAAAAAAAGAAGAAAGAAAAGGACCTTACTACAACTGGTAAATAAATTGCCCTGCAGAACTTGGATGTAACATATTCCCGACATATATACCTATGATACGTATCATGGATTCACAATGTAGCTGTGTTACACAGCTACGTTGTATGTGGGTTGTCAGTACTGCAGATCTGCCTACTAGAATGGGTGTAATGATATTGAACAAAGTATGTTCTCTTCAGCAAATGTCACTTGTGTGCTTTCTGAAACATGACTCAGCATGCACAGTATGTACAGTTTTCCACTTTTATAGCAAAAAATATGATTTTATTGCCCTCATTTTTTTTTTTTTTTTTTTTTTTTTAGATGCAACATTTCTCTTGTGACAATTGCAACTTATGGTTAGGTTGGTAATAGGGGTTTTTGGCCTTACAAATGCATTGTAGTTTAGTGTGAGGATTAGGATTAGGGTCATGGATATGATATGTCTGTGGGTAGAATTTATGTTTGGCTTAACATGGTAGATATTTCATGGAGTAATTGTCACAGGAGCAAATGCTGTGAAACCATACATATGTCTCCCTTTGGTAATTTTTCACTCAAAACAAAATCAATTTGATTTTGTCCAGTTTTTGTGATGCAGTATTATTTGTTCACCATGCATTACCCCATGACTAAGAGTCCCACAAATGGAACTTCTTGATAATTGACTCGCGAATTGATTCGACCAATGCGATGATGTGAGTAAATCGTGATATGTATCATCTTCCATCAACCCCTGTGATTGCATCTTGTTACTTCATTTGTTTATTTCATGTTGTGCATTTGTGATTCTCTACATCGTTGGACGTTTCCTGTATAAGGATTGTGACACACACAATAGCATGGAAATACCACGGAGTGGCAGTGGCCCAGCTTGGCCAAAATCCGACTTTAGACATTGAATATAAGTTTGAAAATCCCTGACTAATTGTGTCGGACTTTACATATCACTGATCTCTATGTGAGTACAATCTACATACATAATTATGGTAGAAAGATTGAATGGTTATGACCCAACACTGCAATTGAAGAGTTTGTTTGCAAAAACCGATAAGTCCATTTTTGAAGATTTTCAATTAAGGTCTCTGTCATAAAGTACAAAATAATAACTTTTAATGATATATTTGTCACTATATAGAAAGGTACATTTTTGAAGTTATGGTCAAAAGAAGCAAAAATTTTCTTATTATTCTCTTTATTTTTCTTGACCTTTAATCGCAAATATCTCCATTTGGCAAATATGGACTTATCGGTTTTTGCAAACAAACTCTTCAAATTCTTTCCAAAAATATATACTGTACAGTAAACTATCACACTCGTGGAAGTTAATTCCTGCAATATTTGAGTCTGGGAGGAGTTAAAGAATTTGTCTGCCTTGCTTACGCAGTAATTGATATGTACAATGTATTTTGATACAGTATATCCGTGTGCGCATAAATCGCTGTATAGGCATGTTTCTGTTAAACTAAAAAACTAATGGATTTGTTTATGAATTTCATAGGCTTTTATATTGAATTAGACTGATGTGACATTACATAGAAATACCCCACCGCTTCATCATACATGTACAGTGTACTGCAAAAATGAGATAAAATGAAGTAGTGCTTTGATGTGTGTGTGTGTGCCTGTGTGTGAGACATTACCAATATTTTTGTTTCGTTCTTTTTTTTTTTGGGGGGGGGGGTTGCTAGCGAATGCTCAGTTTAGAAAGAAGGGTGATAAACAACTACAGTGTAGCACAAGTTCATCTGCCTGCAATCACCACAGCCATGTAGACTGTTGTGTAAAGGATTATAATCAGAGCATTATAGTACACAAATTCTGCAGAAGAAAAATACACTCCTGTCTCCAGTAGGCATACTTGTGTTACAGCTTTGTGTTATTATGAACATCACTCATTAACATGTAGCAGAGGAACTCTCACCAACACAAACACTCCTTTGGTATTTAATTTACTTGTATAGTAGGTTAAGAATGACAGGTTATACTGTAGTTGTCCCAAACAAGTTTGCATTGTGAGGTTAATGGGGAAGACTTGACTTGGTACCATTATACTCGTGAAAATAAGACTACATGATATTTCAAGTGAAAAAGACAGGATTTTTCATTTGACTTGGGGACTTCTCCTTGGCCAAAATGTCCAATCGACCCTACATTCTAAGCCTACATGAATGCATTTAAGCTGAAACCTGAGTGATGACATTGGCAAGCATTAATACATGTATCCCTATTTACTGTTACATTGCCAGTACAAAATTTTCAGACCTTATCCTATACCATTTTGTCCCAGCAAATACAGTAGAAGCAAAAGGAAATCACACAGCTGGTTGAAAAACAAGAAAGGTGTATGCAATAATATTATGCAATGTAGTGACTTAGTAGCTCTGTGTATTGCATAGGATCAAACAGTTTATGTCAGCAGTCAAAGTTGTACATGTACAAAGTGAATTGGCAAAATATGAAGGAAACAGCACTTGTATTGAGTATTCAACAATTGTTTTGAAGAAGAGTTTTTAAAGCCATCACTGCACACTCAATTCATACCACGCGACCAATACGTAATAGATGAGAAACACACAATAAAAACAAAGGAACTGGTAAATATGAACAAAAGGAAATATATTTCATAGTCTTTTTTTACAACAGGCCTATATACAGCATAAATTGATTTTCTACTCTAGTCTGCCTGTAACTGTAGCAAAATGTTCATTCCTTGCTATTAAACGTGACATGCCTAGCTCCATTCCTGATACAACATCAAATTCAAAGCATGTATGTATTTGTTTTTCTCACACGATCAAGTATGGGCAAGTTTCTTCATAAAGGACATACAAATACAAAAAAGTGACATAAGAAATTAATTACACATGATATCGATATAGATACAAACACATGCCTTCAACACTAAATGGTACAAAAAAGAAAGGTGTAGTGAAGGATGATATGTGACCGTGCACCTCAAAACAAACAAAGTCGCACACACTGAATTTGTTGTTGTTATTTTAAAGATCGAAAGAAGAGAGAGAGAGAGAAATTTGTGTGGGGACTGAAAATAAGTGAAATGGGTCACCCTAGCCGAACTTGACCTTTTTCATATTTTCTGACAGAGCGGGTCTTCTTTTACATTATGCTAAAATTTGGTTTCATAAAACGGCAGGAAAGTGTGTTTTTTTAGCAGTTTATCTCGAACATTTTTGGTAGAATAGTGTGATTAGGTGTCTTTAGAATCCCTTTTTCATTTCTGAAAAACCTTGTCCACACACTTCACTTTCAACTCTTAATAACTTTTGAAAGGATAGTGCTACTGCTTTGGAAGTTGGCATTAATTATGGGCAGAATGTGTTAATGAGGCATGCTTAATTTCAGTTTAATATGATAATCCCTTCATTGTTGTTACTCTGGTGGTTTACTTCCTGTTTTTTGTCCCATTCATCGCACGGCCAGCACGGTTTGGTAAAGATTAAGCGCTTGAATAGACACTGTACTTCAGAGCCTCTTTTCTCAGTTTACACTTTTCCTGAGTTTGTGCTTTCTTTCCAATATTTAGATAGGTTAGGAGAGTCCATTTGATTTGAGTTATACATCATTTTAAAGCTCAAGTCTGCCCTTTCAGAATATGGCCTTAACTAAAAATTCATGTCTGGCGACTTTTTGTTTGTTTTGGAGGTGCAGAGTCACATATAACGTATACTGGACTACTCTGTTTCTATCTTCCTCCATAGTGACCAGGGAATCGTATGATCCTCATCAATATTTTGTCATGATTTGTGTTTGGACTACATAACTTCAGTGTACATGACCACTACAGGAGCCCTTAATCCACATGACTTTCGGACTTTTGCATTTGAACATCAGCAAAGTGGCTAGATTGGGTACAGAGGAACAGAATAGAATAGCATTTGGGATATGGAATGAGAATATTTACAAAGCACATATCAATAAATCCCACAAAATTTGTGACACAATGTTTTTTGGGACAGAAGAAAGATATGAATCCACATGAAGAATATAATTATGCAAAAAAATGAAAATTATGAAATGCTATTGTTAGTCTCATATCCGGCCAAGCTGCTCATCTGTACGAGTATTGGTCCAGATACGGCGGGATGACTGAGGATGGACATTAGGTAATGAGGCTACATGTATGTTTATTGAAATAATGAACTACAGCCTCTTGTACATGCTGTATAATTTGCAAGCACACCACGTCTTGAATTGGTGATTTTGTGAGCACTTAATCAGCAACTGGGAACCAAATGACAGAATGAGAAAAAGGTGCATATAAAGCTGTACAGTGGAAACTCTAGAACGAGATCCTTGGCAGAGGTAATACTATCAATAATAACAAGGCAAATTTTGATGCTGTTATAGGATGTTTTCGTTACCGTTGGTTTATTTGTTTGTTAGTTGGTTCGTTGGTTTGTTCGTTTGTTCATTCGTTTGTTTGTCTGTGTGCAAAATAACTCAAAAAGTAGCAAACGGATTGTGATGAAACTTGCAGGAAAGTTTGAGAATGACACAAGTAACAAACGATTAACTTTTGGTAGTGATCCGAGAAAGTTTGGGGAATTTATGAAAGATTTTTGATATTTTGGCAGGTAGGGTCAATGAACTTGGGAGTTCAGGCTGCGCTAAGCATGCAGCCCATTTCCACCCGCACTGATGATAATGATATTGATAACAATACTACTACTAATAGATTATTATGATTTCATTATTATTATTGTTATTATCATTATTATTATTATTGATATGCTGTATAATTTGCAAGCACACCACGTCTTGAGTTGGGACTTTTAAAGAGTTGATGATTTTGTGAGCACTTAATCAGCAACTGGGAACCAAATGACAGAATGAGAAAAAGGTGCATATAAAGCTGTACAGTGGAAACTCAGTATAACGAGATCCTTGGGACCAAGATAATTTGTTCTTTAAATCAGATATTTTGTTATATCAGTAGTCGATATACAATACAAAACAAAGGAATTACATTAATTTGGACCGGAGAAATTAGTCTTTCAAATACATACATGTACATGAAATTCTTCCACCCAGATGTTTTTCACTACAACTGATTGAGTGTGTAGGGCAATTTGTCAATCAGTTGCAATGAAAAACATCTCGACGGAAGAATTTCATGAACTTGAATAATTACACAGTACCCGCTGCATGCTATAAAGATTAGAACCAACACTTGCTGTCGGGCGAAAGCTCTGTGGTCTAGTGGAAATGATGCCTGTCTGAAAATTGTAGGTTTGAATCCTGCTCGAGTACGTACACCAATGATTTTTTTTTATCATTGCTACTATTCAGTGTACCAAAACACTGATCAATTCAGTGCTTATTTGCATCGATGTGGGGCAATATGTCAATCAGTTACAAAGAAATTACTTTGCTATATCAGGTATTTTGATATATCAGATCTCTTTATATGGAGTTTCAACTGCATAATCCTTCTTCAAGAGAAAAATACAGCAAATTTCCCAACTTGGATTTCAACACATCTTTATATACAATACATATACATGTACAAATTGTATATGACACTTTTGTATTCCAAGACACACTTTGCAAGTTGTTCATTTTGCAAATCTAAGTCAACTCGGAAAATTTACAAGAAGTATGAACAGCAGAGAGTATATCGCATAACTATAGCAATTCATGTATTGGCCACAGTTACTGAAATGTTTTGATGGAAGCACATCAGCAGTAACTGTTCTTTGACCAGCATACAAAGCACAATTTCTCTACCATGAAAGACTCAAGTTTAATTATCATCAAAGAATTTGGTGAGCAATTTCTTATTTACTTTCTTTCTCTCTAAAATAAACATTAAGGCCTATGTATTGCTGTCATGACTCAACTTGAAAACAGGAAAATACCTGTGTGTGAGAATTTTGAAAAAAAAAACAAAAAACAAATTCTTGCACGACAGAAAAGCCCTTAATGCAACTCAATCAAAAGGTATTGAAAATGCCTAGTGGTGCAGTACAACCTTGTCATATTGAGGTCGGAAATCGAGAGATAAATAATAGAAGGACATATTTTACCTGTATATCCATTTGTTTTATCCTCCCTGGTCTAACAAGATACCTAATACAACAAGGACACCTGAGTGGGCACGAAGCTGCACATTTTGACACAATTTCTCCATATTTGCCCTAATCTCTCTGTAATCATCTCAAACAGAAGTAGAGGGATTAAAAAAAAAAGATTATCAAATACTTGGATACTATTCTGACATTACAAGGTGGTTTCGTTTGTTTTGGTATGATTGTTAAAGAAAACACAAACTCAACATATTATTTTCATTCCCATCTCCCTCAAATGAGCAATCAACTTGTGTCAGAGTGCTATATTCTCTTTTTCTACTTGTCATGTCACTCTAGAAACCAAAACAGCTTTCAAGTAACATACGTGTATTAAATGTTCCTTGTTTACCAATGTATTGTGCAAGATTGGATAACTTTCAATTTTTTATTTTGCTTACAAATAACATGGCAGTAAACATGAACATTATCAGTTGTGTACTTTTGAAATATGCTTTTCACTACATGGTAAAATATATCAGAATTTAGCAGTACATGTACACCGCATCAGAAGTCACACACATAGAATTTTTTACTCTGTGATCAAGTCGACTTTGATATCTAAAAAGGCAAACATAAACTTAAAAACAGAAAATCCAATCTCAAGACTCATATTTAACTCTTTATGTGCCATGGTGGAAACCCCCTGTGTGCCACGTTATTCTTAGACACGAAGGTAGTCATGCTTTGAGAAAGAATTCTGTTTTTCCGATATGTATAACTTCTACAAATTTCTGTTAAGATGGGCATAATAGTAGGCAAAGTCAAAGAGGAATGTCAGGCTTTGTTACGATATAAATTGTATGACTAATCTATTTCAATTTTTCTTTTGAATGACCAGTTGCTACATTACTGTAAAGGCATGACTTTTGCACATAAAACCGTTACAGAAACTTAGAATATACGAGCAAATCTAGTTGGGAACATCGCTTGATAGTCAACCACCACATAGAATGCAAGTCGTATACGAGAGGAACAAAAGCACATGAAACGCTTTCATTGTGCCGCGGGATTAGCAGTAATTAGCGGTTTATCGATCGGTCTTGGCGGCTTTGTTTGTTGAGCAGAATATGCGAAGTTGGCACGCCGTCGACTGAGTCGGACGTGCGAACGTGGCACATAAAGAGTTAAGTTGAACATAAAAATATCATTAAAATGTCTATTCTTTCATCATTCTACAACTACATTCTCCCTACCCCCCCCCCCCCCCCACCTCTTCTGTATGAAACGAGAGCTAAAAATGGTCGAAATTCAGAATCTTTTTTCTGTATTCGGAATGGTTGGGAGGTCTGTCATTGTAACTTTAGTTTTCCACAATTTTGGAGACTAAAACATTTCACTGATTTCTTGTACCGAGGAAGGCTCAATCTTCTTAATCTTTATGTGCCATGGTGTAAACCCCCTGTGTGCCACATTATTCTAAGACACCAACCTAGTCATGCTTTGGGAAAACAACTTGTTTTTCAAATCTACGTAACACCTAAAGATCTCTGTTACCCTGGACATGTAATGAGCAAAATGGTAGAGAAATTGCCAAGTTTTGATTTGATGTAAATTGTATCACAAAGCTATGCTTGTTTTTCTTTCAAATGACCAGAAGCTACATTATCGTAGAGGCATGACTTCTGCACACAAAACAGTCATGGAAACCTAAAATTTTCTCGCAAATCCACTACGGAATACCCTTTGATAGTCAATCACCATATCAAATGCAAACTGCATCTGACAGGAATAGAATCGCGAGAAACGCTTTATTGTACTGCGGCATTTGGCGATTTATCAATCGGTTCAGGCGGGTCTGTGCATTTGAGCAGAATATGTGAAGTTGGCACGCCGTCGACTGAGTCGGGCGTGCAAGCATGGCACATTATTAAAGAGGTAAAGATCAATGCAAGTTCAGGCGACTTGTCTACACCAAAGGATAGTGCAGGTGATCTGGAGTGACTATTTGTTTTATAAATCAACTAATGTACATGTACATTTAGCATGTACACTGTATTTCTTGGGTACTGATTTAACATTTTGCAAATTGGGACTCGTAAATTGCATGAGGATAAATTTTTGATAGAAGAGAAGAGTGGGAAAAAGGTATTATCCCTTTTTAAGAGATCCTATCTTGCAGATAGAGTACAACATAATAATATTACAGGTGTGAATATATCTGTAAGTTGTGACCCACACACGGATGAGTTTACTGCTGTGTTATATACCAAATATTTCGCAATGTTTTTATTTTCATGAATTTTGCGAGTTGCAAGCTATTGGTGAATTCAAAAACATGCACAAATATTAGCTCTGATCCTTACGTACATGAATGCAACATGCATGCATTCATTTTTCCTTTCAGAAGTAGTACTGTACTCCACAATCGCAAATTTGTCCATATGTGAAATCGTCCCGATTCGAGAAAATTTAGACTTGCTAAATAAATGGCATATACAGTATTACAAAAAAATAGAAGTGAAATATACATGTACGTGTACCACGGATACAGCAAATTCTGTCATGGAATATGCCCAGCAGCACACTATAATGAAAAGTACAGTTAAACTCACCTAAGTCGACATCGCATATGTCGAATAATCGCGCAAGTCGATGATTTTAAAAAGTCCTGATTTTTTCCCATTGACTTACGTGTAATAATTCACTCACAAGTTGAATTTTGTAAGTCGAATACTTGCCTAAGTCGATGAAATTCCAAGAACACTTTCACAGAAAAACCATTAGATTCACTGTGCCTAAGTCGAATAAGATTTTATTGTGCAATAAATCACTGTCAAAATCACGAGACGCCAGTTTTTGTTTACATAAGAACTAGCCCGACCAGACAGGTGACAAAAAAAAATGATCTAAAGTATCAAAATTCAAAGCGATCGCATGCGATTGTTGAACTCTCTTCGTGTTTGGAGGTCCTCTGGTACAGCCCTGTTTTGCTAGCGCTACGTACGTACAGCGACTGGGCTGTGTATAGTTGTGCGTACAGCGACTGGGCTGTGTATAGTCTGTGTATGTTTGCAGTCTGCGCTGTGCAGTGGATGGATGAAGCTGCTGAGTTTTCAAAGCGGAGAGTAGGGGGAAAGTTACGGGGACAGGTAAATCAGAAGTACACCTCTACACGAATTTCAAGCCATGGTATGGTAAACTGGAATCAATCACTGCTCAAATATCGTTCATATTCACTTCCCCAAGGTTTAACAAGAGTGTAAAGTAATCGGACCTGTGCCAGTGCTAATGCACTGTCCATGCAAAGTTAGCCGCGGCCCTGCCGGGCGACCCGTGCTGCGGCACACCTCTCCAGCTCTCAGCTCCAGAGTAGACAACATACATGTACATTTATACATAATGTACGTGTGGTGTGACTGTTGTTAAGTCGATTTTTTTTCGACTTACGCACAAGTCGAAACTCGCCTAAGTCGATGTGTTTTGCTCAGTCCCGAGAAGATGGACTTATGCGAGTTTAACTGTATCTTTTTCATATTTTTTTTCCAAAATGGTTTCTACAATGCACAGCTGCCAAACCCTCAGCTTTCACATCAGTCTGTTCAAGACCTCGTACACTGCTTTGACTTGCCTCCATAAGTATAAAGTGCATCATGCATTGGGAAGTTCACATAGACGCAGCTACCGTCCCTGAAGGCATTGGCGTATGAGGCAAACCCTGAAGACATCAACTGACGTTTCACGTTCTTCATCGCATCCTCACTTCAACAAATGTCTCATCCTCATGATTGGATTCCTTAAAAAAAAAAAATAATAATAATAAAATAATGGTAGATAATGGTTAATCATCTGGATTGTCCACATACAGTGATAGGTCACTCCGGCCTGCTTTCTCTAGCGCTTTCTTGAGCTTGGCTTTGGTCGCGTTGACGCCATTTTTCTTCCGCCATTGGAGGAGCATCTGGAAAATGCATTCCTGGGAAAGAAAAAAAAATAGAGTGAAACACACATACATGTTAAAATAATGTAGGCACACACCCATATTGTAAAATCAAGTTGTAAGGTTAACACACACATTCTCGTAAGATGCTGTAGCCAGGTTGAATCAATCAAACCCCCCCCCCCTCAAAAAAAAAACCCAAAAAAATTCTCGTGATTACTTTGCCTCCAAAAATTTTTTGACCACGATTCGCCCACTTTTTACTTTCAAGTCTCGCACATCTTTTGACACCTTTTTCACAAAAAAAAATTATGCACACCGTTATGACACTGTGTTACGTTTTATACATGCCTGTCAGAACGAAAAGGGCTAAAAAATGTGATTTTGTGTATTAAGTATAGTTATGGAAATGGAGTTTTCTCCTCTTATTCATACAGATATGATTAATTTCACTTTCATATGCAGCAATCAATAAATTTTAGTATAATTATGCTTGAGATAGGTTCTGTCATAGATTTTGCGGAAAAAATGATAAAACAAAAGGTCGAAAAACAAAAAATACATTTTATAAGAAATTCATAAAACAATGAAATACATAACAAATTGATTTTGATACCAGATTTTTTTTTAGTACATTGTTAGGAATGCTACAAAGAATATTATCACCAAAAAGTAGGATTCTAGGAGCTTTACTTTCTGATTTAGAGCAAAATGTATGATTCTAGATGCATATTATGATATATTAGCATAATTAATCATTACATACAACAAAAATCCATTTGGTTTTGTTTTTATAGTTCAGTAGATTACGCTACATGTAATGCACATGCCAATTTTCGTGGCTATTCTGCGATTGACAGCAGAGATCTAGGGGGGGTTGACTCAACCTTCTGTGAGTTCCCTTTCTGTGTATTAAGACACCTGGCTGTAAATTACACATAACTTGTCAATGCGCTCCAAAAGATACCATACCTTTAATACCATGTCATGCCAGAGAGCACTAAAAATCAAGAGCGAACAGTATCACAAGTTGACAGGAAAAACATGTGCGTAATAGTTTCTTATGAGTTGATTGATGAACCATTCTGGTCACCAGATCTACGCAGGTTCATTCTTTGTTTCAATATGAGTTCCATAAATTGCTATGTGAGGCAAGTTGAACATCATCTCCCTTTGAATTTAGTGCAGTGCCTACCAACTGACACAAAAAAGGTCATTCCCGTCTCCAAACTGGCTGCATAAGCCATTTGGGCTCATTGACAAGCCCTGGCTAGTTGACAGACAGAATTTTCTGAACATATTCAAAACAAAAGGACAAAAAGTATACAGAACTAGAAAAGCACTCTGAGAGCGCAGACCTCCGCCAAGCATGCAGCTCATTTCCACCAGACTGATCTTGTTCTTCCATAGAGATATCAGTGATTTCCTCCCTTACGTACTTATAGCATTGTGTGCTGAAAGTCGCCCAATTTCTCAATATAGAAGCCTTTGTTACGTCATAAACCCTCAGCTGCACTGCGCGTCTCGCAGAAACTAGAGCACACACTTTAGTGCGCGCATGCAAACCTCAAATACGGGCAGCCTGAACTCCCAAGTTCATTGACCCTACCTGCAAAAATATCAAAAATCCTTCAATAACTACCGAAAGTTCATCGTTTGTTACTTGTGTCATTCTCAACCTATCCTGCAAGTTTCATTCCAATCCGTTAATTACTTTTTGAGTTATTTTGCACACGGACAAACAAACAAACGAATGACCGAACAAACAAACCAACGAACGAACAAACCAACAAACCAACGGTAACGAAAACATAACCTCCTCCCTTGGCGGAGGTAATAATGCTTACAGATACAAGGTTGTGTTGCTGCTGTAAAATTTCAATTTCTGAGTTGAGAAAGCCAAGATACGTTCCCACAAATCGCCACTCTGCACCAAGTTTCATCGCCACGTCACACAAGAGAATTTCAGACAACTCCAACTGCTGGTGATCTCCGCCTCCTCCACCTGCTATCGGGGCAGGCTGAGCCGTCTGCTGAGGTGGCTGCCGATGGGCTTGTTGAGGATGGGCCACCAGATGCGCAGAGCTGTTTGCCTCCGTTGTTTGGACAGGTTTCATTCCGTCTGGGAGGCGGGCTCGGAATGCTCCTTAGACAGAAACGGCATTATGATGAAATGATGATAAAAATGATAACAAATGGGACCTATAAGGTGCCAAATCAGGTACATGAGAGAAAAAAAAAAACAAAGTGCAGTGAAATAATGACAATCAATCTACATAATAACATGCTTACAGCACAGAATGCACAACTGCAAGGAATACAACTTTATTCAGTGGTCCCAGAGAAGTATGAATAATATTGAGAACAAGAAACAAAGGCACAACTTATCACTGTCATTTTATTAAAGCATGTATATCTAGATGTATTATCAGTGAGCAAAATCACTGTAATTCACACATTTTTGCAACTTGTGGTATAAAATCTGTAAAACTTGAAAATTTGGTATGGACATGCCGGCTGCACTGTTGTTACAACATTACCCTGTTGAAGACTAGCCCGAGTATTCTTAGGCTGGGGTAAATGGAATATACAGGAAAATCAACCCATCCTTAATGGGTCGGACCTAAGTTACTATGTCATGTCAATCAACCTGTGCCCATTATTCTACAAGTTGCTGTTTAACAGTAATATTAGAAAATACCCCCCCCCAAAAAAAAAACACAAACAAACAAACAAACAAACAAACAAAAACAAAGACAAACAAACAAACCCCCCCCCCCCAAAAAAAAAAAAGAACATAATGCCACTATCCACATGTTTACAAATCTATTACCACAGTAAAGAAATTGTGATCATGTGTTAAACATGCCACAAAGAGCAATTCCATACCACATCAAGGTTGACTTTACAGTTCAATAAAAATATATTCAGGCAAAACTTGGTATGAAGGACTCAACATATCATCAAAATTTCAAGTAACTTTTTTTTTTGCAACTGATTGACAAATTGCCCTGCATCGACGTAAATAAGCACTGAATTGATTAGTGTTTCAGTAGTAGCCATGATAAAAAAATCATGGGCGTACATTACTCGAGCGGGATTCAAACCCAAGACCTCCTGATCACTGCACAGGCTTCATCTCCACTAGACCTCCGAGCTTTTGCCCAACAGCAAGTGTTGGTTCTAATCATTATAGCATGCAGCGGGTACTGCGTAATCATTCAAGTGAATTTGAATAACTTTTCTTCTGTTTTTGTTTGGGGTTTTTTATAATGAAGATTAATTTAAGTAGACAAGTAGTTCGTTCACTCTCCTTTTCATAATTTACCATTCTGGACTTTATCAGACAGATTGCGTAATTTGCAGCTCTCGAGGGCGGCCATCAGCAACCGTCGCCCCTTTTCCTCGTCCTGGCTGTTGTTCCAGGTGATCAGCATCTGGTGGGCAGCTTGCTCCGTGTTCATGTGGAACTGCCGTTCCCAGTTGGCTAGTCTCACCTCCGTGAGGCCCAGGTACAGGCCAAGCTTGCGCCATGCGTACGGTCCAAGGTTCTCAGCCACCGAGAGGAGCTCCAGGGAGTCCAGCGGCGTACTTTCTGACACTGCCATTCTGTATCTAGGGAGGATCAACATCAAAAATAGAGAAAAGGAGATAGAATCTTATCTGGTTGTAGAAATTATGTAAACAGCTATATTAACACTAACAGTTTTGATGATTGTTGAAAAAAAGAATGTTACATGTACAATGTCTCGCAGTGTCTACATGTATGGTTGGACCTACTACTCATCGACCGCCTAATGTTTATTTGCTTAATAAGAATATTTAACACTGAAATTCACGTTAAAAACTTGACCTACGTGATTGAGAAAATCCAGGTCCATCAAATGCCGTTGTTCTCTTTTCGATTCGAAGTTTCAGTGCAAAAATATCGCCATCGAACTTGCGTGGCCTCGTTTCAGCTCCCCGCGATAACGCTCCTTATTGAAATCGACCGCTGTTTTTGCATTGACAATGCACGCAAACCGAGTTGTATTGAACACCGTGTTGTATGAAGCTTTTTAGAAACTAGACGATGTACACATGGTAGACATTACATTTGTCATCATGATTCGGTGAAAACATTCATTCAAAATTTTGTCCTTGATTAAAACCATTGAAGAATCAGTGAATTTTCGCGTTTTCCCACACCATCCTCATCAACAGTCAAAGCCAATCCATTTTTATGTGCTTTGCATGCAGTGATGTGCGTACTATAAAGCGTTCAGTGCGCCAATTGATACGCGGTCGGCTTAAAAGAGGGTGGTCAATTAGGGCTATCACACGTTGTACATGTGTACAGTGTGCAATTGTCTTACACGATTACATAGACTTTTCTAATGCCTGTGTAACTGTAACGTTAGACCAGCTGCAGTAAATTAGGCCTAGGCCTACAGCTACCAACCAGACTAACTTTTTAGGGGTAACTTAACTAATAATGTTTAACTAACTTCACTCTGCACTTGACTCCCGCTCACTATAGTTGTAAATTACCTCAATTTACGTTCAAAGAGAATCCTTCAGAAGTGACGAACACAAGGTTAGAAAGCTGTTGACAAGAAATGAAAGTAGATTACTACCGTAGTAAGCAAATAATCAACGTTGGTGAAGGCGATGGGACACACTATCACTTCCGAGGCGATCTGGATGTAGCTATCTTTCCGAAGCGCAGCTGAGTGTAGTTTACTTTTTAGACATATGCGCGTAGATGACAAAACAATGAATTTGCTCCGCGCCCAGCGCGTGGCACCGAAATAAAAGTGCGTTGCACTGTGGTCTATCACTTGACCCAGATCTATCCTCATAGAGTGTAACAAAATTTTATTCTCAGGTAATGTGATGGGCAAAACTGCGCTTTATCACGTGATCAGCTCTTGACCAATCCTATAGGTCAATAGCACAATCAGGGTGTGCAATTGTGTAACAGGGGAAAAATGAAAAAACTTGGTGAAAATGCTTTTTTTGCTGTTTGTTGTAGCTGAGTGTTCAAATTTTCATTTCTTGTAAAAAAAGAGTCAAAATTTTGCATTAAACTGTGCATAAATTAGCATTTTAATTAGGGGTGTTGAATTACATTGAAATGGCTAATATATTGGAAAAATTCATTTAAAAAAAGGAGAATGCTTTTTTGCATCTGAAATTGCTTTTAGATATTCCTGATAAATATCCCTTTCATTCACCACCAGCACATAGCCATGACATATCACAAAATATGAATTAATGTCATATTTTCACTACCAGGTACTCAAAATGGATGATCAATTTTGTAGGCCTGCATTACTTTGAATTCAAATAAAACCACTTTTATATATTCTATGAAATTTCACTTTTGCCAAAGAGTAAAAAGATGAAACTTTCAGGAACAGGTATTAAACACTAACAGACATATATTGGCCATTATTACAAAGTTTTATGAAAATAGGGCTGGTACTTTGGAAGATATGATATTTTTCATGAAAAAGATTATCTGTACAGTTTGACCTTGAATGTGCGCATAGTGTTTGGATCCATTCTCATATTTGTAAACACAGATAGAAGAATATGAGATTTATGATGACTTGAGTTGATATCCAAGCTGTGACACTCAAATAATGACATATTAAGCCAAAATACTATGTTTTTGCATATGATATCTTTACAAATTGAAAAAGCATTGAAATACGAACACTGAACACTTATCATAATTATCATGATATCATACAGTAGAGCATGGCGTGGATCAGTCTTATTTTTCCTCAGCAATTTGTAAAAATATAAAAAAATAAGTTCTTATTGCTCAAATTTGCTAAAATGTTCACACAATAGATTACTACATACGTACATTTCATGACTAAAAATCCAGGGATATTCAATAAGGGAAAAAGATTCTTTTAAGAAGTCAAATTAGGATATATGAATACCTCACTGAAAATACCAAAAAAATGGCTGCACTTATTTTCCTCAGCATTTGAAAATGGCTCAGAACTCAAAACTGGCTGAACATTTATTGGCAAACAGCACAACATATTGTAGTGTATCTTCGGTACTTTCAGGAAAAGCAGAAAAATAAGCTGTTTCTCCGCGTATAGCTGTACAGCATGGGTTAAAAGGTCACAATGTCACAAAAAATAAGCCAGGATTACACTCCTAGACTAAGAGTCCTAACAGGTTTAGGTACTAGGACAGGTCTTCAGACCTCATTATAACTTTCTCCAGCTGAAAGGACCACTGTTTTTTTATTGCATGCAAGCAATGCCAGGAAAAAATCCATAAATTTGGTATCGTACCAAACACTAGGCTGACTAGGGGTAGAATAAAAATTTGGACCTCAAAATAAAATCTTGATTTTACGTAAGTTGTAAAATGCTTTTTTTTACGCATTACATGGGTTTGGGGGGATTTTTTGGTAATTAATCTTTGATTTAACAGTAAATGAGAAGAAATTAGCTATTGTATTACCGCATGTGATAACTGATGTCTTAGCATGCTGCAAGTGAATTTTTAAGTCAGTTGGTATAAAATTTATTCTAGTTTTGTCACGATCATTTGACGATTGCATAGACTAGAGGTCTAGTCCGTATAATGCCTGTGGCAGGCTGTGCTGAAGTTAGAAGCCCAAAATAATTTAGACCCCTAAAACCCAGGATAGCCAATTGTGCTTATCACCTGTAGTATAGCAAGATTCTTAGTATGTGGAAATAATAAACTCCAACCTTCTAACATGCTGATAGTTAGACTCTACTGCCACTGGCTACATTATTGTTACCCGTGGCCGTGCACATCATAGAAAATTAAGCCCCTACCAGCCAGACACCGCCGTACTACTACTGGGTGCCGCGCCCGTCCGGTCCGTGCGCAGCATGGCTGTCATGTCTCTACCTTCTCTACTAGACTCTAGCTGGTTCTTTTGACTGTACCCATTGCATGTCGATATCTAAACGTGTTAGACATCTAATTCCGCTAAACTAAATTTAACCAAAACCACACGAAACACTTGGTCTACTATCTTATTTTCAATTACTCACGTGAACTTGAACAAATCAGATATCGGCAAGTGTACTACCGACGTACGCGTACGACGACTAGAAAAGCAAACGACAGCTTCTTCAGGACTATACTAACTGTTACTGGAAAGGGTTATAAGCGCTAGCATAGCGAAGACACGGCAGGCTATGAAAGGCCGAATTTCGCAGGAACGGCGCATTTAGTCTCTAATTTGTGACAAGAGAGATGAGTAGCCGAAAACAGCAAATAGGCTTACAATAGGCTGTTGGGTGCCCTTCCCTTTTTAGAAAAAAAAAATGCTGAAGTGTACAGTCTTGAAACAATGCCTAGCTTTGATCATTGATAAAGAAAATGTGTAAATGAGAATCTATGGCAAGCCAAGTGCGTCGTAAAGGCAATGTACAGTAGTCTTGGGGTAAAATAACGTTTTATCATCAACTGAGACACCTCAGCTCGGTAAAGAACTTCATCAGTCCTGTATGTCTAATCGAATTTGGCCAAATTCGGAAAATACTAGAATTCTAGATATATTATGGACGTTTTGTCTACGCACATAAACATCATCGCAACAAAATCAACAAACACTTAAATACAAAACAAACAATATACAGCGTAATCATACCATAAACAAGATTAGAGAAACAGTTTAGAATTCAGACTAGTAGCCCGACGGCCAAGGGGACTCCCCAAAGCTATACCGGAAGTGATTTCGCAGCCATGAACCCACACTCATCCCCCACCACCACACCACCTGCCCACCCGCTATGCCAAAATGATCTGAGAAATTGAATAATGAAACTAGATGTACCTCACCCGAGAACTAATTTTAAGAAACATAGTGTAACATATCAAGGCGCCAAATTATGAAATATTTCATCAGATGATGTAAAGCAAAGTGTATCCCTTTCTAAAATTTAAAAATTTGGAAAAGTTGTAGTAATTGTTTACATTGAACTGTAACATTGTGTATCAATCCTTTTTTTTTTTCAGTATCTTAATTCCCATTTTCTTTATGTAATATGCATGCTTTTGTATGTTTTGCTTTTGTGTGTTTGTTAGTTTTGTTTGTTTTCACATTTCCTATACTATATATAAAAGTTTGTACTTTGTAATTGTATGGCTTTTACTTCACGGACTCGCAGAAGAACAGCCATCGGCTGAAGTGAGTGACCCGTGGTGAAATAAAATGAACTCAAAATCAACCCCCCTCTCCCCTTCCTCTCTTGCTCTTCCCCTCTCATTGACATGTTGTACCTGTGTTTCTATTCAAATTTCTACTCCCGAGGGTTTTTTCCAGTGCCCTTCTCTCTCAGTCTCTCCTTCCACACACACGCATACACACAAACACATGACACAATTTGTAGGCCTACAGTAGGATTTGATTCACCCTTTTTCCTGTGATGTGTATTAAGGGAAACCAAAACCTAAAGAGAAACATGGATTGAGTGAAAGCAGCAACAAAGTAGAACACATCAGTGAAAGTTTGAGGAAAATCAGACAATCAATGCAAAAGGGCCAAGGCTTCTAATTTTGCACATGCGCAGACATTCATCAACCACATGTATCATCTTCAGTCTGTACTAGAGGCAATGACAAGAGCACACCTGTTCTACAGAACAACAAACTTATGTAATCTTGGCTTTAATTGGTGAATCTTCCACCTGAACCTCAAACATACTTTTACGTGGATAGGAGAAACAGTATTCATGTAGTCAGCTGCCCGACAAATCATACACTGAACAATCAACCTCGTATTTTGTACTGGATGTAGAAATAGAAGTAAGATAATGCTATATGATAGACATGAATGTACAATACGTATGTGGAAAACAAGCTCTACAGTTACCTGGTACAAATACAGTTGAACCTCTCATCCGGACAAGTCGGGACCGGGGCTCATCCGGATAAGGGATTTGGCCGGATACGGGAGACTCAATGCTTTATACATGTACATATACATACACATGTACTGATGTAGCCCATTGTAGTACCACATGTAGTAATGTGTATACTGCAACCTTTTCATTGTTAAACTCGGTAACAGACCCCAAAATAGAGGTTCGTGTTTGCAAGAATGAAATCATTTTCTTTTATAAATTCTTGGGATGATTTATCTAAATAATTATTAAGAAATGTATCAAGTATATGTAATTCATGTGTGTTTGTGTAGGAGTTCTCAAGAAGTTGGGAATCCCCCTTTCCTCCCGTAATTCTTAAAAAAAGATAAAAAAATCACGGCGAGATTGCGTCCGGATAATAGAGAGATCCGGATAAAGGGAGGCCGGATAATAGAGGTTCAACACAGCACTTTTCAATGCACAAATTGTGCATGGCACTGTGTCTAAAAACATGCTGTCCTCATACCTTGTGAACTTAAGTTTGTATGTTGTTGTAGTTGTGTTTTTTGACATTCTTTTTGTGTGAACTTCCAAATGCTTATATTTTCATCTTTCTATATTAAAGTTGCATAACTGATTTTCATCTACATGTCGGGCCTATTGCATACAGTAGGAACTGAGTAGAATGTGGAACCTTTGACCAGAGAAATGTTTTAGCAAGTCAAATGCAGTCAAGTTCACATTGAGGTCACAAAAAGCAAATCTCATTGGAATTCCAATGTGAAAGTTAGATAGGATCTTACAAAGCGCAAAGAAGATAATACTAATGTGAGTCCAGTATGTGAAAGCCAGAATGTTTCTGCAGATAAGTGGCACTACACAAATGCTGTTATCATCATCGTCATATTTGTGACTATGTCACATACTGTTACATGGTATTTACATGGTATGTTGTTCTCTGGCCCCATAGATCAGACTTATAAAGTTCACAGCATCATTTCACAGTATTGTAAATACATACACGTATAGGCCTATATTAAGGTGATGAAATTCTGTCAGACAGGTAGTAACAAAGGGCTTCAAAAGGCCACTGCATTCAGGGAAACAGAAGGCCTAATTTTCCATGACAGGGCTAATATCGTTTGGTCTTATTCCTGGGATGCCTTACCAGAGGGCCGAACCTTATATCCTAAATCACAAAGTAATTTAAATCAATAATCCACTGTTTGCATTTAGATCTATGCCATAGAATAACATACATGCAGAACAGGATTTAATGCCTTGCACATAGACATTTGTATGCATTCAAAGAAGGCATGCTGGCATTATGTGACTTAACACGCACATTTGATAGAGCTGTTAACATTTACACAATCCATGGACTAGATCTGAACACCTTTTGTGACTCATGGTCTATATGTAACTATACGTACGTGTAGTAAATTGGCTAATTTTCTGTGCTTTTAGAAATTAACTAAAGGTTCATGTCACAGACCTACGTATAAGTTTGGCTCAAGATTATACATGTACACGGCAGTGTCCTAAAAATGGGATGCTCAAATGTCCATGCTTCATTGGGCTCTTATTATCTAGATCAAAGAAGCAAAAATTATACACAATATGAGGTCAGTGACAAGTTGAGTGGAATCAAGCAATGGCTGTACAGGCCTACAGTTATGACAATTCAAGTACATTGTACATTGTACATATATCAGAAAGTCATGTTCGAGGTAAAATGACCTGAGATAAAATATGGCCACAATAGAAACGCCTGTGGCAAGAATGCTAGCAGCAAAATATATTGGGTACAGAAGTCTGGGGTAAAAATCAAAACACAAAGCAGCACTTGGCCACAAAATTATGATATACATTTCTGTTTCTTTACCACTGATACATTTACCAGTCACAGTAATGAAACCAAGACAGTCTCCACAAAATGTATAACATATTGCCTGCTTTTTACAAGGTACATGTACTTTCTTTAACCCGTTGAGGACGAGTCCCGAGTATACTCGGGCAGGTGTCTATGGGAAATGCGTGTTGAAGCAAAATCAAACCGTCCTCAACGGGTTAAGACTTGCATACACAATGACTTGAAGGCACTTCCAGTTTTCTTACAGTTTAATTCTTTTTTTTTTTAATTAACCAATTTTCAGCTGATGTACATAAAGATTACAAACACACAAAGGAAATAGTAACATATGAATCCTGATGAATACGTGGGGGAACTTTTCAGGAGAAATGATTTGTGAGTTTGTGAAGAATCACCAAACTTTGAATGTATTGGTCTCAACTCTTCACATTGACATTTCTTGACAGTTATTACTTTCTTGTGTATCTCCAATTTACAATCAACCTTGCTGAAGTTGAATCTGTTTGGACGAACGAAACAGCTTTGACTTGGAGAATATTCAAGTTATAAGGAGTAAAATCAATAGAATATAGAGAGAAGAGCACTTGAAAAGACCTTTGACTTAAGCAATTATTTGACTTACGCAAGGTCGACTTGAGCAAGGTTGATTGTACAGTTTCTCGTGACGCCATCATTTTCATTTCATTCATGGAGGCTGCTTTGATACGCTATGAAAATGGTTGCATCTGACACTGCCCGAGCAAAAATAAACAATCCAATCCAAGTTTTAAACACCAGATTACTATAGCGGTGTTTGCATGAAGAACTACAATAGTGAACATCTACGGTGTTTACTCTCACTTACATTGTACATACATGTACTCGAGAGTAAATTTCAGCATACATTGGGTGCATATGTAAGCCGCTACAGCCTACACAGGGGGATACTACCAGTAGTCAGAAACATAAGGTACATATAACTTAAGTGCATATAAGTGCATATAATTGAACAGTTTGACAGCTGGAAGTTTGAAGCAAATCAAGCCTTGAGTTGCATCATATATGGCTAAGTGGAAGGTTCATGTCCCTGTGCAAAGTTTTAACGAGGCAAGGTGATGCTGAGGGCGCCCAGGGGCAGAGTTGTGTACAAAGAGAGTGAAGCACGTTTGATTTGGCCTCAGTGAATAGAACCTGGGCCCCTGTTTCACAAAGCTATTTGTAAATCTACGCACAACTTTACGAACTATACTTACATGTACATGTAAATATATGGCAAGCCAAGAGGGTTTCCTAATCATTGATTAGATGATTATTATGTAAACACACATTTTAAGATGAAAGTGTACATTTGCCTGAATGTAGATGAAATACTGACATACAGTCATACTTGGTTAAAATGTAAGGGAAAAAATGGGCACATTATATTGGTACTTCATATTCCAGTCATTGGTAAAGTCAGGAGTAACTTATGTGGACAGCTGTATGAAACAGGGCCCTGAACAAAATCAAACAAAACAGAATGGTAGAGGTTCCTTTGGAATCAAACATACAAGGTAAGGCTATGAAATTTCAACTTTAAAATTGAATTTAGTTTTGCACAAAAGTACAAGCGTAACATTATCAGCAGCCACAGGTGCAAATGAGATGGATCACTGGTAGCAGGACATCACAATTTTGTATGGACTAACCTCCAAAAATATCTTTACTTGGTTTTGCCTTCTTTCTCTGGACACATAACATGGAACAGAACATGTGTTTTCATCACACCCACCTGTTGCTGCTTTGAGTTGACATACAATTGTATGATAAATGTCTGGTAAAAGTGCAAAACTTTTGATACAGTTCGATAACTTTTGTACAACTATTTAAAAGACAAATTCACTTTCATATACTCGTGGATTGAGTGAATGCAGTAATGCCAGCATAGCACATCATTGAAAGTTCGATGAAAGTAAGATAATCCGTTAAAAGTTCTGATTTTTCAAACATTTTTGTGCAGTCACTGCTGGATGAGAAGACTACAGTTTGTGATGTCACATCCATAGAATGACATAAAATATAGAAAAAAAAATAAAATAAAGTAATAATAATTTGATAAAAGAAATGCACATTCCCTCAACTTGTAACTCACACTACGTATGTAAAGGGTAATATCATTTCATTGGCTTTCTGTAAGAGGCAAGTCAAATGCTCATTTGTCATGCAAGAAAAGTGAAAATACATGTAGGCCTATAAAAGATGTTGAATTTTCCTATCGTTCTACGCAAGTGACATGACAAACTGCAGTTAGTCTTTTCATCCAGCGATGGTAGCGATGGTAGCACCAAAATTGCAGAAATTCATAGCTTTTGAACGGATTGTCCAATATTCCTCACACTGTCATTGTTGTGTTCATGTACAGTGTATTGCTGCATTCATTCATTGCACATATATATTAAGCCGAACTTGTCTACTCATGTAGAAACTGCTACCAATCTCTTCATTAAGTGTAATGTGAGTATAAACTTGAACATGGCGTCGAATTGCACTACCGACTATTGTGCAACAATATGTACACCGAAACTAATCACATCAATGTTATTTGGGCCCTACTGCACATTGAAGATGCAATCAATCTAGCCTAAACCAGACGCCGTGACAATTGTGTACAGCCACAGGGCTGTGTATGGTTACAATCAATAAGTCAGAAAATAAAAAATACTGTGGTAAATCGGATATCAGCCAATCAGAATTGACTATTGAGATGTATACTAATGTTTGATTTTCTGACCTTTCTTTGATCTCATTTTTTATGCAACGGGGCCCTTGGCTATCAACATTCACACCCAAAACTTTGATCTCGAGGTTCTAAAAAAGGCAAATACCATTGGTATAGACAGAAACATAGGCCAACATGTAACATGCCTCTATAGGCCCCTCCAGGCCAAATTACTTTGAAATGCAAGAATACCTTGATTTTCTTCAGTATAGACATGACGAAATTTTGGTACATAAGATTTCAGCAGTTTAGTGAGAATAACTTGACAGTGCAGACTATTATGTGCACAAGGTGCACATGAAAACAAACATCATAACCAATATTCTCAATGTGTTTTTCTAGCCCTCAGTTTCATATCTGTTGATAATCATTCCGCTCATACCTATTAGCATTCCTTCATACATATTTTTGCGTTTGTAGTTTTGTAGTTTTTCACCCAAGTGAAACTGTTGCCATCTTATTCAAGCTCCAACTCTGTATTGCTTCATTTCCAACTCTTACATTCGCATACATTCATCAGGGAGTACAGTAATCACTCCTGAACACATGTCATTTCTACACATTTCCAAATGTACAGATACAATTGTATTCATTTTTCAATTTCCTTGGAGCTTCAGGATGGTAGAAGATTGACCCCAACAGTGGGTCACTACACTGCTTGGACAAGTGATTGAGTGATTTAAATAATGACCTTTAAAGGGATCATATAGTTTGGGTTGAGACCTAACTTAAGGTTTCTCATGTTTTGCTTTGTTTGTTTTTTTTTAAAAGTAAGATAACAAGAACCCTCATATGAAAATAATATGAAAGAGCATGACAGATATAATTCCAAGAGGGATTCAAAGTTTATTAGATGAAAATTGAGTTTGAAATGGCCAAGATATCCAAACCAGAGCAATCCTAACAAAAGGTGGGACCCACCTTTTATCAGCATCACTTTGTTTTACTTTGTTTTGGGATGTCTCAGCCATTCTAAAATCGATTTTCATGTAGTGGACTTTGAATTCCCCTTAGAATGGTATGCTCTGTATTATTTCATACATGGTTTCTTAGTATCTCGCAAAAAGTTAGCCCAATCCTCATCTCCACCCATGTTATACCATCCCTTTTAACAGACCGCACTCTTGGCAAGCACCTTTCCTGACTTGTTCAAGTACAATGCACTTCTGTCTTCCTTTTTTTTTTCTTTTACATGCTTGATTGTCATCACATCTTCAGCAAAGCTTTGATTGTAATCATTTGTCATGCAATATAACAAGCAAAATACCCTTGAAAAAAGAGATTTGAATTAAAGATTCACAACAAAATCCAAGACAACATTCTCTAACTCTCAAACATAATTCTCTACTTGATATCACTGAACACCATAGACAAAAACAATCAACTCTACAAATTGCAGAATATGGTACCGGTGCACTTTTATACTGTTAAAAAAATTAAAATCAAATAAAACAACTGCTCCTCCATTTTCATAGGAAACTGAGGCTACTGCTGTTGCACTTTACCTGCTAAACAAAAGCCTGTATTAAAAGGAAGGGCCCCGGTGGAAGGAATTACATATTCCCTGAAAAAAAAAAAATGTTTGTTTCACCTCAAGTCCAGCACACAACTGATTTGAATATAATCAGACTACATTGTACGAAGGACCTAAAAAAAAACCACACAATTACCTTGTTATGTCAGGTTTCTCACTTTTTCACTGTATAGTACCAAAACAAAGAAGTTAAAACAGATGGGAACTGCAGAATTAACTTGTTCTAATAAGGCATTGTTAAATCCACCATTTTTAAACCATTTTTAAACCACGGTTTCACTGTACACTGTATGTACTGGTATTAATAACAAACATTTTTTTTTTAAAGACAAGAACACAGAAAAACTAAATTGTTCTTGTTCAGCCACTCTACTTGTGGCTGAGATACACAGAATATTAACTTTTAAAAGTACTTCTTAGCAACAACACTTAATAATTGTGATATGCTCAAATGATATATCATCATCTCAAACTATCATTGATTAATTTGACGATGCACTTACAGCATCAAAAGGGATGATATAGTTTTGGTTGAGACCTTGCTTCAAGTTTCTATTTTTTTTTTTTCAGCAAGACAATGAAAAACCTCCAAACGACACCCAACTTTTATTTGATGAAAATTGGTTTTGAAATGGCTGAGATATCCAAAAAACAAAAACAATACTAGTAAAAGGTGGGACCCATCTTTTTAAGGATCATGTTTTGTTTTTGTTTTTTCTTAGTTTTTGAATGCAGTCATTAGAAGAAATTTGGTTATGGAATGGCTGAGATATCAACAAAAAAAAAGCAATACCAATAAAAGATGGAACCCACCTTTTATTACGATCATTTTTTTTTTTTCCTACTAAGTTTCGGATACCTCGACCATTTCAAAACCGATTTTCATAAAATAATCATTGAATCCCTCTTAGAATGGTATGCTCTGCAACATTTTCATCAAAGTGGTTTCTTAGTAAAAGTGAAAAGGGCAATTCTTATCTCTGCCAATACAACACCATCCCTTTAAATACTAACCAAGTCTACACTAGTTTGTAAGCAATTTGATTGCAGTTGCTCCAGAGTGGATTACCTCTGGGCTATAACCCAAACACCTGTACCTGTTCATGTCAGCACATGAACCGGTACCCATCACCATTTACAGCCTGAATACTATGTTGTGCTCAGCTACATCTTGGTAACCTTTGACCTTGACATTCAAGACAATCATTCTAGGGACAGAGGTTAGCTGAGAGATCTTCACCAACAGTGGCACTGAACAGTTTGTTAAAACTGGGACTGTTGCTGAAAGCATGCATGAACTGCTGGCTAACATTACATAGTGTATCTTTTTTCATGTTATTGCTTATCATGGGAGTTAATTACTTTCTTCTAGTATGTGGTGACAGTAATATACTGTACTTCTGTGAACAGACAAGTTAATAGAATACAAGTAATGCTGCTTGAAAGGTTGATACATTGTACCATAAAGCACACGTTAAAGAGAAACATGAATAATACAACGACATTGTGACACTGAAGCGACATGTAATTAGTAAATCAGCAGTCTTTGATCCCAAAGGAAAGTACACTATGAGATATCTATGGCACACATGGGAAGTTTCACTCTAGTACAGCAACAAGTTAATATGCAGAAAATGCTAACGAGATCCTCTCTCAAATGTTCTGAAAAATACATAGTGTGAAAAAGTAAATGCATATGCACTGTATAATATACAGTCTGTACAAGGTAACACAACACATAATGAACTATGTACACTGGTTTTTCTATATGTACATCAAGTGCATCAACACGACTTTTATGCAATAATGCTAAAAAGCTCCTGTAGTGCATAATTTGGGGTCATGTGTTACAGTTTACTGCAGGAACACTTAGATTTGTTAAAGGAAGTATTCTGAGAAATACTGTCTGTAGCTCTCGAAAGATACGTCAAATCTTGAGAGGATATAAATATTGAAGCAAGTGACGTGGGGTGGGGTGGGGCTATGGCTAGGATGGGTGTTATGATCTGGGTGGTGTTGTTAGTTAGTCATTGATTATAAATGATGATCAAAGAATAAAGTCTGATGAAGCATTCTCAGCATGCTGAGTGGAGTTAACACGTAACAATTAGACATCAAACAATTACGACGCAGCTTAGAGAAACTAGGAGGTCAAATAAGGGTGAGAACGTTCGTGTCTGTGGACATGTTCAAGGGAGGAGAAGGTCTGGTCGCAGAAGCGGCAAATGAAGAGCTCCTCGCGGAGCTCCTTCTTCCGCTTCACCATCAGGCTGCGCTGGCTGACAATGGTTTCGTCCCACTCATCCTTGGCCTCGCTGCCAAACTCACTGAGGGTGTGGTACTCCTGATGCTCCTCCAGCTCAGCTTCGGTGCCGAAGACCTCCTGGCAGAGCTCACAGCTGTATTCCTCATCACTGCCGGAGGCTGCAGCTCCTGCAGCGGCTGCAGGTGGAAGTGCTTTCCGTTTCCTACCAGCAGTGTGCTTGGCAATCTGCTGGTGCTTGGTCAATTCCTCCAGCTCTTTGAACACCTTACTGCAGACATTGCAGGTGAACCTGAGGGCTACTGGTATTGGGCGCTTTGGGGAATGCACTGGCTTTGCTGGACCAGCAGCCTCTATGCTGTCCCTTCTTGACTCCGACCACCTCCTTCCGGTATTTCTCAATGCGGGATCGCTGGATCTGAGACCCTGCTGTCCCCTGCTGGCAAGGCTTGCTGTTTCCTCAGTCTCACTGTCATCATCACTGCTCAAAACCTGGCAACGGCTGGCATGAACATGACGAGATAGGTCACACCGTCTCTTGAACTGCTTCTTGCAAGTTCCACACTGCAAGTGCTGGTCGCGCTTTTCAGATACACTTACTACCGATGTTTCCTCCCTACCCTTGTCAGTTGTCTTGACCTTGACGCCTTTACCAGTCTCCTCGCCTGCATCCATGACTCCCTTGCCCTGAGAGGTGGTGACTTGACCATGGTAACTTCGCTTGTGCTCTTTGAGGCTGACACATGTCGTAAAGAACCGCTGGCACTTATGGCACATGAAAACATCAGAATTCTTGTGTGTCTCACAGTCTCCTCTGGAGCTGAAGCTTTTCCCACATTCTTTACAGGTGAAATCAGCCTTGGCCCTGTGAGTGCTGGATTTTGAATTGCCTTGAGGAAGACCTTGTTTACGAGATTTGCAATCCTGATCATCAGACTTGATGTCTGCAGACTCTGAAATTCCCTTCTGCTTAAACTCTTGTCTCTTATGTTTATTTGTAGCAACCCGACCAGGTGACCGCGTTTTCTGGACAGCATCTGGTGTCTCTTTGGTGGGTCCAAGACTGTCTGGGACTTTGTGACCAGCAAAGTTCTTGGCATGCACTTTGATCAGGTGTTTGGTTAAATCACCCTGTCTGCTGTATGACTTCTTGCAAGGTCTGCATGTAAACTGAGCATGCCTTGCTGCTGCTTGATGTTCTGCAGGGTCCACCATGGTGTACAACTCTTTATCACTCAGACTAGCAAACTTGCGTTTCTTAGAGGGGCTTCCCGTCTGGGTATTATGTCCACCACATGCATGGTCCTTCCTTGGTGAAGCAGGTACTCTCCTGTTGGGTGATGGAGGCACCAACTTGGAAGCAACATTCTTCTGAACCAAGTGACTCCTAGAGGGCACCTTTCTCCCCCCAGATGTGATTTGGGCCTTGGGTCTCTGTTTAGAGGAAACACGTTTGGCATTGGGGTGTCTCAAGAAGATGTGTCTTTGCAAGAAACTTGCCTTGGCATACTGTCGATGGCAGATGCTGCATTCGTGTGTCTGACTAGCATTGTGGAGGGCAATATGGTGTTTCAGCTTTTTGATGGAAGTGAAGGTCTGGTCACACTTGTCACAGAGGTACTTGTGTTTGGACATGTGTTTCTGCAGATCTCTTTCAGTTGCAAACAATATTTGACAAGTTTCACACTTCAAGTCTGAGCTACTCGCCTCATGCTTTCTTCCTGGGCTTGCTATCTTTTTGGCTGCCTCACTACAAGATTTCTTTGGTTTCTCAGATGTATGTGTCTCCATATGCCTCACAAAATCACTTTCCCTAGAGAAGGCTTGAGGACACTTTGGACAGTTAAAATAAACCGAATTTCTTGGAGGTTCGGTGTAGGTCTCGCCGCAAATGATGACATCATCATCTGAATCGTCTGCCTCAACATCGTGGCACATATTGGATTGATGAGGTAAAGATGATTGAGCTTGGCCTGATGTGCTCTCTTCATCTAAGACCTCCTCCTTTACAGGCAGCTTAAACAGATCAAACAGATTTTTCTGTCCCACTGGTTCCTTTGCTTTTGATTTGTCATCTTGACGGTCATTTTCAGAGTCTGTCTCATCAGCACTGCCGGGATTCCCATGACAATACTTCATCATGTGCACCTTGAGATTGCTCGTGCGTTGGAAAACCTTCCCGCAGTCCTTGCAGGAAACATCAGCTTGAGTGTGCTCACTCTCGTGCTTCAGAAGGCCTGCCTGGCTGGTGAAAGTCCTCCTACAGAAAGAGCAGGCAAAGATGTGTTTCCCCCAGTGTGACAGGAGTTCTGATACATTGCAAAATTCAAGGTCGCATTCATGGCAGACATGCTTCTGCACTTGGGACTTCCCAGGTCTCTGGTTCGACTTTTCAGGTGTTTGTTGGGGCTTCCCCACCCTGTGGGAGTCCTCGTGTTCTAGGAGGTCCTCGTCTGAAGAGAACTGCTGGCCACACTGCTTACACTTGAAGGTGTGCACGAGGAGGTGTTTTACCAAATGGTTGTGCTGGCTGAATGCCATACCACACTTCATGCATCGGTATATCTGCATGTCCCAGTCATTTATGGAAGACTCGTCACAGCTCTCGCCACTTTCATTTCCAGCTTCTTTGCGGGCCTTTTTGTTCTCCTGGACTGGACGTTGTCTGCTTATTTCATGACGTGACTGCTCTGAGATGTCTTTGGATGCATGCTCATCTGCAGTATCATCCGCTCCACTGCCCTCACTGTCACCATCTCTGTCATCATCATCATCATCCCTACTACTGTCAGTTGAGCCATCTGCAGACGAAGTGACTCTATCAAGAAATTCACTGTCCTCACGGGGCCGTCCTCTTGTCTGATCCTCCTTCTCTCGAACAAATGAAGGCAAATCTACTTCCTCTGAGGCAGGAACGGCAGAAACTCTGTCCCTTGCACTTGTGTGGTCTGAATCACTCGTCAAGCTGCCCTCGTCGGAAGAGGATGGCTCCATCTTGACCTGGGTCTCTTCTTCACTTGTGTCACTCATGACCACATCCTCCTGCCAGTTCTGCCTGAATGAAGAAAAACAAAACAGAAATGAGAAGAAAATCAGGATAGGTGATCAGATCAGCACAATCAAGGGTATGCAATCATGGTTTTCTCACTGTAGACACTTGTAACTTTGTTGAAAGCACCAACTGACTTTCAAATTCACATGGTAGAATGCAATCTGATCTTATTCTAGTGGTTAATTACTGAAGAATAATTTCCAAAAAGTCAAACAAAGTCAATGTAATGCATTGAATGAAGCATTTCACCATATTACGACTAATGTAAAATTAAGTTTAGAGGTTCTAACTTGAAAACTACATGAAGTACCCTGATGCGTTTGGAATCAAATTAATGTGGTTTCCCCCCCCCCTCCCCCTTGCATCCGTTGCATGCAAATATAAAAAAAAAATGAGAAAGTTATTGAGTCAAAAGTCATGTCCTAGTATCAAGAGAGTAATGTATGCAGGCTTATTTGCAATGTAGATGACCATTTGACATTTCAAAGGCATTGTATAGTTTTGGTCGAAACCTAACTTCAGGTTTCTTACATTTCTGGTTAGATAATGAGAAACATCAATACTGTTAAATGTAAAACAGCATTTAATTCCAAGAGGGATTCAACATTTATTTGAAGAAAATTGACTTTGAAATGGCTGAGATGTTGATAAAAGAACAGAGCAATCCCAATAAAAGTTAAAACCCACCTATTATTACGGTCGCTTTGCTTTACTTTGTTTTTGGATGTCTCAGCCATTCCAAAACCATCTACAAGTGTAATAAAGTTTGAATTCCTCTTAGAATGACATGGTCATGTCACTATTTCATGGGGTGTTTCTTGGTACAGTATCTCAAGAAAAATTTGAAGCCCAATCCTCATTGCCACAAATACTGTACCATCCCTTTAACCCATGATGCATTATGGTTACACATGGATCAAACAGAATATTTCTTCTGTTTTGGTTTTTTCCGAAAGTACTGAACACACACTACAGGGGGCGCTATGTACAGCATTTACTCATTCCACATGTATAACTGTGAAGGTAAGTTTTCTTTTTTAAGTTCAATAGATGATTGAATCTAAGCAAGTAATTCCTGATAAATTGCTCCCGAAAGGAAAATCCTTCCACTGAGCTTTATTAAATCCGGTGATTCAGTAAACAAGTGCCATAATGTGTCTAGCCCATTCGCGTACAAGAAATTGTACGCTAATGGGATAACAGATAAAAAAAAGAGATCATATAACAGATAAAAAGAGATATAGAAAAGGGTAAAAATTTATGGCAAAAAAGAAATGTGCCATAAAAACTTAACATTGGGCCCATAAAGTTCATTAACCCCTGCCTGTGACCTTTGACCTTGTGGTGACCATCCACTCCCCAAGGGACATCTACCATCCAAGTTTGGTCACAAACGGACCTATGGCTCAAAAGTTATGACCCATAATATAATGCGCCATAAAAACTTAACACTGGGCTCTAAAAGTTCGTTGACCCATGCTTGTGACCATTGACCTTGTGGTAACCATCCCCTCCACAAGGGACATCTACTGTACCATCCAAGTTTAGTCACAAATGGAGTTATGGATCAAAAGTTATGACCCATAATAGAAACGCGCCATTAAAACTTAACATTGGGCTCTAAAAGTTTGTTGACCCCTTCTTGTGACCTTTGACCTTGTGGTAATCATCCACTCCCCAAGGGACATCTACCATCAAAGTTTAGTCACAAACGGACCTATGGATCACAAGTTATGACCCATAATAGAAACGCGCCACAAAAACTTAACATTGGGCCCCAAAGTTCATTGACCTCTGCCTGTGAGCTTTGACCTTGAGGTGACCTCCATATATGGTTAAATGTGAAACTTTGCATGACCCCTCTTCCCTTGAAGTTTGATTGCAATTGAAGCCCAGAGTAAAGAGTTATGGAAGTTTTTGTAGCGTTACGGACAGACGACGGACGGATGGATGGACGGACGGACGACAGGACGGACAGACGCCGCAGGCGATCCCTTAGTCTCCCCGCACCTCCGGTGGGCTCGACAAAAAGGGGATATGTATGGCACTGTAATGTTTGTATGTTGTAGGACTTTGTATTGGTGGTTTTCTTTGTGATGGGGTCTCATACAGTCCACCTACAGTACAATGTTTAAATGAACTGTAACACATCTTGGTATGGTACTGAAACAGTTGCTAAATTCAAAAGATTCGATAACAGAGGAAAAAGCATCTAAACTCTGACAAATCAAAATGATACAGTGCACTCCTGTTACCGCAAACAAAGTTATAAAATATCAAATTTTCGTTACAAATGTAATAAAACTTCTAGTCCTAATACAACTACCTTTTGTTTGTCCAGATACATCAAAATTTTTATAACAAAAGGAAGCTGTATGGTCAGAAGACTTTGCTAAATAATGGTAGTACGTTCCCTGTTTTACTCATTGTATTAAAATACAATACGGTTTACAAATATTTTGCAAGGTTTTTATTTTCGTGAAGTTCTAGAGTCTGGTGCAATTTGGGAATTAGCGACCCCTAGGGGTCCCCAAGGAAAGCATGGTGACCAACTTAACAAATTGACATGTTAACCCCTGGCATGCTACCTACCAGGTTTGGTAAATATTTATCACGAGGTTTTCAAGAAGAATATCAGGGCTGCCAACTCTCACTCATTGAGAGTGAGACTCACTCATTTTGGTCCTCTCTCACTCTAAAACTTTATTTCATTTGCATGCATTTCTATTGATCTCACTCATTTTGACTCCTAAATTATAGCATTGGCCTATGGAGTCTCACTCTCAACTAGTTTCCAATGTTGGCAGCACTGGAATATGAACATGTACCATTTAAGTCCCCATTTGGACCCATCCCACCCTACTCCCTTTGGTCCCAAGGGGGGGGGGGGGGGGGCACCCCTGAAAGTTTGCTCTTGAAACAACAGTCATCAATATTCTGACTATTTAAACTTCTGGTTTGAAAGAAAATGTTTAAAGATTCCTTCCTGGGGTTGGGTTGGGCTCCCCTGGTGACCCCCAGGTGGGGCATGATGCCCATTTGAAGGAGTCGAAATCCTATCCCCCTAGGAATACTACCCGCAAAGTTTGGTGAAAATTCATTGTGGGGTTTTCAAGAAGATCAGAAAACGCACTCGGGCCCCTCCCCTGGGTCCCAATTGGGGCACCCCATTCCGCCATGAACAAACTTGAAACTACAGTCATCAATGTACTAACTCATAGTATTAACTTAGCTCAATCACTTCAGGTTCTAGAGAAGAATATTTTTTATGATTCCTTGATTTCGGGGGATCTGGGTCCCCTGGGGGCCCCCCAGGTGGGGCATGGTTGAACATTTTGAGATCCTATCCTACTAGGGATGCCAAGTTTGGCGAAAATCGGTCATATTAAGGTTCTCAAGAAGAAAATGAAAAAAGTTTACGCCCGACACACGACGGACAATGCACAAGTCAACGGGTGACGAACGACGGGCAATGCGATGCAAAGCTATAGGATTAATTAGGAACATGTGTACAATTAGATACTATGTCATGATTATGATTACCTTGGTATTTCACAATGTACATGTATCAAGTATTTTGCCTTGTACTGTAATGCGTAATCTGCATTCAACGGCCTTTCGTCGGGCTGCTAACACACATACTGTTTTGGGGGTGTCGGTTTCAGTAGTGTTGAAGCGCGCTCAGGCTTGGTCGCTTCGCTCCCTCGCAAAATCTACCTCTTCAGGATTTCAAAATGTTGGCAAGTATGTGATCCACATGTTTAAGATCCTGAATGGCCTAGACGATTTGCATCTATAGCTCAGATTTCTTCCAGCAATATACACATTCCAGGACAAGAGGTCACATGTACTCAAGCTCAGTAAACCCTACGCAAACTCAAATGTAAGACAAAGGAACTTCTCACACTGAGTAGTTAACCCTATTCTAACTGGGCTATTTGAGACCAAGTTTTTTAATGGGGGGGGTCAATTTAACCCCCCCCCCCCCCCCCCCCTCTTCAGATCTCGGCCACCGATCGTGCGATCGCCGCAAAATTTTGCCTGAAGATAGAGCTGGATGTTAATTACAAGATTACATGGTCATACAATAGAAAAATATTGCCTTTCTATCTTCAATAAATTAATTATGAAAATTTGGGCATGAAATCAGATTTTCACCTCTAACTCCATTAAAAAGACTGAAGTACTGTATTGCTAAATTTTCGTGTCAGAATTCCTCAAGACATATCAAACAATTTTCATGTTAAAAAATAGCACAATCAAAATCAATTTTTGTTTTTTATTAACTTTGTTAATTTCTTATGCATTTTATTGTTTTTTCGACCTTTTGTTTTCTATTGTTTTTTGCCAAAATTTGTTGTAGGCACTTTTTCAGGCTTATCTACACTAGAATTGATTAATTTCAATGGTTAAAAGTTGAAATAATCTAATTTATATCAATTTAACCAAAAAACACAATTTGCATTCAATTTGCACACGATATCATGAATTTGAGCTGTTTTCGGGTTGACATGTATATGCATAACATTGCGACCATTACAATGTACGTAACTTCAGAACAGTGTACCCGGACGTCGCAAATTTGGTCTCAAAATATGCGGAAGACTTCAATAAAAAAAAAAGTTGTGAAACGACGCGGCAAAATCTTTGGCATTTGCGCGTTGCGGAATCGTGGCGCGAAACGTCGAGGGGGAGTCAATTTGACCCCCTCCCAGTTAGAATATGGTTAACTTATGGAACAGCCTACAACCACCTGAAGTCATCAATAGCAGCAGCATCAACACCTTCAAATCAAATCTTGAAAAGTCATGGAAACATAGTAGTCTAGTAAATTCAACCCCTACGGATGGAGCTACGCATGCAAATATGAGGAGGGTTCTACTTCTAGAGCAAATAATATGCAGCAAGACTCAAGAGGATGCAGAGCCAGAGGGGCAAATAAGTCTAGTAATACACATGCCCCTCATCATGGTAAATCAAGGTAAAGGTAAATTATTGTGCTTCGCATGGCGTCTGGTCGGGACATCGGGCTAGACATTCTACATTTCTAGTCAGATAGTTCTACCACATTGGCCACAGAACTCTACACACAGTGCAGTGCAGTGCAGTGTGTGTAGAGTTCTGCGAATTCTACGCGAATCTACCGCCCGTAGCGGTAGGTTCTAAACTTGACTGTTACTTCTACATCACATCGCATTACCAGGTACAACTTACATTCAGCTTTACGTGCATATGGTCCTATTCAGACTCTCATATGAGCTCACTCTAGCAGAGCCGAATTTTGGTAGAACAGCTAAACTAGCTGGCTCTCACGCCAAACTTGTAAACAAACTCACTTACACTGATCGAGATTCACGATCACTGCATGCACCGTTTTACACGTGTGGGGCTGACCTCTAGCTGCTCGATGCACATCGCCACCGATGAAAGCATACGCATGCCTCACAGTACATGTAACAGTCGAACAGCATAATGCAATCACGGTGTGCATAAGATATGCAATCAACGCAATCAGTAATCATGCATGCACTGGTTTGGACTGTAGAGGGCTCACACATCATATCCTAACAATCTTTTATGAAAGTAGAAAGCTTTTCTTCCTACCTCCGCCAAGGGAGGATGCTACTGGTATGTTTTCGTTACCGTTGGTTTGTATGTTCGTTTGTTAGTTTGTTTGTGTGCAAAATAACTCAAAAAGTAGTTTAAAACGGATTTGGATGAAACTTGCATGAAAGGTTTAGAATGGTACAAGTAACAGATGATTAAATTTTGGTAGTGATCCGAGAATTTTGGGGGAATTTATGAAGGATTTTTGATATTTTGGCATGTAGGGTCAATGACAATGACAATGTTTTTGTTTTTGTTTTTTTCCATGTCACTCAAATAAAGAGTATTGGGGGAAATCAAATCGTGGCACAGTGTAATAACACGAAATCGAAGAAAAATACAATTTACAACTACTATTTACATTATTTACAAATCAACAGCCAAAGCACAATAGATAATATACATTTAATATAAATTGGCGAAAATCTTGAACGAAATGCGTTTGATAAACTATATTAACATTATTTACAAACAACAGTAAAAACAACAATAGATAAGATGCATGTCTGGTATGAATGAAAATCTTAAATGAGTATGTATGTGGTTAATTAATCTATAAAAATACAACTGTATGCAGATGGGTTTAAAAGAGTAATCTTAGATTATATTAATTAAAATTTCTGCTAGGCAACAGCGGGTACATTAGCATAATCATCATGATTGCTATCTGTATTGAGTCCAAGACACTGTCACAATATGAGATTGCTTTAAAAAAAAAAGTGAAAAAATCCAAATAATTAGATATACAGGGAAAAAATGACGAAACACAACTGTACAGTTTATTATACACATTAATGAAATAACAGAATTAAGATATCAAAGAGGGAACAATACTAAAGTTTTATGTTAAGTGGATCTTCATTATTTCTATCGAAAATTTAGCTAGATTTAGCAATTCCTTTTTACATTCTGTATTGAATAGCTGATTCATCTTCAATGTACATATTTGGGCGGATCCTGCAATACGATTTGACAAACTTTTTTCTGCATGACTCCATCTTTGGACATACATTCAAATAAATAATGAAATTCATCCCCTATCCGACCCAGGTTACAAAAACTACACAGTCTGTTTTGTCTTTCAATTCCGTTATATCTTCCAGAAACTACAGGTAAACGGTGGTTAAGACACATAAATTTCGCAAGTCGGGCGACTTTCAGCACACAATGTATGGGTGGAAATCATTGATATCTCTATGGAAGAAGAGATCAGTGGTGGAAATGAGCTGCATGCTTGGCAGAGGTCTGCGCTCTCAGAGTGCTTCTCTTATAGTTTGTAATAATGCACTGTACTTTGTACATGCTTTCAGAATACCCTGAGCTTAGGGCGGTGAGTTGGCTCAGTCGGTAGCGCGTCTGCCTCACGATCACGCGGCCCGGGTTCGAACCCGAGTCTGGACTGAGCAATGTTGTGTGTAAACATACCGTCCCCTCTAGCAAGAGGCAAAACACTCTGTCCCTCGGATAGGACATAAAATGGAGGTCCCGTGTATGAGAGAGTCACAGCTCATGAACGTAAAAGATCCCGCTTCTCATTCATTCATCGCAAAGAGCAGGGTGTCTAACCCGGTGAAGTGGTCCTACCCCACATCCAACTGGACCCCATGGAAGACCAGCTTAGTGTAGCTGAATATGGGCTATCCAGCCATCTTCACAGATGGAAAATGAACAACAACAACAACGACGCTAATTCCTCCGCTGCTGGCCCCAATAAACAGAAACAAAGAGGTTTTGACAGTGTGAAGGTTGAAAGTATTTTGACCTTTATTATGCGCCACATAGGCCTACTGTCGGGAATATCTGCAATATACATTGTAGATGCTGCTTTTTCCTTGGAAGGGCATATACACAATCAATCATTTTCTATTGTCTGAAATAGCAACATTGGTATATCTGCTTATCTGCAACAGCATTCATGTAGTAAACATTCTATCTTTATGTTTGATTGATTGTTTTTGACAGGTTTTTTTTTTTTTTCAAATACGTCTTGTTAAGTGTATTTTATCGTCATAGAAGTGGGGAAAAAACTGCGGCAAACTGCTTATATAACGGTCAAGTACAATGGAGTGAAATGGCCAGGCTTGGGCGTGAGTTTTCGACCCGAAAGCAGAATTTTCGTCAGAGGCAGAATTGACGAGCATTAAAGGATAAGCAGCATCTATACACTAGCTGTACAGCTGTACATTTCATAGAGACTCTCGGCAGGGGCCGCGGAAGCGGGGGGGGGGGGGGGGGGGGGGGGGTACGCAGAACGAGAAACAAAAGGGGAGGGTGTGTTAAGGCACATTTTGGTAAATTGCACATTTTGGTAAATTACCAAAATGTGCAGTTACCAAAATGTGCCGTAACTACGTTGGATGTTACGGCACATTTTGTTGATTGCACATTTTGGTAAATTTACCAAAATGTGCAGGACATTGACGGCACATTTTGGTAACTTTCTGCTCCTCCACATTTATCACAAAAACAAATTGTAGGCCCTAAGTGCAGTTGGTTTTTGTCCCCCCCCCCCCCCCCCCCCCCCCCAAAAAAAAAAAAAAAAAAAAAAAAAAAAAGATGAGTTCGGCAGCCTAAAGGCCGTGTCACACAAGGTCTTTCCGGGCAAGCTACGCGGGCTTGTTGCGAGTAAGGTTTTTCCCAGCACGCAGGAAAATTATCTCGCCCGTAGTTGCCCGGAGCTGCGCACGCAAGTCCGATTTACCCGCAGCCAAATTTTGAGCAGCACCTCGCAGGCAACTCCCACGCAGGTACTTCGCAATCTCCGTATGCGGTCAGCGCGGCCAAGATAATGACATTCTGTCATTTCTGTTGGACTTCTGCCATTCCTTCAGATGAATTTCTGAGTTGTCAGCCCCCACGCGCCTGGCACGCAGGTTACACAGAATACCCGCAAGAAGAACATAAGTAGCACGCATCCAACAAGTAAGACACATATGCACAACTCGAGCAAATCCTTGTCCGCCCTCAAAATCCTCACACGCAACAAGCCCGCGTAGCTTGCCCGGAAAGGTGTGACAGGGCCTTAACTTGGTTACGGGTAAAAAGGATTTGCGTGCGCACCTCCGGGCGACTACGGGTGAGATACGTGCTAGGTAATGTTACGTGCAGATCATCTGCGGGGACCTCTGGGTAGTAAAAATTGCTCTTCGCAAGTCGCACGCAAGGCTTGCCCGGAAAGATATGACACGGCCTTAGTAAGGCCGTGTCACACCTTTCCGGGCAAGCTACGCGGGCTTGTTAGGAGTAGGGATTTTTTTCAGCACGCAGGAAAATTTTCTGCGGGCGTATACAAGAATGTTTACGAGTTTCGCGCTTGTCTCTCATTTGCTAGACACGTGTCACTTACCTTCTACTTGCGTGTATTCCGTTTGACCTGCGTGAGAACTTTGAAACCGATCCGTTTTCTGTTACGAGCGACTTACGGGTACTGCGAAGTACCTACGTTGGAGTTGTCTGCAAGGTGCTACCGGTAAGGGTCTCCCATTTTGAATATGCTCAAGGCCTTGTCATACCGTATCTGGGGAAGTTTGTCTTGCGGGGAAGCAAATTTGCTACCCGGAACTCTCCGCAGTTGGTCCGCACCTGACAGTACCTAGCGCGTATCTCGCCCGTATTTGCCTAGAGGTGCGCACGCAAGTCCGATTTACCCGCAGCAAAGTTTACAGCATGACCAAAACTTTTTTCCGGGTGAGTTGTGAGAATTGCCCGCAGAGGTACACGCAGAACGCCAGTAGGAGGCCCTTAGCGGCAGCACCTCGCAGGCCACTCCCACGCATATTAATGGAATTCTGTGGTACTTCTGCCATTCCTTCAGAGGAATTCCTTTACTGAGTTGTCAGCCCCACGCACCTGGCACGCAGGTCACACAGCATACCCGTACGAAAAGCAATCGCAGTAGCTTACTCGAGCCTTCAGCTCGGGTGAGCTAAGTATGTGTCTTCCCTGTCTTTACTGCTGCAGCAGGACCATAATCACCTTAACTCCTTGACCGTATTATAAATCTCAAGCCCATCCATAAGTTTTTAGTTCATTTACCAAAATGTGCAGATTGTCCAAAATGTGCAGGCAAATCCACTTTTAACTGCACATTTTGGTAACAGTTGATCCCGTCAGGTATAGGTGCACTATCGGCACATTTTGGTAAATTACCAAAATGTGCAGTTACCAAAATGTGCGGACACATAGTGACGGCACATTTTGGTAACCTGCTTTAACCCGATTTACCAAAATGTGCCGTAACAGGGTGTCTAAAAGCAGGGATCGGGCCAATCAGGTATCAAAGGAGAAGGAGATTAAAGCAATGGAACTAGCAAACGAAATCAGAGCTAGGATCAGCGGATGATACCGGGGTAATCTGTGAAGGACCGTATATTCTGAATGGAGGGGGGGGGGCATAATCCGACAAGATCAGGAACAACGCAATGGTGATGGGTAAGAAGAAAGGGGTCATCAAGACATAGGCACAATAGACTTTCTATTTGTATCTCCGTTAAAGGCCTTAAAGAAAGGTGTTTAAGGAACAGACTGCCCAAAAGCTGGCGCACAAACGTGTAGCAATTAAATTGATCATAAAAAATAAAACGCATGCAAGAGAGCCAACGAACGACTTTATGAGGTGCTGTAAATCTTCCATTGTATAAGGAAGTCGGGAACAGGCATATCTTTTTTTTTCACTAAGTATGAGAAAATAGTCATTCATAATTATTGTTGCGTTTCGAACAAGAGTCAATGACTCAATCACACCAACATAAAATCATTGCACTTACAGAGAGAGCATTTATTGGCGTCTTGACTTCAGGAGGACCAAATTCCGACTGACTCCCAAGCAGGAGTTTTAGCTTGGCATCATTCCCAGCCAAGTATACAAACAATTAACCAGTTGGCTACTTCCACAGTCATAGAAGAGATTGAATGAGAAACTAATACAGGTACAATCGGGCAAAAGGGTGGTAATTGGAGGGAAGCATGGCTACAACAATAGGACAAAGAGACATAAAGTTGAGACTGATATTACAAAGGGGTGACATCAAACATTTAGCTACTAGGGGAGGACAGAAATATGTTCTTGCATGGTCAGCATAGTAGATGAGAAAAGGGCTACAATTACTGCTTTATTCTAGGTACCAACACTAAGCTTCATTACGTGTGTGTCTTGGTTCAATTAACACATAGGGGCTAACTAAGCCCTCCAGTTTATGACTTTAGGACAAAGGATATTCAATGTGTACAAGATATAATAGTAGGAGAATACTGATAAGAATTAGGACATTGACCCTGACTATGAAGTGTAACCAGTATGCAGGACAAGTTACTGACCTTAACATTATGTTTGTATGATTTAGGTAATATGTGTGTATCTGTGTGTGTGTTCGTGGGTGTTAAAAAAAAAAAATCTATAATACGCTTCTTTAAACGAAACGTGTTAGGAGAAAGAAGATGAGAGGGATGGACGTTACACTGAGGTGAATGTCCGGGGTAAAAGGCTTTTTTTTTTCTTTTTCTTTTTTTTAGCATTATACATAAAACTACATTAGGTGTAACCACTTGATTCCCCCTCCCCCTACACACACATGTACTTCTTGCACCCCGGAAGTGGCACCAGGAAAAAAAAAAAAACGCGGTAAGCCCCCTCCCCCCCCCCTTTTTTTTTTCTTGTCAGCTAATGAAACGCGAAAGTGGCACTAGAAAATTCGACTGGAAAATCATGTCGTCAAGTCGTCGAGTCCACGGAGTACATTGGAACAAATAGAAACAACAACAACAGCAGAGAACAACAAACTTACCTGTTAAATCACCTAAACTATATCAGAATCCCGGAATAACCTCTGACGAGAAGTGTGAGAACTGCAATATTATGGAAACAAGCGGAGAGAATAAAGATTCTACAATAATAATTCCAAGAATATCAATAAAGTAACATAAAATGAAACTAAATATTTCTTAATCCTTTTTGACGCAACAGCTTAAAGGGACTGTACTGTACTGGTTGAGGTGGGAATTTATGTCTTGAACATTCCTAAGTGAGATAATGAGAAACCTCTTATGAAATATAAAAGAGCATGTAATTTTAAGAAGGATTCAACGTTTATTTGATGAAAATTGGTTTTCAAATGGCTGAGATATCAAAAAAGTGATAATAATAAAAGACGACAGGCCACGCCTTTTATTACGATCTCTTTGTTTCACCTTGTTTTTGGATATCTCAATCATTTCAAAACCGATTTTCATCAAATGAACTTTTGATACCCCTTAGAATTGCATGCTCTTTGACATCTTATAGAGTGGTTTCCAAATGAACTTTTGATACCCCTTAGAATTGCATGCTCTTTGACATCTTATAGAGTGGTTTCTGAATATCTCCCAAAACGTTAAAAGTTAAATCCTCACCTCAACCAGAACTGTCTTTTAACTCTATCCCATCAGCGAACCTGCAGTTTGCAATGATCATTACCTGGTGAAAGGTCTTTACTGCAACCATTTCCTGATAATTTATGGCAATGAACTCCAATGAATCGTAACTGCATGACTTGAATAAAATCAAACAATATACTAACAGAGAATTTTTTTGTTGTTTTTTTTGTGTTTTTTTGATCAGACGATGTTTCTCATAATCGTTTTATTTTCTCCAGAATCTTGGCACCAATCGCTCAGAGCTAGGCCTATATGTAAAATTATTATTTCATAGACACACAAGAATTCCATTCACTTTCGATTTCTTCACCAATTTTTTTTGTTTTTGTCAATATTGATAGCAATGGTGACTATACGATCGATAACGACATTTCAAAGGGGTATCGCGACGATATCAGTGGTGGATCCAGGAGGGCGCGCACCGGAGCGCCCCCCCCCCCCCCCCTTAATTTTTGTTAACACATAAGAAATAAGAAGGAAAATGGGGGTGGGGAGCGTGCGCCCCCTTTAATTTTGGAAAGGCGCCCCCTCTTTACGAAATTCCCGACACCTCATGCATCATCATATCATCATTACTATGTTATTGTCATTTCATTGTTATTGATTTTAGAGCTGTTATTGTTGCCATTATCATTTGTATTTTCGTATCACGTCTAGACACTTCCCTGAATGTATAGCTGCGCGGCGCTCTCATCTTTGGTATAAACAGGGAGGTGGGGATCCCACATCCCTGCATGGTATAGTACAGGCACAAAGATCTGTCAGTTCGGAGGAGTCTTTTATTTATACTCTCTAAAAAAAATCGAGTGAAAATATTCACTCCTAAAAGAGTGAATACAAAAAAGAGTGAATTTAGAGTGAAATTGGAGTGAATTTTGAGTGAAAATGTTCATTTTCACTCGTGTTAGAGTGACCTCACGGGCGGTGAGTTGGCTCAGTCGGTAGCGCGTCTGCCTCACGATCACGCGGCCCGGGTTCGAACCCGAGTCTGGACTGAGCAATGTTGTGTGTAAACATACCGTCCCCTCTAGCAAGAGGCAAAGCACTCTGTCCCTCGGATAGGACATAAAATGGAGGTCCCGTGTATGACAGAGTTACAGCTCATGCACGTAAAAGATCCCGCTTCATTCATTCATCGCAAAGAGCAGGGTGTCTAACCCGGTGAAGTGGTCCCACCCCACATCCAACTGGACCCCATGGAAGACCAGCTTAGTGTAGCTGAATATGGGCTATCCAGCCATCTTCACAGATGGAAAATGAACAACAACAACAACAACCTCAGGGATCACTCCAAAATCTTCGAGTGATCCCTGTGGTCACTCCAAAATGAGTGAAAATGAACATTTTCACTCAAAATTCACTCCAATTTCACTCTAAATTCACTCTTTTTTGTATTCACTCTAGTGATTATTTTCACTCGATTTTTTTTTTTTTTTTTTTTTGGAGAGAGTATACATGTATTTTTATTTTTTGACGTTATCACTTTCCTCCGGAGGGGATCCGCGAAGCCAGACGCAGTCTCCGCAGAAATCCCCGACGACCAGATACAGACCGATCTTTCGGTCAGAGTATAGTAAACCATGGACATTAGTAGCTCCATGGGAACACAAGACAATAAAACATGTTAGAATGGGGGATAAGAGTACACTGAACAGCATACAGTCGTGCGCAGAAAGACTTGAAAGAGAAGGGGAGAGAGTTGGAGGAGAGAGAGAAGGATGACCGTAAAAGGATGGCATAGTTTTGGTCGAGACCTAATTTCAGGTTTCTAACATTTTTTGGTGAGATAATGAGATACCTGTTATGAAATATAAAAGAGCATGTAATTCTATGAGGAATTCAACATTTATTTGATGAAAATTGGTTTTGAAATGGCTGAGATATCAAAAAAAAAAAAGGCGATTGTAATAAAGTGTGGGACCCACACTTTATTACCATCGCTTTTACTTTGTTTTTGGATGTTTCAGTCATTCCAAACCCGATTTTCATCAAACAAACTTTGAATTCCTCTTAAAATGGTGTGCTCTGTACTATATCATAAGTGTTTTCTTGGTATGTCGCAAAAAGTTAAAAGCCCAATTCTCATTTCTACAAATACTGTAATATCCCTTTAAGATGCCTGCCTCTTTCCACCTCCATATCTGATCAGATAAGCACACACACATACACACACACACACACATGCACACACACGCAGACCACATAAACAATCATGCCTTTTCAACGAAAAATGCGGTGGCTTCATGGTCGTCACCCCGAACCACGCGCACATTCCTCAAAATATGACTCAGATGTTCATCTCACCGTCCTCTGTGTGCGTAGTCTGGGCTCACCGTCCCCTTTTCCTTGGTGCGACAAACCAAGAGAGGGCGCACATTTTCTAATTGCGATATTAAATCGAGAGACTGCGCGCTTCTCGGGTATCGCAGTTCTCGGCGTATCGCAATCACCGGGTGTCACGCCCTCACAGTAACGGCTTGTCGCGTACACTGAATTACCGCTACGAGTAAAAAGAGTCCAGAAGCTAGACTACTGTGTGCGTGGCGAGAAGTTTGCCAGTCCACACAATCAAGGGTCTTTGTTTCATCGGTTTTCACCGACAGAAGAGCGTTGGCACTGTATGACCCTATCTATACTCCTTGGTTTATAATATAGTGTTACACATAATTATTCTCTCTCTCCCTCTCTCTCTTATCTTTTATCCACAAAGCAAGATCTCTCTATAGCTAAATCTATCCATATATCGTTGTATATCGTCTATCTCTCTATATCTTTACATCTCTCTCTTTTATATCTACATCTATGATATATCTATTACTGGTGTTTTGTCATTACCAGAATTGATGGTCAAGTATCAACAACAACAACAACAACAACAACAACAACAACAACAACAAAGAAGAAAAAAGAGGCAGTCATCAGGTCATCGCAACCGTCAGATCATCTCACTAATTACGTTGAGTTCCGCTTGTCTTTCTGTGGTGGAATACAAACAATGTAGGACGTAGAACACTATGGGGCTTGTACACATGCACAAAAGTTAGGGTGTTGCCTAAAGCTATAGTTCGTAATAAAGTTTCATTACAGCTATTAATATGCATATTATTGTTTAATTATCAATCATCTCTGGTAGGTTAACGTACGTTAGGTCTTAAAATATATTCATGACTTACCCTCGATGTCAAACTTGTCCTTGCTTGGAGGAAAATGGTTTGAATCTGACGTGGTTTTAGCTCTGCAGCATCTGTCGATGATACCGTAGAACGTCGTCTTACATGTAACGGTATGGAAGTGCACTGTTTGCCCCTGGCCCTTCCTCAAAGAATCTAAAGTGGGAGCAGCCTGGTGGGAGGAGGACTCGCACACTAGACGCTGACCGCTCCAGAGAAGTTTAATGGTGTTATCTCGGTGGCTGTGATGACGGTGAAAGGATGAAGGTCAATAAACTCTAGCCGTCGAAGCTGATTGGCCCAATCTCTGGCACCGGAGGAACAACCATGGAGCTTTTTGGTAGCTCCATGGAACAGCAGTGGCAATTAGTCTAGGCGCTAGACTTTTTTCACCCATTCCCCAATGTCATAATGTCTCGAGTGGGTGTGATCAAGCCACCGCTCCTTCGTCAATCTTGGTAAAACCGTGGAACATGTGGTAGGGTCCATGGTTTGTGAGATTCTTACACACATTGTGAGATTCTCCTTTGTTCCTCCGCTCGCAGTTATAACCAAAGAGGTACATGTAGTACCTCCTGATACAATGTATCAATCGCATGTATATAACCAAACACTATAGGAGAGTACCAAGTCATAATAGTGCACCGCTTGACGCAAATGCATGAAAAAAAAAAGTTTAAATTCTAGACTAGAGTGACTGTCAATCATGAATGCTGGACAGGACTTTGCATTATCTTTATATGATGTAAAATAAGCGAGCATTGTTCGCTGAATAAGCTGAGTGGTCAAAAGCTGAAGAAATCCTGTGTATAGACAAGACTTCATTACAGCCCATGTTCGTATTCGAACAAATAATTTTTCTCTCATATTGTAAGAGCGTTTGAGTTCTGATATAAACATAATCGTGTAAGTAAGAATGATCAGAATTATGATGGAAATCATAATCATTAATGATGATAACGACGATGGCAATAATGAAAGACTTACACATCGACTTTGCGATCCACAGTACAATCCACATCAAAACACAATTAAGTATAAGCATTAACTTTTTAAAGGACAAGTTCACCTTCATTAACATAAGGATTGAGAGAATGCAGCAATATTAGTAAAACACATCGGTGAAAGTTTAAGGAAATTTGGACACTCGGTGCAAAAGTTAGGAATTTTTAAAACTTTTGTGTTGGAACCGCTGGATGAGGAGACTACTAAGGCTCGTGATGTCATATGAGTACAACAGTATAAAGAAAATATAAAGAAAATTCAACATGTTTTCACTTTTTTCGCATGATAAAAGAGCACTTGACTTGCCTCTTTCCAAAGGCAATGGGAATAATATTACCCACAACATAATATATGTCAGTAACGAGACAAGGGAATGTGTACTTTTTTTCAAAAGATGAAATTTTGTGAAATTCTCTTTATATTTTCCTTTATTGTTGTACGCAGGTGACATCATACACTGCAGTAGTCTTCTCATCCAGCGGTGACTGCACAAAAACTTCAAAAATTCATAACTTTTGAACGGATTGTCCGATTTTCCTCAAACTTTCACTGATGTGTTCTACTAATATTGCTACATTCTCTCAATCCTTATGTTAATGAAGGTGAACTTGTCCTTTAAATGCCTTTTCTGTTCCTTCACAGCTCTCTCTTGCTTTTTGATTCTTTCTCTCTCTCTCTCTCTCTCTGTTTCTGTCATGTCATTGCTGTTTGCTTCTTTTTCTTTCCTTTTCTTTTTTTTTTCTCTCTCTCCTGCAATGTCGAATTCTCATTAAATCTCTCTGAATGTAATTGCTCCCCTTAAAAGCAGCTCATTTTGACACTGGCAATGTTTGACCTCAGAGATAGAGGGACATTCTCGTTTAATTTATTGGTATAGATTCACAAACTCAGCATTTTTTTCAGTTGTGAGACGGTTGTCTTCCTTCAAGGACTTCTTAGCCGTCTTTGAGCAGAAGAAAAAGAAAAGTAATACAGAGCGACCAACAAAATAACCTTACATAAATTATTGTTGATTAGTTGTTCAAAAACTACAAGTTGTGAAGTATACGCTAAACGAGAGACATTTTTTTTTTATTCATGTAATTTATAGAATGTTTGATTACATAACGTATATTGTCATCTTTTACGGGTTCCTTTTGGGGTTCTTTTTTTTTTCAATCACATATCTATGTTTATAAGTAAGAGGCTTAAATGGTGGTTCAGTTTCAGTGGCAACCGTGAGTTTGTTAATAGAGCCTCGTCACTTAGAGAGTATGGGGCTGGACCATGAACAAGACAACTAGCGACCATCAATATAATGAAACTACGCCTAGTGAGGTCCAGAGATCAGTGGATATGCCCCCGTTCATAAGCCATATTTGAATTCGCCGATTGCATCCCACATTGCCTTGGTTTCCTTCCTAGCCGTTTCGTCGGTGCTGTAATCAAGACAATCAGCGTTGAACGCACCCACGCCATAAAGTTGCTTGTCCTTCGCCAGCTGGTACCTAAGTTTAAGACTAGAAGGGTCGTCGTACCATATCTGATGCGTCTGGTTGGTAGCAGAATCCTGTATTTATTTGGAAACGAAGATGGAGAGTCGTATAGATGGAATGACACATAACATAAGTCAAAGTCGTATATGATAAGACCTACATGCAGTTGAATCTGATATGTTTAATAACTATAATGATATAACAATAATGTGGTATTCTTTATCCAGGATTTCCACTTCATGCAGTGTTCCCACTGTTCTACCAGATGAACCTGCCATTATTAATACCATAGCCTATACAATGTACAAATGTAATATAGCATTGTCAGGTACCCATTCATACACCTGGGTCGAGAGGGACATCTTGTCTAAGGATGTAGACCCTAATATAGACACTAGACTGGATTCGAACTCCACGGGGTCTCCGATTGAAAGTCATTAATTGTGTCTTACTCACTGTATGCCACACAACAGAAACAGTTCATTTAGAAGCAAATGAATGAATGATTGAATGAATTTTTAAAAATATTACCTTGTAGTTAAAGTACGGTGATTTATCAGCATCGCTCCACAATCGTCCACTCGATGACTTGTGCGCGAGGAGTTTCATCAGTGGCCCGTAAGATATTTCTTCTGATTTTAGAATCGTTCTGTAGCATTCGTTGCTCTACATTTAAGACAGAGAGAGAAAGAGAGAGAGAGAGAGAGAGAGAGAGAGAGAGAGATTAGGGTACAGAGACAGCGGGGTGGGGTGGGATGTAGGAGAGAATACAAAAAAAAAAAAACAGTGAGCATTAGAACAATGACTGTAAATCCCAACCACAGCCTTTCCACGTCGAGTCCTTACGAAATCATTATTCTCTATAGCACGACATGACACACACACACACACACACACACACACACACACACACACACACAAAGTGTTTTCTGAAAAGTTATTGTGCTACAATAAAGTGGAAATATCAATTTCCCTGAACTAACAAACTCATTCTTCCAGATGTAATTTCCCATTTCAGAACCAAACTGAAAAATCAAAGCCCTTATAAAGTACAATAAATTTGTGCTACCACTCTCGTCAGCCCTGAGCTACCCTTCCTAGCGGAAGTCTTCGGGGATAACTACTACAGTTGTACAAGGTACAAGGTACAAGGTAGGAGGATGACATCTACATTATGAGGCTTGAGTGAATGCAGCAATATTGTTAGACTTAATCAGTGGATTAAAGGGTGTGTACAGTTCGGGTCGAGGTGAGGATTTAGCTTTTAACGTTTTGCGAGATATTCAGAAATCACTCTATGAGATGTCAAAGAGCATGCAGATCTAAGGGGTATCAAAAGTTTATTCGATGAAAATCGGTTTTGAAATGGCTGAGATATCAAAAAACAAGGTGAAACAAAGAGATCCTAATCAAGTTGTGGCATGTCGCCTTTTATTATTAGCACTTTTTTGGATATCTCATCCATTTGAAAACCAATTTTCATCAAATAAATGTTGAATCCTTCTTAAAATTACATGATCTTTCATGTTTAATAAGAGGCTTTTCATTATCTCACTTAGGAGTATTCAAAACATGAATCCCCACCTCAGCCAGTACTGTACAATCCCTTTAAGTTTGATGAAAATGGGGAAATCCGTTCAAAACTTGAATGTTTATAGTATCGGTGCCACCACTACTTGCTGAAGTGAGTAGAAGACTTCCACAGTTAAGGTTAGCGACGTCATGCATTGACAACAATGTGAAAAAATAAAGAGAATTGATATGATATTGTACTATTGTGACATGACGATTTGGTGTAGAGTTCCCAGCTACAGCGGGCGGTATATCGAATTAACCACGGTCTCGATGTTTTATGAACAATTTTTTTCAAATTTTCCTCGAAATTTCTCTGAGTGTTTCACTGAATCTTTCTTCATACAGTGAACCTCGTTCGAGGGAACTTGCGCTTTAAGATGGACCTACCGGCGTCAGTTCGTTGCAAATGAAGTCGTAGCCATACCAAGGCACCCCGAGGACCAGTTTGGATGCAGGAATCCCCTGTCTTAGGAAATCATCAACACCTGTGTGTAGAACCAATAATACGCCTTCATAGAGTAGAATTTTCTCCTTTTTTCTTACTGACGTTAAACCCTAGTCTGATTTCTAGACAATCTGCAAACTTAAGTCCCTTCCACAAATGCTCCCTCCGCGGCGACAAAATCGCCACCCTCGACGGAGTCGCAGGCTTTAGCCAGGGAGGACGGGTCTCTTCCCACCTCCCTGCTTTAGCCGATGATTAAAAGACAAAGGCTTGTATGGCCGCGGGCTGCAATCACAGGAGCAATCCAGCTCAACCTGCTACAAAACTTTTATTGTCGTTAGAGGGCGTTAACATTCTGGGAAACAAATTAGTCATGTTAGTACGGGCAGATGATCTGGAAGTCAGACTAAGGATACCCCTGTTTGGAGTAAGTTGGGAAATGGAAATTGGATGGGTGGGATAGAAATATCGCCTGAAATTAGGAAGAAGTTACGGTATTGTAAAAACAAGACAAAGGAAAAAAGACAAAAGAAAAAAAAACCGTGGAAGTGGGAAAGTAAAATTAATGTATAATTAGAATGGAAACTATTATCGGAAGAATATATGAAAGCACTATACAGTGGGAATTTGCTTTTTTGTTTGCTTTTATGTTTTTGGACGTAAAAGACTGCTCAATCAGATATAATTTTTATAAATTTAGTTTGTTTGTTTATATCCAATCTTCGTCGAAGCTGTTTTACCGCTTATGTTTGATTGTTAGTGTCTGTTTATTTACATCAATATTTTATTTATTTGTCTGTATGTATGTTCTTTAGTTAAAGGCATTATTTACCATTTGCAGATGAAACAAAAACCCAGCATTAGTGCTTCAAAATAGTTCTAAAATGTGAGTTAGGGATAGAAACAACCAGTGTAAAAATTTGAACCAGTGTAGTCGATGTCAAGTATTTTAGATATACAAACTGTTCACAATAGTTATAATAAATCTGATTCAAGACTAAACCGTCTACAGTTATGGTTTATTGAGAAAAATATTTATATCTCCTTATATTTTAGGCTTTACTGCAAAAAAAAAAAAACAAATATGTATATTAATATACGGTAGGATGCTTTGTGATACACCTGACCTACTTTGCATCAAAATGTAATTTTATCTTGAACATCTTTTAAATCACTGCTCCAAAAGGTGAATAGGACCTTTAATTAGCTAGATGAGAAAACCTGCCTACCAGATGTTGTTGTGTGAAGTGGGGCGTTCGCATTGGCTACAGGACTAAACTGATTGACCTCATCGTAAGCCATGATGAAGATAAAATCCACGATCTCGGCGATTTTGACGTAGTCGTAACAGCGACCGAAAAGCGTGCAGTTTGCCGTGTACGCCGAGTCCAGCGACACCTATACATTGGGGAATATACATAGTTTGATATACAGTGCACTGAACGGTCTCCCGTTATAACGATCACGGTTATAACGAAATTCCGGTTACAACGTAGAATAATCATCCAGGCCGCAACATTATCCACTCTATGTATTTTACTGTTTAATTTCTATGGTTATATCTAACGAAACTTCGATAGAACGAAAGAAAACGGCCGGTCCCGAGGACTTCGTTCACGGGTCGATCCACTGTACAATGCCTTTTTCTTCAAAGTCAACATTATGCGTTACACGTATCAGAAAAAGCATGGTTATAAGTCCATGCACATCCATACAGGTTCAGAGAGATGGAGAGAGAGAGAGAAGTCGTTTAGTGAAATCAGTTTTGTACATGAGCATTATAGGGCGCCTTTGAATGTGTACTCAGATAAATGGCGTTAATGTTCCTTTTACATCGTCCGATCCCTTTGCATGAATGATCTCATACATTGCTATCCACACGCTCATTTATTTATTATGATGACATGATTGTCACTCTCTTTGCTGTCATTAGTATAAACAATAGTGTATTAAGCCCGCCGCATACTATACGACTCGCGACTATGCGACTGAGATACTTTTGGATTCGAAATAAAGAAGCGTGTTTATTTTGAGACTGAAGTGATTTATTTCGAATTCAAAGTATGTCAGTCGTATAGTCGTGAGTCGTATAGTGTGCAGCGGGCTTAACATTGTCATCATCACAACCTTGATATCAGGGCAGTATTACTGATTTTTTTTTTTTTTTTTTTTTTTTTTTGGGGGGGGGGGGGGGACAGGATAATAGCAATTGGAATTCTTTGACTATACATACGATTGTTATTTTCCTAGCACTGAACTTCAGTATGATCAAATTCCTGAAAACAATAGTTTAAAAATATGAGAAAAGACTTCGTATGTTATACGAACATTTATTATAAGGATCGCACGCCTTTTGATTAGTACAGAGTTTTCCAATGACAACCCTTTCCAGCAGCAAGTTACTAGCTAAGTATACCCAATACTGTACATAAACAAATGAACCAAATGTGTGCCCCTTGTTGGAAACCATATCACGGGATAGGCCTATACCTTAGAATAAGGCAGGGCCTTGCGGAATGCGGCTGCGGTGCGGTTCACCACGTCTGTCAAAAAATGAGCCCTGGACGCTGGTAGAGGCGTCTCGTAGTCGATGTTGAAGCCGTCGGTAAAGTTGGTCACTGCATAGCGCACGTTCTTCTCAATCCACAAGTTGCTGGCAGTCTCGTTGAAAAGCGTGGCGGGGGAGAAACTCCCTGTACACAATGCAAAAAAAAAAAAAAAAAAAATGTAAAAGAAAGTCCGGTTACAGATTGAAGTTGCCTACTGTATATAGCGTGATGACGTCACGCCAGACGCTCCGCGCAAACATTGCGCTTATGGCAAGCCAAATGTCCCATAAATCGAAAACTCGGTTTATAGACGGATAAACTTTAACGGTTTATGGCACCGATTTATTGGACATTTGGCTTGACATAATTATGAATGCTCAATCAATAACATCTCACTTTTTACTTCTTATTCTCGCTGGCACTCATCGTCTCTTGATGGCTGTCTTACTACTTTGACATCACCACTTGTTGCAGTCTTCTTATCCAGCCTTGGTGGTACCGAAACTTTAAAGGACAAGTTCATCTACATTATATACATGTAGATTGAGTAAATTCATCAATATTTTTCTAGAAGACATCAGTGGACGTTTGGGGAAATCTGACAATCCGTTCAAGAGTTATGAATTTGTAAAGTATCGGCGCAGTCACTGCTGGATGAGAAGACTACTATAATGTATGATGTCACATGCGTACAACGATATAAGGAAAATATATAGAGGGGATTTCACAAAATTTACTTTTTGAAAAAAAGTGTAAATTTCCGTGACTTGCTACTGATGTATGTCAAGGGTAATATCATTCCCCTTGCCTTCTGAAAGAGGGAAGTCAAGTGACCCTTTATTAATCGAGAAAAGTGAAAATGGTAAATTTTCCTTATATTTTCTTTATATCTTTGTACACAATGTGACATCACAAGCTGTGGTAGTCTTCTCATCCAGCAGTGATTGCGCATAAACTTCAAAAATTCATAACTTTTGATTTTCCTCAAACTCTCACTGATGATTGTGTTCTACTAATATTGCTGCATTCACTAAATCCACATGGTCTATGAAGGTGAACTTGTCCGTCAAGATTGTACATCGTATAACGTTTGGACGGATTGCATAGGGTATTCTTAAACCTCACTGATATGTTCTACCAAAGTTATTTTTGCAAGTTCCCTTAATCCACATAATCATTCCGGTAAAATTTCCCCTTGATATTTTGAAAATAACGATATGATAACTGAAACTGAAAGTGAAACTGGACATTAGATAGTTACCAATATCCTGGGTTAGGTATATATCCCATTAACCTATTGTTTTAATGAAATTTCATCTGGACATAAACTATCATGAAAGAGAAACTTCTGTGTCCATCGCAAAGTCGATCAGACATCACGGTCCGGATACATGGAACACCTGAGTGGAGTTGAAACAGAGTGCCTCCTTGTTTTCATTCAAAGCAAACTTAAAGAAGCACATTTTATTACAGTATACGTCAAAATGAAAATACGAACTAAAAACAAATAATTTATATAACTAATGTTGGTCTCCCGATAGCAACATCGCATATCGTTCCCTCTTCCAGCAAACCAATTCTATCATTTTAAATTCCAGCCTATCTGCCCATGTGCAATTTCAAGCACTTGCACTTGCACGCACATTCACCGCCATCACACATCAGAGTTTATTTTCCCCTGCAATCTTCGCATCAGAATTTGTATTGTTATGAATCTAGTACGTGCCTACCTTTTCCTCGGGCCGGCCATCCTTTCAAGCAATGCTTACAATGGCGGCCCTCTGCAAAATCGCTTCTTAACTACAATTGTTATTGTAATCCCTGCTGCATAGACATGCATACTGTATATTATATCATTAATTTCCTTTTATATCGTTGTTTATGCAAGTCAAACGACTCTGTTCTAATTTTCCTTTGTATATTTCCTACATGTTCATGATTATGTAACTTATGTATATTGATTTGCAGAAAATAAAGTATCTAACAAACAAACAAAGTACGTTTTGTTGTCTTACAACAATCTAGCAATGGTGACTTTCTGGGCGAATGATTCTAGGAAGACACTTTCTAACTTGTAAACAAGAACCACGTTTGTTTGTTTGTTTGTTTGTTTGTTTGTTTGTTTTTTATTATTTTTTATTTTGGACAAACCAGTGGGAGCGTTTCTAGTTGAAGGTTTCACTAAGATGCAATCAAGGCTGCCATCAGTATATAACTCTTCGGCAGAAACACATAAATGTTAACGTTGGTGTTCCCATGCGCGTAAGTCAGACTTTGTGGAACTGCAGCTTCTAATCTGAGTCTCCTCATTATTAAAGTGCAAGTTCATGATGTGGAGTTGAACTATGAAGACTAAAGGGAGTTGTCTCCACCCAGCCTTTCCACCATCCTTCTTGCTACCTACCGTAGACAACGATTCGCACCCCTTTTGAGTGGGCGTGGCACATCATTTGCGGATCGAACCCAGCTCCGATGGCCAAGGTGGTAAAATTGTCCCACTCGTAGCTTTTCCAGTCATTGTTTGCTTTGTCAGTCGAAGCGAACATGACAACCTGATGTCAACATTGCAAAGAAATAAAACAAAATGAGACATTTCGTTCCTCGTTTGCATGGAACAGTGATATTTGTACAACATGCACATGTATAATACAGTGGTGATGATGCCAGCACGAGCCAAATCTGCCATTCTTATTTTGGTTTGTACATAAGCACATTTCGAAAAAAAATAAAATCTCACATGATTTTGTGGTTTGTTAACACAGCAAACACAGCCATCCACTTCCTTTCATGATTATTGTGTTATATGCATATACCAATAGCAATACCAATATTTCTATCAATACCCATACCAATATCAATATCAATACAAATACCAATACCAATACCAATACCAATAACAATACCAATACCAGTACCAATACCAATTCCAATACCCATACCAATACCAATACCAACACCAAACGCCAATACCAATACCAATATCAATACCAATACCAATACCAATACCAATACCAATACCAATACCAACACCCAGACCAATGCTGATACCATACACAGTAATACGAGAACTTTCTTAAAAGTATGATTTTTTTCCCGTTGTGATAAAAGTTATGTCACATGTTAATGATTCCAGCTGTTAAAGTCGCGATAGAGATACATTATCATAATCATTGTTGTAACGATGGTCACATTGGTCACGTGAGCATGATCCAATACCAATACCAATACCAATAACAATACCAATACCAGTACCAATACCAATTCCAATACCCATACCAATACCAATACCAACACCAAACGCCAATACCAATACCAATATCAATACCAATACCAATACCAATACCAATACCAATACCAACACCCAGACCAATGCTGATACCATACACAGTAATACGAGAACTTTCTTGAAAGTATGATTTTTTTCCCTTTGTGATAAAGGTTATGTCACATGTTAATGATTCCAGCTGTTAAAGTCGCGATAGAGATACATTATGTATCATAATCATTGTTGTAACGATGGTCACATTGGTCACGTGAGCATGATCGAAATCACTTAACCACGAGTATGTCAGTAATAGTTCTGTCAAACAAATGTCAGCATTTCACGATAGTAAACAGGTAAAGGCCCTATTTCTGTCCCTCTTAACACATCATGCAGGGGCCGCGAGTGGCCGAATTCATAATCTACCTTATGATAGTTTATTCTATGTAGCAATATTACCTGGGATCATCTTCCTAATCAATCTCTGCTTGTGAAGATGGTCGCCTGTTTTCCAATTATTTTTCTCAAAATCTTTGTTTAAACTGTAACAGTGGCTTTGATGGGACATTGCCTTTAATATAATCTTTACTTTAAACGCATTTCCTACATGATATAATATCGATGTGTATAAATTTGTATGGTTATGTCGAAACTTATAAGGCTTTGCTATACTGTATTGCCAATGAAATGAAAAAAAGAATAAAACTGAAGTGAATATAAGCAGATAAAGGATTATACACAAACTGAATTTAGGCATACATACAGTATAAGCGAGACGCTTTAGATGTGTAAACACGCACCAGCGAGACTGACAGTGAAAGCTGTACTACGACGTATGTAATACTTATGGCGAAATTATTGATTTATTTCACCTCTCGTTTAGGTGTCGTTTTGATGGGATCGCACAAGGAGGAATCTGAGCACGGACATGGGGCTGAAAGTGGATTTCCGTACGAAGTAGCGCAGAGCCATGACAGAACCATACACAGAAATGTTGTACGCGGGACTGAAGCAGACATGGTCTTTTTTTAAAGCGATCCTCCCCTTGGACATTGACGTACTTTAGACCAGGTTTCTTTACTGCACGGAAGCTCAGTTGTACCTGGCATAATAACATTTCAGTGTTTACAATAGCAATTTTACGATAAGGCTTGTTCTGCTTGTAAGGAAGATTCAACAGAGGGCGCCCCATAACCTTCCGTAGGGGTTGAAGACAGGCTGCCTCATTTTATTCTGAGCCATTACTCCATGGTTGAAGGGCAATTAAAAGCAAGACGAGAAACAAAAACAACTAAAGATTATACCGTCCATTTTTATCATAATTCCGTATATCTCATTTCCCTCAGAGATATGTTTACGTATATAAGGCCTAATTACTAAACAAAATGATAAGTCTGATTGTAAATGGAGTTATCTTCATTCTGGTCAATTTGCCTGCCTAATATTTGCAACCAAAGTTGTTAAATCACACACACACACACACACACACACACACAAAATAATTATCATAAAGAAATCATGTTAAGTACCTGTAACAGTTACCCAGCTAATATTTGGTCGTTTCTGATCGTTCTTGAAACGTTCCAAGTTCGTTATTTGCGCGTTTTGTCAAAACGTTTTCAGAACTCTTTTTTGTGGAAGGTTTTCGACGTATTTAAAACGTTTCAAATGGACGTTATAAAAACGTTTTTTAAACGTTTAAAAAAAACAATAAAAAAACCTTTCGGAATTTTTAAGGACCTGCAGAAAACCTTTTGGACGTTATAGATGTCAGTAAAACCTTTTAAGAATATTCAAAACGTTCTGTGGACGTTCTGCGGACGTCCAGAAAACCTTTGAAAACCGTATAGAACGTTCAAAAAACGTTATAAAAACGTCTAAAAGTCTTATGACCCGTTCCAGATCGTTTACAGAACCTTTCATATCCGTCTAGAACGTCCAGAAAACCTTTTAAGAACGTCTAATGCTTACTTTTTATTGGGTATTTGAAAAAATATATAGTTATGAGATTTTGACAGACACAATCTGGGATTAATGTACCCTATTCCTAATCTTATATCCTATCGTAACCTGTTCCTAATGTCCTACCACCTATACTTACATGTATAGTAGGCCTACATCCTATTCCCAACTGATAAATTTGGATCACATTCTTTTATATACCAACAAAATGTTGTAATGCATGAAGACATGGTTACTAAAATTAGATCACGCACACCTTAATTAGGCCTATTAACACATGAGAATACCTCTTCATAACACAATTTGAAATTGTGAATAAGTGAACAATAACGTAGGTAAGTTTATTTTTAACACAGAAAGTTTGAACCAAGCATAAATCTTTAGAATTCAATATCTTTTATCTTATTCCAGTAGTTTTCAAATCTTATATTTTCTTATTTGAATATTCATAAATAGGCATGGATATTCATGATAAAGAAACCAATGACGAACACGTAGCGGACCAAATAAAAACCTTTTTTAACGTTCATTAAAGACGAAGTTGACGTAGGAGACCTAATAAAAACGTTTTGTGGACGTTTATTAAGGATGAAGAAGTAGCAGACATAATAAAGACGTTTTGTAACGTCCATTGAAGTTTTTAAAACGTTTTCCAAAAACATGTGCTTTGCGGTAAATGCTAAGTCCCAACTTTGAAACTGTATGTACGTTTTTAAAAAAGTCCAATTTATACGAAGACGTACGGAACCTCAAAAAAAAAAAGAAAAAAAGAAAAAAAAACGTTTAGGAAACGTTCGGAAAACGCTATGTGTTTGCTGGGTAGTGAAGTATCATTGGAGAGGTTTAGTTTTGTTCTATCCGATTACGTAATTATTTTGTAATGTTTCAAAATGTCACTTAACCCGCTTCGCTATCAAACTCTTAAAGGTAGGGAATCCCATTTGCACGCCTTAAATGAAGAGTTGTATAAATACAGTGGTATGTTGAAGAGAGTATCATTTTAGAAACTCCCATAAAGTATTGAAAGTGGAAGGTAACATTTAGTACATTTTTTTGACCGTTAGATTTTGAATTGAATTGTTTTCGGGGCTCACCGTATATTTCAGTACATTACTAGGCTACCTTTGCAGACCCATGTACTGCATGTGTGTCCATCATGTATATTTTGTGAAGAAAGTTCATCAACACTTACAAACATTTCTATATACATTCTTGCCACACACTCTATATGTTATTACATCAGCTCTTGTACTTTTAGATTTGTGTTTATAGATCACAAATACAGAAGAATGCAACAAAAAGGCTTAAGTGTGGCTGACACACAGAACTACTGAGTAGTTGAGTTTTGTGCATTATTCAAATTTTAGATAACTGTTGACTTCCAAATTTCTAAGCAGTGGCCTAAGCAAGTCCCCTGAGGTTCATATATAATTTTTTGCTGCATTTTGGGAGGTCTGTAAAAGGTGTCCCCTACCTTTAAATCTGCCAGTCTTGAAAATGGGAAATTGTGCAAAATTCATCTTAGTTTGGACACAAGAGAAGACAAAAATAACTAGAGAATAATAGTATTGAAGTGCAAATATCTATCGCAAAGAGCAGGGTGCGTCACCCGCATTAGAATATGATCAATCCAGCCAGCAAGAAATTATATTTTTTGAAAGAAATTTCCTGAATAAAAGGACTATACAGTATAGGTCCCTCAAGAGAGAAATGAATGACGGCAGTGCATTCATTTTGTCGAATTGGTGTTATTTTGCTCCAATGTCTACCACATTGCTTTCATTTCCATTTTCCCGAGGAGAGGTCGACATAGTGATCATATCTGTTAACAGATTAGAAACACAATTTCATTTCGAATCTATATTGGCATTATGATATTACTGTGGACCCGTTGACAAATACCATTCTGTTTGTCTTCTTTATTTTCAAACTCGAAATGCAATAATTGTGTTTACACTATACATTCCAGGCCCATAGTGGGGCAGATAATTGAAAAGATGCTCACATCCGGCGGAAAGTATAAAATTTTGCATATATACAGGGGTATTTTGGGGTGCTGATTTCAAAAATTGCCGGATCTAAGAGATCTGACCATGTGGGTCGGCCCCCATTTTGAGTTCCGATATGGCCGCCATCACAAAATGTTAAAGGGGGTATCTCACTGACCGGGGAACGTTTGCGAACGTAGCGAATTAGAGATTCGCAAACTTTCTGACGAATGTTTGCGAAAAATTAGGGTTCGCTTCTGCCACTAGCGACACTTAGCGACTTTTAGCTATCTTTAGCGACAATTAGCAACACTTGAGCGAATGTTTGCGAAAGTGTTTGCGAAACACAGGTGGCGACTATTAGCAACACTTGAGCGAATGTTTGCGAAAGTGTTTGCGAAACACAGGTGGCGACTATTAGCGACTGTTAGGGTGGGATTTCACGGAGCACGCGAACGATTTGCGAAGGACGCGAATGGCAAAATCCAGCATTCGCATTTTGGTCTGCAAAAGATCGCCAAACGAACGTGAGGGTTCGGAAGCGTCGTCAATTGTTGGCGAATGTCGTTTTTACTTCGGAGAGAATTTCAAAAAAGTTTGAAATTTTCTGCGAACCTTTTCCGCACACTTGGTCGTGATTTGCTCGTGAATTGTTCTCGAAAGTGTCTTTAAAGCCTCGTCATATGCGCAAGACCTTCGCAAGACACGCGCGATGTTCGCAAAATGTTCGTGAAACCCCAAACAGACTCCGAAACTTTGGAGAATGTCTCGCGTATGTTACGCGAAATCTGCGAAGTTTTTCCGATCATTTTACGACGTAATCGCAAACTGTGAGCGTACCTTTTGAGACATTCTCGCGAACGTTTAGCGCACGTCTGGGGGATGTATGACCTTAATTGACCTATATGTAAGTTTTCTACAAATAAAAATCGTAGCATACACCTAAACATCAAACAATTATTAACAACTATAGTAACAAAAGAAATTAAAGACTAGCAAAGAGAAAGAAGAAGTGTTTGATATACAAAATAAACCACAGAATACAGTTAAAATTAATCTAAAGTATGTAAAATGTCATTTGAAGTATAGAGATTATGTGTTGGAGGAACTGCAAAAAAAAAAAAAATCACATGCTTTACTAGTGGAGGAGATACGTCCTAGGAAAAAAAATGTAGGCAAGCACACAATAGAAAAATGAGAGAAAAAGAAAGGAGAAATAGAGGAAAGAAAAAAAACCAACTCAAGACAGCTTCCACCTCTCCTTGGCTACATTTTCTCCCATGATTATTGAAAATTTTTCGTTGTTCGCATTTCCGTCGCGTGTTCTTCGTGTACGTAACATGCTGTACTTTAGCAATGATACACACGACATTCGCACAGTACGTCGTGGAAACTTCGCACAAATTGCGCAAGAATAGTTTTCGGCTTCATTGTCGGAAAACATTCGGAGAAAAACTTTTCCAAATGTTGGATTTTGTCATTCGCGTCCTTCGCAAATCGTTCGCGTGCTCCGTGAAATCCCACCCTTAGCAAATGCTAGCGACAGTTTTGCAAATATTAGCATCTGTTTGCCAACCCCTTGCGACAATTTGCGAATGATTTGGGACCTGGAAATGTACCAGGCGATTATCAGACCCATGAAACGAACGTACAACCTTCCACTGCATTCAGATCTGACTACCGTTCAAGATGGATTTCCAGAATATGGAAATTAATTTTTACCAAGAAGTGGCTCAACGTGCTGCTATCCTTGAAGAGCCGATTTGCCTGGCTGCTGCTACAGCTATCGTGAAAGAGAAAGAAAGAAAAAAGATGAAGAAAAACAAGATAGACAGACTTTGGTCAATATGAAAAGCTTTTGCAGCGATTACATGATGGAGATGTCAAGAGCTTCAAGAACTTTCTTAGAGTGGAACGTGGCCTGTTTCAGGAGCTTGTTGAGAAGTTAACCCCCCGCATCCAGAAGAAGGACACAAACCTAAGACGAACTATACCTATATGACAAATTTCTCTCAATGGGTCAATTTTATATAGGAACCATCATGGTTATATGTTCGCTAGCAGTGGCGAATCAAAAAAAAAAAAAAAAAAAAAAGAAGAAATGTAAGCGACACCGTATTACGACCGTTTGCGAATTCTTACGAGTGTTTTGAGAATGTTTGTAACTGTTAGCAAAAAATACAAATTCGTAAAGAAATTTTGATCATGTTCAAAATTTCTCTTTGCGAACTTTCTTGCAACTGTTAACGAACCTTTTTCAACCCGTTACGAACCCTGGCAAAATCCCAAATTTGCTACGTTCCCAAAAGTTCGCCGCACAGTGAGATACCCCCTTTTAAGATCCCTATCTTCATTTCTGAATAACATAGACCATTGAAATTTGATACATGAAAGCATGGTGATTATGATGACTTCAATAACAAACTTATTTGTTATGTCTGACAAGCTGCACGGAAGCCAATTTGAAATTTCCTACATAGTTGTCATGTTGGAGTGTTGAAAATCTCTATCTCGGGTTTGTAAATAATATAAGCCTACCTGATTGAGCGCACGTTTGTAACTGATTGAGTGCGCGCTGCTGTATTTACATTGTGACGTCAGTGAAAGGTTTATTATGCTTTATTTCTGCTGCCCTTTTTGGCATGCCTGTCAATGTTAGTCGTGATGTTTGTCTTGGCAGCCATATTGGAATTCAAAATAGCGGGCATTACGTTTGTCAGACCCATCACATTATTCCATTTTTTAACGCAACATATTAAAATACCTGTTTGCACCTAATTTCAGCGTGACTCGTCAATTAGAACTCGAGATAGGGATTTTGAACATTTCGTCGAGGCGGCCATATTGGAATTCAAAATGGCGGCCATTTGATGTTTGTCAGACACTTCAAATTAATCTGTCATCAAAATTAACATGTCAAAACGCTCTTGTGTAACAAAATTTTGGTGCTACAGGTCCTTTAGAACTGAAGACATGGATCTTTAAATATGTATCGTGACGGCGTCTATATTGGAATTCAAAATGGCTGCCTACCCTGTGGTCAGATCTCTTGGATCCTGCATTTATTATTATTATTATTTTTTTAATCAGCGCCCTAAAATACCCCTATACGCAAAAAGTCCTATTTTCCGCCGAATGTGAGCATCTCGACCAATTTTTTGCTGCATAAATTATCTGCCCCACTACCATGACAGAGATATGAATGCGCAACATGCATTCTTCCATTGGCATGGTTCATGAATAATGTTCAAAAACACACACATATACACACACGCACACACCAATAATAATCTGATCAAAATCAATCTTTTTCTATGCCTATGCAGTGGGCTAAACGAGCTCGTAGACATAAGTCAATAGCAGTCAAATTTGGGTTAGCATTGCCATGAAGAAAATTAGTCATTATTATCTTCATGATTAATGTAAGCAGATAACCTTTCGCGGAGGTCGGACAAACTTTTGCGAGTGTGTTGTTTGACTGTTTGCATGGTGAAGTATTGGAAATTGAGGAGGGAGAGAGGCTTCGTGGTAACACCACGTGGACATAGTCTTTGCGGTTACAGCTCATTATTCCGAAGGTTCGTTATTCCGAAGGCTCTTTAGTCCGAAGATTCGTTATTCCGAAGGTTCATTGTTCCAAATTTCATTTTCGGATTAACGAATCTTCGGAATAACGAACCTTCGGAATAACGCCACAAATTAATGTTCGGATTAACGAACCCTTTTTCATTTTCGGATTAACGAACCTCTAGGTATAGGGAATTTGCGTGTTTCGGATTAACGAACCTTCGGAATAGCGAACCTTCGGAATAACGAACAGCACCCATCTTTGCAGGGACCTTTGCTTGCCTAAAGAAGAACACCGCGTAAAGGGCTCACACCTGTAAATAAAATGGAATGTCCCAGACCCCTTCACAAATTCGTACCAAAGATACCAAAATAAATGAAGAAAAAAAAATAATTAAAAAAATCAATGATGCAGTGTGGCATAAAATTGAATAGCTGCAGATATTGAGTATGAATTCCTCTACAAACTGCATTTCTTTTTGAAGATGAAAGCTTTTCTCATGAAATTTAAGGGACTATATTTCATTGGGTGCATGTACCGAAAATAGGTGATTTTTTTTTTTTTTTTTTTTTTTTTTTTTTAATAGTGAAAAGAAGTCGTAGTCTGGCTTTGCGGACCCTTGGACAGAGTTTGAGCTGGAAGAACCCGCCTTGGACATTTTCATGGATGACAGGGTATAGCTCACTTTTCCAGGTTAGTGAAGATGAAACACGTCATTTCTCCCAGCTATGTTACAGATTTTTTTTTTTTAATTTTTGAATAACACACGTCCCTATGGGGAATTATTTACCCGTACGAGCCCTAGACAAAGAGGAGAGAAGCGACAAGAAGAGAGAGTGTATGAAAGGCGGAAGTGACGATTCTCCCATCTCCATGGTGCAACTTCAACTTCCACCTTATACCGCTGCGCCTCCATCTTCACTTTTTGCTGTCCATCTTACACTCTCTCGATTTTATGTTCCTTCCCTCCATCAAACCTAGACTCTCCTCTTAATGAGGCTCTTCTTTTGCCAAGTAATGGTCCCTGAAAGGATTACACATTAATGGTGTTACCACAAACCTCTCTTCCTCTAATTTCACGAGATTTCATTGTTCTCGCCATTACACAATGATAGAATGATAGGGATGATATAATGCATAGTAGACAGCTGATGTGATGCGTTTTTCAACATGACTCTGCAGCGCCCACTTCCCATTTTCGTATTTTTTTTTTCATAATAATAATCAAAATACAATCAGATCTTTCTTGGACATTGGTTCATTACATGTTGCGCTGGGGAAGTTGGTATGATTCTCTCTCTCTCTCTCTATGGGGCATATATCTATAGTCAATTAATGACAATGACCTTTGTCCAACATCGTGATCATTGTAATGTTTTTTGTAATTAAATAGTAGAAGTTACTTGAAGAAACTGTAAAAGTTCAAAGTTATATAGCAGTAATAGTTGTAGAAGTTGTTTCAGCTTTTCTGAAGGACAAAGCCTTATTTCACAACATGTATGGACTCTGCAGAAAGCATTTAATGCTTTGTGTTTGTTCGTTTGTGTATTTATTTGTTTGCTGTTGTTGTCGATTGTTTTTCGGTTTCTCTGTTGACATAAATGTTGTCATGATTATTGCAACCATTTCAGTTTCAACCATTGCTATGGATGGCCTGCAGAGCAGACATTAGAATTTTAAACATGACACCAATTGCAGTATTTCGGACCAAGTGACTATAGTCGTAGCACTACAACGAACAGCTGACGAAATAAGGCAATTGATAATAGACATGACACCTATATAGTGTTTATCGTAATTTTGCACCACAGGGTGAACTCTGGCACTGTCGATCCATTCATCCATCGCATCGCAAATAAATCATGTGCCCATGTAAGATAATGGTATAATCTCTTGCACTCTTTGAAACGTTTTAATAGTCTATAACGCAGGTGTTTTGGGTTTTTTTTTTCCCCTGATTGAAATGGATTTTCAAACTTTACGCAGGGTAGCATTGTTGTAGCCAATTTTGGAATTTCTCAGTAATGAAATGTCAATATTTTGACGTGATGCAAGAAGTGTGATTTAGTAATTCATAAATATTTTTTCTTACTTACCCATCTTTCCATCTATTTATTTACATCATGTCTTTCTAGCAATCCATTTATATTCATGAACGGTCTGGTTTATTTCATTATCTTTGTGACGGAAGAAAATATCAACGTATGGAAGAGGGTAAGTGAAGGAGGATAATAGATAAACGTACGTTTTTATTTCATAGTAAAATATACATCTTATCTGTTCGTGCATTTCTTTGTCTGACTATGACAAATCTTTCCAACTATAACCCGTCTCCCAATATCTACTCAGTTCCACTTACTTTTATTACTTCAACTTATTTTATATTCTCTTTCTTTTCCAATATTTCTTTCTGTGTTTCAGTGTCCTCTAAAGGAGTGGTAATTGGTAAGTGGTAATTGACATGGGGATTCAGATTTAAGATTTTTTTTTCCAGACAGTGTATTAGAATCTACTTGTTTGAATATTAAATAGCATATACAAATTTTGATGAATTAATACTTTATATTTCGATGAAAATCGGTTCTAAAATAGCCGAGATCTCCAAAAGCAAAGTGGTCGTAATAAAACGAGGGACCTACCTTTTATCAGGACCAATCTGTTTTACTTCATTTTTGGATATCGCAGCCAGTTCAAAACCGATTTTAATCAAACAAACTATTAATTCCTCTAAAAATTGCATGCTCTTAAATATTTCAAATGAGTGGTATCTAATAATATCTCGCAAAAAATCAAAACTTAAATCCCAACCGCAGCCAAAGCAATACCGTCCCTTTAAAGTGATGAATATGACATTGTCATTTTATCTCAACCCAAGGATGGTATCATTTTCCGATAACACTTGAAATCGGATGTCCGATAACTCTGACTGGATACAACCGTTAATTACCACTCCAACTTAGTACCGCGTAAATCACTGATTGTTCGCTTCTCTGATTACGAACACAAACAGTTCGACTCAAGTGGAGATTTGTTATATAAATAGCCGTCAAGATTTGCCTGCACCTAGTTTGCCTTTTGAACGTCTCATAGTATGTGCAACGTCTCTCCCACCTTATCTCTTCTATGTACGCCTTTATATCGTGTTACCTGTCTCTTCGTCTGTCTGGAAATTCTATTTACCTATGTCTGTCCGTATGTTTGGCCGCAAGTGGCACTATACGAAAATTCTACCGTGTGTCGTAGAATGGATGTTTCGCGTCTTTTGGATTGTCTCCATTTGATAAATAGATATTTTCTTTCTTTCTTCATCTTGTTTTTGCGCGAAGTATATTCCTCTACTCCTCCTTTATCCCCTTCTTGAGCTTCTCTCTTTGTCTCTTTTATTTTCTTCTCTCACTCTTTCTTCTTCATCTCCTCCCTCTCCTTGATCTTCTTTCAATTATTAGATCCTTCCTTCTTTTTTTTTCCATCTCCTTCTTCTCCTTCTTTATCTTTATTCTATTTTTATTATTCTTCTGGCATTTCTATTCCTTCTCCCCTTTCTCTTTTGCCTTTGTTATCTTCACTTTTTCTTTCATTCTTATTTTTTCCTTTTCTGTTCCTCAATTCAATTCAACTAAATCCAATTCATTTCATTTCATTTCATTCAATTCATGTCCTCCTTCTTTATCTTCTTCTTCTTAAGTCTTCTTCTATTTTCTTTTTTTTTGGTTTCTTCTTTCCTCACTTTAGCTCTCTTATCTTCTTTATGGTACTCTTCTTACATTTGAAAATTTTCTTTCACAATATAATGTAGTTTTTTTTATTGTCATTCTTCCTCTTTTTGTCTTTCTGTTCCTCCTGTAGCTGCAATTTCCCCTTCTCCTTATTCTTATAAATCTCCCCCTTCTCTTCATTTTCTTCTTCTTTTAGGCTTTCTTCTTTTACTCTTCTTATCTTCTTATTCTACCTTCTCTCATTTCTCTCTCTCTCTCTCTATCTCTTCTCCTCCGCATTTTCCTCTAGCTTCCATTCTGCTTCTAATACTTTTCTTCCCTTTCTCTTCATGCAGCTTTTAAGCCTTCTATAATAGTTCCTTCTCATTCTCCTTCATCTCTCTCTCCTTCTCCACCTTTTTTCTCCTTCTGTGATGTTTCAATTTTATCATTATTCTCTCTTGTCCTCTTTATTTGTCTAACGGTGCTTTCCTGTAGCTTTCGTTCTTGTAGTAAAGAGATAGAATGAAATAAAAAAAAAAGTTCGTCTTGGCATAGAGCATTTTTTATGACCTGTATAGATGATATCACAGTTCCTACTCAGTCCCGCAAACGCCCCACCCTACCCTCCACTACCCCTCTCCTATTTATGAACCCTTCCTCGTCTGATAGACTTTGGGTTAGACTTTGCCTACAGACGCGTCTGTATAATCGATGACCTATTTATCCCACTTACTCGCTCGTGATAGCGCTGTAATCGAAAGATAAAACCTTTCCTCAGGAAAGCTCTGCAGACAACCTGCTTAAACAGATGTAAATGTGATAATAATAATGATCCCTCGATGTACACTGTCCGGGTACACCCTCAGATGATCTACGCACCAATGAGATCATTATAAGAATTAATAGCGGACACAATCGTTTGAGAAAATTATAGACACATGTGGTGGTCAAATAATCTTTAATCGATACGTACGTTCAGACTTACATACATTAAACATACATACATTATTATATACATATGTTGATAATGATGGTTATGTGAATAAGTAAATGAATAATAGGGATACACACACACACACACACACGAGCAGTGTACATATAATATGTTTGTAGCATAATAGTGTGTATATATTGTGGATGATATGCATGTGTATAATAATTAAAATGTATATACAATAAGTAACCATAGATGACTGACTAAAGGCGTGTTTGAGCACATACCCGTACATCTCTGCTTCCATCCTGACATGAGGTATTCCCAAGTGCGTATTTGAGCGTGATTAAAAGGTTCACACCATAGATTATCCAACGTTTGGAATGAAGTTGGCAAAAAAATAAACTTGATAGCACAGCTACTCCATTTTGACCATTTCATTTTTTATTACACCTTTGTTTTGCTTTTATTCTCTACAGGCCTTACTCTACAGGTGCCCATCACACATCTCAAGGGATACGGAGACCGGACATTTTCCTCTATTGCTCCTAGCCTACGGAACTCCCTCCCATCTTTCCTTCGTGAAATCGACAAACTGGATCACTTCAAAGCCTCACTCAAAACTCACATTTTTCACCGGACATTCAATTGCTAACTGTCTTGGGAGGAGTCTGCGCCTTTGAATGTTTCTATAACAGATATATGGCGCCATATAAATGCTGTGGATCATCATCATCATCATCACCATCATCATCATCACCATCATCATCATCATCATCATCACCATCACCATCATCATCATCATCATCATCATCATCATCATCACCATCACCATCACCATCATCACCATCATCATCATCATCATCATCACCATCATCATCATCATCATCATCACCATCACCATCACCATCATCACCATCATCATCATCATCATCATTCTTACCCCTTTTTAACATAAAAACAATATGATTTGCAAATACAGCTGTTAACATATCATTCTCCTCTTAGCGAGGCATTTTAATTTTTTTTTGTTGTTGTTCATAGCTGAATAACCATGGTTTATTGTAACACATTTTGCTTTGATATTCGTGAGTCTTTTAATAATATTTCAGACATCCTCCTGATCAGACGGTTTATTATCCCCTGGGGCAGTTACTATAGGATTGAGAAATATTAATTTATTTGAGCACAGACAGACTGAGGAAACAGCGTCACAATATTTTACTTTATTTTGTTAAAGTTGCGATTACAGGGATATGAACACAATACAGGTCGGAAAGGAAATTATCATTTCCAGAGAAGCGCATTTTCCTTTGATTTGCATATCAGCAATAGGCCTATCTACATGTATAAGTCATACTGTAAGTTGGGCAGAAAGCAGGGCTGAATATCACTAAACGACTGCGCTAAGTCTACGAAGAAGTGGGTGTGTCCACCTCCAAGTACGACGCTGTGTGAGCGCATGGTCAGTGACGGTCCCTGGGAAAGTCTGGGAGTTCGGCGAGTTCTTGGAGTCTCTTGCTCTGCTTTTCCTTCTCGCAGTACTTGCCGGGTAGGTCGGGGACAGGAACGGACGGGCTTTCGGAGAGTGCGACTTCGCTTCTTCTTCTTCCATTCCAACTTGGTGAGTTTGGGATTCGATGTTAGCCCTAGTTCCCACAACTTTTAAATTGACATCAAATTAAGATATACGTGTATGATTGATTATGCACATGCATTTTGTTCTTGTTGTTTCAGCCTTGGAAAAAAAAGAGGGGAGAGATAATTGCCTATTTCTGTCTTACGACTACGCGGTTCATGCTATCATATAACCACGGGACTTTCATCAAGGACAAGCCAAAATTGTATCAAACTGCGAAATTGGTTTTTTATCGATTGCACCCTCCTTCTTTATGGAACGCATGTACGGACATGGATTTCAAGTACAATGTGTGTGGACAACTTCTATCCCCAACATTATTATACTCTGAGCATTCAAAGACCACTCGTAATCGGGTTTTTATCGTTTTATGGGGATACATCTAGTCCTTTTTATTTACCGACTGACAACATCTGGAGTATATTTTCTTGGAAATATGTGTTTTGATAGTCCTTAGCAAAATTGCATCTGTATGATATGATAACAAAATTATATATAATAATATACGCACTTCCCTAGCATAAATTTCGTGCGAAAATGAGCAAATAGTTATAAATTCCCTTCATTTACACATTTTCACAATGCCAACACCTCTGAATACACAATTTGATATGTGGAGATGTTCGTTTGTGCTTGTGTTTGTGCGTGTTTGCGTGTGTGTGTGTGTGTGTGTGTGTGTGTGTGTGTGTGGTTTTTTGTGTGTATCTGTGTTTGGTATTTCTGCATAATTTTATATCACTTTCGTATACATGACATTTCAGCTGTACAAGCGAGGAGAATACAGCTTCATAACTTTGTTCATTCTAGTTTCATTGTGAAAATGAACCTGATATTGAATGATGTTTAGATAAAGAATGTAATTCAAAACCTGAGTTTGTGTGTGTGTGTGTGTGTGTTGTGTGTGTGTTGTGTGTGTGTTTTTTTTTTTGTGTGTGTGTTGCATCACTTTGTGCTTGTGAAGTTTTAATGGTCTTAAGATTTTGTCATAGCAGTTTAATCTAATCTACAGCTGAAATATGATACACCATAGCAATAGTTGCTGCCTTGGGCATGTGTTTGGAACTGACTATAAACTGTTCAATACGACTGTGAGTACAAAGTCCAGAGATCTAATCTCTCAAGTCTGAATAGCCTCTTAAAACATCTGGGATGATATCCCATATGGATTTTTCACGGAAGCTTAAAAAAAACATTCTCACATCCTATATAGGGGATGCACAAACTACTTATAGGTCTATTCATTTTATAAGTGGCTATGAATCCCAATGACTATGAACTCTCGTGGGCTCGTGTGTGATCTCGCACACAATATACGATGAGACATCGAATTAAAGGGGAAAGAAGACCTGTCCACGTCTAGTCATTTTGGAATTTCCCTATTCCAGATATAATTATGTCACTAGCCCATTCCATGATGTTCGACCGATTCATAATGCATTAAATGGAAGGTATAGTATTGGAGGCGAATGAGGATTGAGCTTTTAACTTTCTGCGAGAAGAAACCAATAATAAAACACAGAGCATCATATTATAACACAGAGCATACCATTCTAAGAGAAATTCAAAGTTTATGTGACGAAAATTGGTTTTGAAATGGCTGAGACATTCAAAAACAAAGTAAAACAAAGCAATCCTAATAAAAGGTGGGTGCCACCTTTTATAAGCTTGCTCTGTTTTGGATATCTCAGCCTTTTCAAAACCAATTTTCATCAAATAAACGTTGAATCCTTGTTTAAATTGGATGCCCTTTCATACAATGTATTTCATAAGAAGGTTCTCATTGTCTAAAAAAAAATGTTAGGAACCGGAAGTTAGGTCTTTACCAAAACTATACGATCCCTTTAAGTTACTTCACTTCACCACTCGTAAAATTATACACATGTCTATTTATATACGCCATTAACTTCTATGCACAAACACATAGACACATTATGATACACACAGACAAAAACATGCATTTGTGATTTGATAGGTTGAGTCAATATCCTGACTTTTTCTTTCAGAGAATTATCAAACACCGAAATGGACATCGTGGTAGTCAGGGATGCTTTCGTTGCGGCGAAGACTGGTGACGATGTAGAGTTTGGCAAGTTCATGGAAGGCTACGAAGAGATTGCCAAGTAAGAGTTAAAAAATCGCTCTCATATCTGAGGTCTCTCTGTTTTTATCTTCTTTAAATATATATATATATATATATATATATATATATATATCTTTCCCTCCTTCGTCTTTATTCCGTTTCTTATTCTTCTAAGGAATAACCCCACCCAGGTAACAGCATATCATATCATACAGACGAGTGCAATTCATATAATATATTTTTTTTATCATGAATAGTAAAGTGTATTTTCATTTTTTTTTTTGTAGCGAATGGTATTTTGTTTTCATTCATTTGATGCAAAACTGTCACAATTCATCATTTTGGTTGTGACAACTTTGTTTTATCAGACTATTTCAATCAATCAATCAATCAATCAATCAATCAATCAATCAATCAATCAATCAATCAATATTTTTTTCCAATCACCTTTTTGCCTTTCCCTTTCTTTAAAGCGTATTTTTTTTATCTCTGTGTATGATTTCTATCCTCTCATTGTTGTAATCTACGTTGCTCCTTTCATTCCTTCTCTTAATGTATTAGTCTTACAAAACAAAGTAATGATCACGAGAAAACTGCGTCTGTTGACATTAAAAAAAAAATAATAATAATACGAAACTATTGCGGAAGCCCCGATACCAGTCAAGATATCACTGGGTAATGGAAACTTGCTAGCTCTCTTTTAGTTTAGGTCCGATTTTTATCAAATCTACGAAATTGATCTTCTGTTTTGACATTTTTATCGAAGACAACTTGAACACTGTGTAGAATTTCGCGTTATAGTAGCCGTGTTGGTGCAGACTGAGGGAAGGACCGGAGGGAGTTTCAGAGGACGCTGTGGCAAATACGATGCAGCGGCTTGAAGGGGATTGAAACCAAAAATAACATGTGGATTGAGTGAATGCAGCACTAAGTATAGAAGAACACGTCAGTGAAAGATTGGGGAAAATCAGACAATTTGTTCAAAATCAGAAAAGTTAAGGATTTGTAAAGTTTTGGTGCCGCCATCACCGTCAGGATGAGAAGACTACCACATTATTGTGACGTATGTATAGAAGACGATAATAGAAAGGTAATTCCGCAAAATGTTATTTTATATGAAAAGTACACATTCCCCTAAAATGTTACATAGACATAGTCATGTTAAAGGTAATACCATTCCCCATGCTACGATGCATATTATTAAAGTCAAGTCCTTCTTTGTTATGTTAGAAAAGTGAAAATATGTTAAATCTCCTTTATAGTCTTATTCTTTATATGGCTTTCCCTGCGTGACGTCACAAAATGTTGTAGTCTTCTCATCCAGGGATGGCAGCACCAAAACTTTCACTGATGTGTTCTGCTATCTCCATTCACTCAATCCCTATCATACCATAGGCCTATATTATTTGGGTTTCGTTAGACTCGTCATGGTAGCTATACTTTCTTTACCGAGAGTTTTCTTGTCAGACGCTTCCACGCAAACCCAGGAGTGTTTTTATTCCACTCTTCGCAGATTATACGACAGTATGGGGCAAGTGTTTCACTTTGCCTCCAAGGATATGAGAGGGCGCACTAAGGCCCTGGTCGCACTGCAGAAGGAGAATGCTGCCGTGTACAGCGCCGTCTGCAAGGCTCTCGACCACGAGAAGGCCCAGGGTATCAAGAAGAAGACGAAGGCTGGTGCGACGGCGGCATCGAAGGTCCTCATGGAAATGCACTGGGACGTGGCCTTCTTCATCCACACCATGAAGGTCTGTTTCTCTTTGGATTTCATTCTCTTTCATTGCATTCCTCTTGGAAGACGCACTGCATCAGGCACAGAAACGGCTGAAATAAGGCTATCTGTTGATCTATGTTACAACACATGTTTCATGCATCACATCAGCGGAAATGAATGGAAAATATACTAACAAACAAACAGCACAGGACTAATAAAAGCACGATAGCTTATATTGTACACATTGTATATTTTTCGTTCAAATGCGAAAACAAGTATATCATACAATCGATTTTGACCGTCTTACAAATTTGTTGGCAAAAGTTTGAAATTTACGGCCATATGGCCTACTCAAATGGCAACAATGATATCATAGGCTATCTTTTTGATAATGAAAGAGAAACTTTTTACAGAGATAACGACTTTTTGCTTATTCATGTCTACAGAAACTTGGAGAGGCGAACGACGATACGAAGATGTCGACACTAGCCCGACAGGCGTACGACGAGACACTCGCCCCGCACAACGCTCTCCCCATCCGCACTGCCGCCCGCCTCGCATGCAAGACGCTACCAATACGCAAAGACTTCGTCAAAAAGTAAAGAGATCCCCCTTTTTCCTTCCGTTACCCTGCTTTTATATTCTTTTTGGTGATCAATTCCTTCCCCATGTCTATGGTTCTCTTGGTACAAGTCAGTGTGCTAGCTAAAATAACACAATCCCCATTTATAATGAGAAGATATCACGAAAAAATTCGGACTTTTCCCGAAAACATTTCAAATGCGAGAAATCAACGACAAATTCGACCAGGACTTTGGATTGCTTTATCAGATATCGAACTCTTGGTTGGTGGGGCAGATTCAACCTATAGTTAAGAAAAGTATTTAGGTCCTACTCAGTAGGTGCCTACTTCAAATGACAAAATTCTGTGACACTCACAGGAACTGTTCATTTAAATCCTAAGTATGATGCACCCATTTAACCAGAGTATCCCGATTGTCTGCTACTCTACCCCACTATCTATTATGGAGACAAATATATTTCATTAAACAAATTTGTGCTGTCGTTGTTTTGTTTCCAGTGTTCCACGTCTTACAAGCTTGGCTTTTCAGTGGAACACTGTTTTCCATCGTTATGATTACTTACTTTTTTGTTGCCTTAACAAAGTGCATCGTTTCTTTTTTTTTGGACATCATTCGTGCATATACTTTACCAGTATATTGTATTAAAAAAAAAAACAAGAACAACACACAACTGCCGTTATCAGATGAATGAAAGACAGACAGACAACTTGTGCCGCTTTGAATCAGGTTCCCTTTTTCCTTTTTTGATGATGTAAATAAACAAGCTATTGAATCGAATTGAAACAAAAAGGTTGTCACTGTGCCACGTATCTGTTCAAGACATATACTAATCTCACTTTTCTTGCACAGATACATCAAGCAGAACACAGCGGAAGCACTCAGTCTTATGCCCTCTACGATCGCCGCGCTACAGGCCATTTTCTCCATCATGGAGGCGCAATTTATCAAGTGCGACCTGATGAAGGAGGCGAAGGAGCAGGCCGAGAAGAATAAGGCCGAGGATGCCGCCCAGCCCCCTGTCGAATAAGAACACCGCTTGCCAAACACGGAACACCCGCAGCTTTACACTTATAGTGTAACAATCATGATCAATAACACGTACACCAAATTTGTTCGACTGGACTTGCGCATACTTGCGGAAATCAAGGAAAGGACAGTTTCGTAACTCTTGCAAGTTATGTCTAGACTAGTCACGCAAACTGTAGGCCTATAACCGTCTGTGATTTTCACAAGACAACTGTAGTCTGCCCAGTCGAATAGACTTTGGTGACGGGTTATTATCTGGATGAATCAAAATCTACATTGAAACATCATCAGTGCGACATGTTTCAAGAACCACTCAATGAATAAGCCTATTACTGCGCCTGAAATATCAGACCGATATTTTTGCACGACGTCTTAAAATCAATACAATTTAACTTGAGTCTTGGCCTATGGGCATATAGGCCTACTGATTGAGAAGCCCATAACTGTCGATTCAAGGTGGGATATTAAATGAATGAAATAGAAATTGTTTTTGTTGTTTCTCAAAACATAGTGTAAGTCCAAAAGTTAGGAAACCTTTCAGGCTTGAAGTGGGCCCTGATTCGTTATGATTTGTCTACGGAGCTTGCAAAGTAAAAATTTGGAGGCGGAATCATCATGATACCATGCAGGGAGACTGTTTTGTCTTCCACAACATGATGATCAATGGAATGTGTCCCCTCTTCTGCATCAAACCTTGCATGTGCTGTAATGTTTTAATAGTTGCAGTGTTCCCTTCTTCTTTATGCGAACTAGGAGAAGGGGATTGTGCGGGTATCACAAAACAGAACAAAACAAAACAAAGGAACTAAACAAGGAATGTTTCCTATTTTATGACATAAACACAAAGACGAGGAAAAACGCATCAAAACCGTGATATTCTCAGGTCACACATTTTCATCATTATTTTTGTTTACCAAGACGAGCAGTGTTTGCGTTTCCTACAAAAACAATCGGAGGCAAGGGAAATCAGCCTGTAGCAAAAGTAGCTTTCAACAACAACAACAACGACAATAAAAATAACAACAACAACAACAAAACGCTTGCCAATTCAGCTCATTAGAACTGGCTCCCTTTTGGACCAGTTAAAAAAGAAAAGAAATGAAATAAGTAACTGTATAATTTTACATGTTGTGCAAAAAAAAAAGTTCAACCTATAGTGCAATTTAAAGTGATGAAATCTATTTGACTTTATTTTTCTATTTTTCATTTCTTTGTATGAAATGCATACTGAATTAAATCATAAAACGATTGGTAATTGCAGAGAATGAATTCATTGTTTGGTTTTTGAGCAGTCTTGACTTCAAGTGTATATGAGTATTTCTATTTTTGTGTGCTCTGTGTGTGTGTGTGTGTGTGTGTGTGTGTGTGTGTGTCTATGTGTTTGCGTGCAAGTAAAAATTTTAAACTGGCCGCTGCCTACTTCATAACTTTACAAGTTACAACAGGCCTCAATGGACGCTTGTATGTTTGCATATTGATGATAATTATGTATAGGTTTTGACATGCGAGGACTCGACATAACGACTCAAATGACGACTGCATTCATCAATTTACATCATAATATCAAATCAGTGCTCTTTGTTTGTTTGTTTTTTTAATCTTTAGCACTATGAATAATTTAATTTATTCTATAAGCGGTTATATTATAGCCACTGATCTGAATTTGAGGTTTCGTGATTTATTTTGTTTTCTGTTCAAAGTCCGGATTCAATTTTCTTTCTAATTTCGGAAGGGAAACCATTGGCAAAAGATACACGTGAGCACGATATTTGAGCTCTTCGTTTGATTTATGTTGTTGTAAGTGAGATGTGAATTTATGTGCATTTGAAGAAAATAAAAAGTGTTCATTTCTTTATGTTAGAAACAAAGAGTGTAATTAGGTATGTGGGATGATGATATATAAAATCTAAAAGTAACTACGATATGTTGTAAACTGTTCCAGTATTTTTGATATGCTGGATTATAGAGGTATAGGACAATGATTACTGATTAAATGAGGGTCTTCTTTTTGGAATAATGGAACAACTTTGGCAACCTTAAATAAATCGGGATAATTGGAACCATTCAAAAGCGACAATTTAAAAACATCGGGGAATCTGTCTGCATGCAGAACAATGCACTAAAGATAACGAAGTTAGGTCCTACTTCAGTCCCCCATTACTGATGGGAGGCCATGTAAGCAAAACATGGTGTGATCCAAAATCTCGATCACTCCCGACCGCCTTCCATCGTTTTATCTCCATATCGATATCGATCTGGTCGAGGGTGACAAGATACACCGTTGGTTTCCAATCACATCCGATAAGAGATTCAAAGGTCACAAACAATGTACTCTGTCGGCCTCCATCTCCACTACCAAGTTATCTCCTTGGAGGTTGATGAATAACAGCAACTCAACAGGTCCATCGTCTGAGCAGCGGAGACAAACTTGACAACGATTACTGACAAGCAGAACATTTGGCCTCGATGTCTTGACAGATAAGCAGGTTAGAACGGTAGTGATCAATCTATAGTCAGCTACGTGATATCTGCTGACAACTATCAAAATAACTGAACAATCCAAATCTTTAATTTTTTTTTTTTTTTTTTTTTTTTTTTTTTTTTTTTTTTTTTTTTAGGAAATGAAATTATAACTTGTTACCAGTTGCAGGAAACCTCATTAAATTTTGGTTCAGTGGTCACGGAGATGGTCTATGACTTTGCAATGCATGTCATAGGTTGTTGGTTTTTTTTTCCAAGTTTAGAATTTGGATGGTCTTGGCATCCATTATGAATGAAAATATTTTGCTCACAACTGACCGGTCAACCAACAAATGAATTCAAATTCCATTCATAAAGTCATGTCAATATGTAAATATTTATAGAAATGTAAATATGTAAATATTATTGTTCACATTCCCCTTGATGAAAAAAAAAAGAAAAAAAAAAACAAACAAACAAACAAAAGGAAAGCAAAAAGCCCAAAAGGAGGAAGAGCTCTTAAATCTAGTCTTCCATAAGTTAATATTTTCCTTTAATCATTCATTTGTACAGCTTACGTTTGCAAAACTACAAAAACTGCTTCCTTTGTGATGAAATTTATTCTTCATTTCATTCATTGAAATTGAGGAGAATCAAGTAGATACTTTTTCATATATATATATATATATATATATATATATATATTGTGTGTGTGTGTGTGTGTGTGTGTGTGTGTGTGTGTGTGTGAGAACAACGAACAGCTCCATATTTGTAAGTTGTTCTCTTTTTTTATATGGAACAGCACTTATGCATGAATGACAGCTTGTTCATCTGTGCAATTTTTACCTTTGTTATCTGGAAGAGAAAACTGAATGTGTTCACTCATGCCTAAAGTTTCGTTTTTTACTGATCTACCCGATTGATAGCCAACTAATTGTCTTCAATAACTCACTGATTTTTAGCCAAATATTCTATGAGAAATATGAATTGAAAAAGTGTTCACTTTCTTTTTTGCCGAGTAAATTTCTTTAATAACACACTGATTTTTAGCCAAACATTCTATGAGAAATATGAATTTGAAAAAGTGTTCACTTTCCTTTTTGCCGAGTACATGTATAATAGAAACTACAGGGCCCGATATCAGCGGTGATTTGGTGGCCCGAGATTGCTAGAAATGGTGTCGGGAAGCCAAATTTATCTTTTAGTGGCCTGATTGGGCAATTGAGATTCATAATGTATTCCTACTTTTGCTTTTATTTGACGCCACATTTTTTTTTTCTCGGCTCAACAATACTTCAGGTTCAAAGATCTAAAAGTAACCCGTAGAAGCCACACACACACACACACACACACACATACACACACACACACACACACACACACACACACACACATAGACACACACACGAAAAAAAAAACAGTGCTGGGCCTTAATTATATAAATATGATATACATGTACATGTGTACAGCGGACTCCAATTATAATGAAGTCCTCGAGACCGTCATTTTTCTTTCCTTATATCGAAATTTTGTTACAGTCCTCAGGACCGGCAGTTTTCTTTAATTCGTTATATATCGAATTTTTGTTATACCCGAACAAATAAACAATAAAAATACGTAGAGCTGAAAGCTTTGGCCTGAATTTTTACTTCGTTGTAACTGGAATTTCGTTATATCGGTGTTCGTTATAACGAGAGTGCAGTGTATAACCGAACAAATAAACAATAAAAAACAAGGAAACGATACTGTTGCAGGATGAATCTTTATTTCGTTGTGACTGGAATTTCGTTATAACCGTGTTCCTTATAACAGGAGTGCACTGCTGTATATATATACACTTGCACCAACATATACATTTTTTTTTTCAACTGAATTTGAGGCATAGTTCCTTGATCTGCATGGATAGCAACAAGTTAAAAGGGGGGATATTCGTAGTACTACCATAACAAACTTGACAAAACGAAAAAGCAGTTACCCTGGTAGCACAGACACGTCAGAATGTCATAAAGTTCACATCAGAGCGGTCGTCATACAGATGTCATAAAAGATATCATACGTGTGTCTATGACGTCTGTTTGACGTCTAGGTGGTCAAACAAAGAAGTCTTAATGACGTGTAAATGGCTATTTTAAAGACAGAAAATAACATTGCTGAGAAAAAGTCATAAACACATTTCTTTCACATATTGTGACTATAGAGAAAAAGACTATGAAGACATCAAATTTTGCCATTCATGTATCTGATGTAAATAAAGAAAACGGACATCACTTGGACATATCTAACTAATGACAAAAGGTCATATTTTTGCACACATGAAAGACGTCCACAAGACATGGTGCATGTCACAAGTGTACTTTTGATGTCTTGTCTGATATGTAGGTGGTCATACTTATGTCGTTAACTGACGAGATAAACTCAACTGGAAGCCGAGTAACAGGCCTCAAATGATATTGCTATACATGTAGTATTGAAAATAAATTGCATCACATGCTTTTGAACAAAGGACATATCAGTACGGGTTACAAAATTAATAGACAACACATATGCATCTACTTCTAAAAGGACAAATTTTCAATTCATACCAAGTTGAATTCTGAATTTTGATTTTGAATTTATTTTCAAGTCAAGTTTGCCTTCTTCCACATCATGCTTTCCAGTTCTGCAATAGATCTGTAATCATTAAATACATTGTATATCCATCTCTCTATAGTCTCATTCTATCACAGTTCAAATAAGTATACCTTTGTAGTAAAAATAAAATTTTACATTAATCAAGGACTATGTGCAACAACATATCAACAACTCCTCCCCCTCCCCCTTAGAACAAAAAAAAAAAAAAAAAAAAAAAAAAGAGAAGAAAAACTATGTTGGAGTGGATTGGACACTGATTTCAAGAGGGAGGCCCTGGCAGGGTTCAAGCTCCACCAAAAAGAAAGAGATAATTGTCACAGATTATATTATATACCTCATAAATAGGATCCTCTCATCTGATTGGTTAAAAGCGGAGTCATGAAAATAGCTGTGCCCCATTTTTGATTTACTGTAATCTGATTCTGTGGTTAGCAGACGACCATGGTACTGTATACAAGAAAGCAACACAAGTATCGCAACCAACCAGTACACTGATAGTCTTTGCTCAAGTGCCACAATTGCCAATTTCGACGCATTAGGGTTACGGAAAAAAAAAATCGCCACCGGGGCACAGTAAATCAACTGTGCCCTGTAAATAGGTTTGGAGACAGTCGCGACCCCGTACTCCTAGATCGCTCATATGTACGCACCAATGATACGACCGCCGCGCATTCGAGCAGCATGCTGTAAAAGAGACTAGCGGTCACTGTGCCCTGTAAATAGATTTGGAGACAGTCGCAACCCCGTAAACTGTTCACATAGCTAGATGATCACTCATATGTACGCACCAATGATACGACTGCCGCGCTGTCGATCAGCATTGATTACAAGTGCTGTAAAAAGACACTACATGTAGAATCTATATTTTCGGTATCTATATTTCGGAATCTGTATTTTTGGTATATAAAACAAATAATGACTGCTTGATATTCGGGGCACAGTTAAAACTATGCAGGCCCTCGGTGATGTGAAAACCACAACCATGCCCCCAGCTTCGCTTCGGGCATAGTTATGGTTTTCACATCACCTTGGGCCCATAATTTTAACTGTGCCCCTCATAGCAGTCATTATTTGTATAATATTTTCATGCAATAATGACGTTGGATGGAGGCATTTATGCTTGTACATTCTCCAGCGTGGTGAGAATGCTCCACTAGGGGTGGAAAAAAAAAAAGCACTATAGATGCCAATTTGATTCCAGTTATTAGGGTAATGATTTATTGCACATCACTTTGAATATCACAATGTTGGGGGAGGTTCATTATTACAACAAAAATCATTACTGTTATCTTATTGTCATCAATTTTATCACTTATCATGATTAGCATGATTTGTATCATTACTATAATCATCATCACAATTTAAATTTGAAAAAGTCATCTCATCATCCATTTGATAGAAAATATATTGCATACATTTCTCTGTTTATCTATTCATCAAAATATATAGTAAACCAATATAATTGTTTTCATAATCATCAGTATGTTTTGTTTTTCATTAGATTGACAATATCTTTCAGGTTGCAAATTTTTGAATAGCTGAGTCTGTAGATTGCTTTCTCCATCACTCTCAACAAGGCTAGAGGCCAAATTTCTCGCCACCATAAGCAGGTCTGCCAACATTCCCACATCCAAATCAGGGAGATTCCATACAGCAATCAGGGAGATATCTGTGTGTTATCTGTGTGTTACATGCATTTCAGTGGGCGAAAATAATTCCCAAATCAGAGAGATTTCAATATTCTCTTATTCAAACATTAACAGATTTTGACAGTTTCAGGGAAATTCCTACAGAATCAGGGAGACTTGGCAGCTCTGCATAAGTCACAATATACTTATGTTCTTCAAAGAAGCTTTAAAAAACCTGACAATAACAAATTCCAGCCAGTGCATGTACAGTAACGACTTCACATTTGGTAAGAGCATATCTCTGACCAAAAGTTAGCCTCTATAGAAGGCCCTCTCTCTCTCTGTCATTAATGCCAACAATCATAATAAAGCCTATAGTGGAGCGGCATAGCCGAACAATTGTGCATTTTGTGATAAAAGCACCAAATTTCGTACACAGGTTGACAATCACGTTCAGATTAAATTTAGATATTGGGCCATCGTAAATAGCGTCCTCAACATCCATGGCAGCCATTTTTCAAAATGGCTGCCATAAATGCCATGTTTTCGTAAAATTTGCTAATTTTAGGAGAGAAAAGTAAACAAGAATTTGGTTACAAATGGGAAATTACATTCAAAATAAATCTAGATATCGAGCCATCGGAAATAGCGGCCTCAGCGCCCATGGCAGCCATTTTTCAAAATGGCCACCATAAATGTAATTTTTTTCAAAACATTTGCTAACTTCAGAAGGGAAAGCCAGTAAGATTTTGCAAACAAGTGGGAAATTACATTCAAAATGAATTTAAATATTTTGCCATTGTTAACTGCGCCCTCAACGTCCATGACAGCCATTTTTAAAATGGCTGTCTAATGTGCCACTTCTTCGATGATTTTGCAAATTTCAGAAGGGAAAAGTTAATAAAATTTTGCCCATAAATGTTAATTACATTCAAAATACATCTAGATATTGGGCCATTGGAAATTGCGCCCTCAACGGCCATGGTAGCCATTTTTTTTTTGAAAATAGCCATTTTTTGTTAAAAAATGCAAATTTCAGAAGGGAAAGCCAATTTTTTTCTTTTTCGTGCAAACAAGCGTGAAATTACATCCAAATTAAATCCAGATATTGGGCAATTGAAAATTGCGCCCTCAATGGCTATGGCAGCCATTTTTTTTTTTTTAAATGGGCACCATAAGTGCCACTTTTTCATTAAGAAAAAAGCTAATTTCACAAGGAAAAGTCAATGAAATTTTGGTTATAAATGGGAAATGACATTTAAAATAAATCTCGATATTGGGCCATCGGAAATTGCGCCCTCAACGGTCATGGCAGCCATTTTTCAAAATGGCCGCCATAAATGCTATATTTTCGAAAACATTTACTAAAATCAGAAAGGAAAGCCAACGAGATTTTTGCAAACAGGTAGGAAATTACATTCAAAAGTAAACTTATTGGGCCATTGCAAATTGCCCCCTCAATGGCCATTCCAGCCATTTTTCAAAATGGCAACCATGAATGTCTTTTTTTCGTAAAGTGTTGCAGACGTCAATCAGAATTTCCACAAAGGAGGAAAATTACAGTCAAACTGAATTTGATAATAGGCCATCCAAAAGTGCACCCTCAACAGCCATAGCAGCCAAGTTTCAAACAGCTGCCATGGATGCCCCCCCCCCCCCCACCTTTTTTTTTTCCAAAAATTTGCTGATGTCAGAAGGAAAAGTCAATAAGACTTTGCAAACAAGTTGAAAATTCTGCTCAAAAATAAATTTAAGTATAAGGTGTTCTTAGAAGGTGCCCTCAAGGGATATGCTGACCGCCATAGATGTCTGTTTCTTTTTTATTTTCGTTTTTTTTTTTTTGGGGGGGGGGGGGAAAGATTTGCTAATTTCAGAGAGAAAATCAATGAAATTTGTACATATGTTGAAAATTATATTCAAAAGAAAATAATATATGAGGCCATTACAAATGGCACCATCAACGACCATGGCAGCCATTTATTTCTTGAAAATATGATAATGCCAGAAGACAATACAATTTCTTGTGCAAATTGACAAAAGACATTCAAATGAATTCAAGTTTGAATTTAAATTTGAATTTGAAATGAAGATATTGAGCCACCATTTAAACATCGTCCCCAACGGCTATGGCAGCTCTTTGTCAAAATGGCTTCCACACACTGCTAAAGAGCAATTATATCTAATGCAATCTGGTGTTCAAAGAAATTTAAATTAAAAAAAAAAGGTTTCATTCATGGGTTAGTTCTAAATTCATGTTATCAGTTTAGTTCTAATTGCAGTATTTCGCGTGTGGCGCGAAATAGCATAAAGTATATTAACTTTTTTCGTAAAAAGAAAGGCCATTAAGAATGTCTTAAGAATGTTTAGGAAGTTACATTTTAGAATAGATACACGTCATATAGTCCCATATATTCAATGATATGGTGTAACTGTCAAAGTTGATACATGGCACCATTATCCCTGGATATTCATATTACTCTTTTTCGGAAATTCTTCATGTTTGCCACATAAAATATGCATTCATCATTGGTGTAATTGTCAACTTGCGCAAAAAATGTTTATTGTCTTCTTCCGGCATTAGGACATCTTCATAAAAGAAAAATGGCATCTATGACACCCATTTTGGAAAATGGCTGCAATTACCGTTATTAGCTTTTTTTTTCTTCTTGAAAATTTGCGAAGGAACAATTTCTACAGTTAATGCAACCTAGATATTATATTGTTTGATTTTAAATATGATTTTCAATTTATGTACACATTTGTTGACTTTTTTCTGAAATCACCATTCTTTAAAACAAAATGATTATGACAATGGCAGCCATTTTGGAATATGGCGACAATGGCCGTTGAGGGCAGTATTATAATAATCTAATACAAAGATTTATTATAATAATCTAATACAAATATTTCTTTCAAACATGATTTTCAAATTGTGTGCAAAATCTTATTGACTTTTCCTTTTATGAAATCAGGAAATAAGAAATTATGGAATCCATGGTGGCCATTTTGAAAAATGGCTGCAATTGCCATTGAGGGCGCTATTTACAATAATGTAATACATAGGCGCAAGATATACTTCAAACGAAATCTTTAAATTGAGTGCAAGATCTTATTGACTTTTCTTGTGGAATTAGTAAATTCAGAGAAAAAAATGCATTTATGGCGACCATTTTGAAAAAATGGCTGCCATGACCATTAGGGGGCACAATTTGCCCAATATCTAAATTCATTTTAAATGTTTATTCCACTCGTTTGCAAAATCTTATTGATTTTCCCTTCTGAAATTTTTAAATTTTACGAAAACTGGCATTTATGGTGGCCATTTTGAAAAAAAAATGGCTGCCATGGCCTTGAGGGCGCAATTTGCCATGGCCCAATATCTAAATTTATTTTGAATGTTATTTCCCAATCGTTTGCAAAATCTTATTGATTTTCCCTTTTGAAATTTTTAAAATTTTACGAAAACTGGCATTTATGGCGGCCATTTTAAAAATTCCTGTCATGGCCATTGAGGGCGCAATTTGCGATGGCCAAATATCTGAATTTATTTTGAATGCTATTTCCGACACATTTGCAAAATTTTATTGATTTTCCCTTCTGAAATTTGTAAATTTTTACAAAAAATGGCATTTATGACGGCCATTTTGAAAAAAAATGGCTGCTATGGCCGTTGAGGGCGCTATTCACGATGGCCAAATATCTGAACTTATTTTGAATGTTATTTTCCACTCGTTTGCAAAATATTACTGGTTTTCCCTTCTGAAATTTTTAATCTTTTTGCGAAAAATGGCATTTATGGCGGCAATTTTGAAAATGGCTGCCATTGCCGTTGAGGGCTCAATTTGCTGTGGTCCAATATTTAAATCTATTCTAAATTTTATTTCCCACTCGTTTGCAAAATCTTATCGATTTTTTCTTCTGAAATTTGTACATTTTTACGAAAAATGGCATTTATGGCGACCATTTTTTTAAATGGCTGCCATGGGCGCTGAAGGCGCTATTTACGATGGCCCAATATCTGAATTTATTTCAAATGTCATTGTCAACATGTGTGCGAAATTTGGTGCTTTTATCATAAAATGCACAATTCCTCTAATTTTTCAAGCTATGCCGCCCCACTACTACAGAGAACCAATCGAATATGAGTTCATCACTGCGATGCCTCCCACTGGTAGCACTAATTGTGTGTGCTCGGAGACGTTCTGCCCAATTTGCTTGAAATTAAAGAGGCCAGAAGCCTTTGATGACGGCTAACCCAACAGACGCAAAAAATTGTGATAATTACCATCAAGGAGAAATCAGACCATTGAAAGATGAGCTGATTTTGCCTTAACATACATTTCCCATAGACACCTGCCTAAGTATACTAGAGACTGTAGTGCCAACAATTACTTGCGTCTTTGGTTAATTCATTTGACATAGAGGATTTGAATCAGTTCTTTCATCTCCCTGATCAATTCTACACACATTTGGCAAGTGGTATCTACATTCACATCTCTCATGGCAGATTTTGCATAATAAACATCCCTGTCCACGGGAATATATCACACAACATACTATACTGTATATGCTGTTATTTTCGCGAGGGTTTCATTTTCGCAAATTTCTCGAATCTCAGTTGGACCGCGAAATTACCAATACACAAAAATGTCACCATACGCTAAGGTAGTAGAGCGCTTATGTAGGCCTCTGTGTCAATTCGCGAAAACAACATCTCGCGAAAATGTCCGTGACCTCCTCATTCGCGAAAATATCTGTACGCGAAATAGCAGCGTATACAGTAAATCATACTGGGTAACTTCAGGATTAAAAACATTACTTTGAAAGCTCTGATTTCTTCAGCACCTGAAACGAACATAAAAGGTCAAACATCTTCATGGAAACCCTGGTTGCCAATTATTATATTCAGCCCACTATCATTGCATAAATTATCTTTTTGTTGTTTGTTTGGATGTTTATCAGTATTTATCATTTCATTTTAACAAAGTTATACACTTTGTCAACTGAAAAGCTGAACAGTGCATTCACAGTAGACTTTGTGCATCATTAACTCCTTGCTTTTCAGCTGATACAAGAACAAAAATAGAATAACTTTGCATTGTACCCTACAAGAAGTGTTGTATTTTCAGCCATTCACAAACTGAAATACTCAGTATCTTTTACCTTGTTCTAACAGACTTGTAAATTTACACATAGAAGACCAGCCTCAAATGAGATGTATGTTTACTATTGTGCAACTTCACATTCCGTTTTATATTGCTATTAAATTATAATAATGATATTTTGCATTGTGCCATTATTTTCCAGATATCTACACAGAAAATTGAGAAAAAAATACATATATATTCTATATCTATATATATTTATGAAGGAGTTTACAAGCTTGTACATTTAAAAAGGCTTACACATCTTTTCAAAAATAAACTATTTCTCAAAATAAACAACACAACTAATTGTGGATGTTCCCGACAGCGGATGAATATAAAGTTTGTCCACTTGAGTGGTGGCACAGCATTTCCAATTAACTCTTCCTATACCATGGGGTCAGCCCCCGCGCCCTTGTGTGCCATATCATTCTGAGACAGCAAACATGGTCATAATTTGGGAAAACATTCTTTTTTCAAATCTATAAAACTTTCATAAATTGATGTTACCATGGACATGTAATGAGCAAAGTTGTAGAGAAAATGCCGAGCTTTGGTTTCATGTAGACTGTACGACAAAAATATGATTGCTTTTCTTTCAAATGACCAGTAGATACATCACTGTAGAGGCATGATTTTTGCACACAAAACAGTTACAGAAGCTTAAAATTTACTCCCAAATCCAGCATGGAACACCAACTTGACAGTGGGTCACCTCATGATGAAAGCTACATATGACAGGTATGGAATAGTGAGAAACGCCTCCATTGCACTGCAGCATTTGGAAATTTATCGATCGGTTTGGGCAGGTTTGTGCGTTCGAGCAGAATATGCAAAGTTGGCACGCTGTCGACTGAGTCAGGGGTGCAAACGTGGCACATAAAGGCCCAAATTCACGAAGGTGGTACACTAGAAACCATGGTTAAAACCATGGACAATTTGTATGGAGCGCCAAGTGTCGCATGGCCTATTTCATTACGAAATCAGTCATTTCGTTAACGACATGAACATTTTTTCAACAAAATGGTTATTTTGTCTACGGAATGACTGATTTCGTGATGGAATAGGCCATGTGACACTTGGCGCTGCATACAAATTGTCCATGGTTAAAACCATGGTTTCATTGTACCACCTTTGTGAATTCAGGCAAAAGAGTTAAAGCCACTGATAACCAAAGAGACCTTATCTTGGTAACATCAAAGTAAGTGCTTGCTCTCCATTCACAATGAGCCATCCATTCATTTCCTCCTAGCCATTGTCTGCTCATGAAGTCCTTGACACAGACTGGTATCCAATCTGCATCCTCATTCTCCGTGTCAGGAGCATCACTGCCAGACTGAGAAAGGATACCAGCTCCATGATATACAGGGCATGCGTCCAGGAGAACCGTTCTGAGATGTAGGTGAGCGGGAGCCCAGCCAAGATGGCCCCAACTGGAAGGATCAAAGAGGGATTTTATTCAAAGAGTTTGATTGCAAAAGGAATTAACTCCATTCTCGTCAATTTGAGATCTTTGCAATTAATGCTGCTGAAACACATAGGAAATAAAAAGAAATATTTAAAATGCTGTGGGCTTCTGTTATAATGAAGTCCTCAGGACTGGCAGTTCTCTTCGTTATATCAAAATGTTGTTATAACTGAACAAATAAACAATACAAAACAAAGAGCAGATGATTTTGCAGCCAGCCAGAATGTTTATTTAGTTGTAAATGGAATTTCGTTATAACCGTGTGTTCCTCATAATGGAAATACACTGTATTTCTCAGCTTGAAGTTTTGTAAATATTGATTGTTTTTCAACAGTGCGTTATTACTAGAAAGGTTTCATTTTGCTGTGTCTGATTGCAAATTTAGAGTTTGCAATATTACTGTTCACGAGTAGAGATTTTATTCATCAATCTTCTCTTTTGGACATACAAGAAAAGAAGGAGGTTGATATTAAGGCTCCTGTCAGACTGATTGCAAGTTTAAGTTAAAAGCAAATAATGCTGGATTTGAAATAGAGAACTAAATCAATTCATATCCCATAGTGTAATACACCCCCCCCCCACAAAAAAAAAAAATACACACAAAGTGAAACAAAACACAAAGGAAAACAAAATATACTCAAATAAAAAAAACTTAATAAAAATCAACACAAAAACTAACAACCAAACTAAATCGAGCCAAGTGACAATGCCTGAGCTTTTGCTTTTAATTCAAAAGAGAAAAAAAGTTTGCAAAAATCATACCAATGACTAACTAAGCCTTGGAGTACACCAACCAACGGTTTTCTGTAAAATATAACAGACAGAAATTAAAATGAAGAGCAGCTCATACCATTAGCAGCTAATGCCGCGAAGGCGTGGGCTGTTCCAGAGAGGTGTGTGGGGGCGCTCTCTATCGTAATGATGCCATAGAGAGTGACGCAGCTATATTGTGACACACCCAGGAACAAACCAACGATAAGGATGACCTCCTGATAACAGGAAAATAAACAGAAAACAAAGTCATATCATATTCGAAAAATATGGAAACATTTGTTTTTAATGCACACACACTAAAATATAAGAGAAAATTTTGTCACTGAAAACATATTTAACCAATTATAGGTGCAGATTGATAGCTACAATTTAAAATGATTGCCTTTCTACTTTCAAAAACAAAACAAAACAAACAAGCAAGGACCACATACATACATGTGACAAAAAAAAGCCCCCCAAAATATTGTGAAGTCAAATGTACTGTAAGATGAATGATTACTGAGAGGAATTTTGTATATCTGTTATATACTGTAAAACGAGGAATGTTTGTGTGTATTTTAATTTCTTGATTTCGCGAGTGGCAACATTCGCGAAATTAAAATGCACACAAAAGTTCTTGCCTACACAATATGCATTGGATGCCAGTAGCAAGTCGCGAATATATCATGTCTTACAGTATTGAAACAAGTTATGATTTATGCAGGCTGGCAATGGTTTCATGTACACTGGGAAACTTTCAGGTGCCTTGCTGCCTTCTAATATCTCACACAAAGACTAAATGAGAATCAATTTCATATTGTTCAATTTTTTTCTTCATCTCCTTTATGTACGATTTTGTCTTGACATTTCTGAGTCATGGTTCAAATTGTGGTGTCTATTCTACCTACATCTGGGTATTCATTTGCTATACCACATTTTGTGATTGGCTTTGGTCAGAATGTCAAAAATTTAAGCCAAGGTGAGCTTATACATCCCTTAACCCATTGAGGACGGTCTGATTTTGCTACACCACATGCATTTCCCATGGACAGCTGCCCGAGTATACTCGGGACTCATCCTCAACTGGTTAACAAGCACTGTAAATAAAAGTTTTACGCTTACTAGATGCCAGATAGATTAGCTTTAGATGCGGTTTGGGCACTTAACCATTACTGTGCTTTGTTTTTTATTGCAACTGATTGACAAATTGCCCTACATTGATGTATTAAATAAGCATCAAATTAATCAGTGTTCAGAAGTAGCCATGATAATAAATCATTGTTAATCATGAGTTTTGTTTGTTCACTGGCGAGTTGCCAAGCCTGCTTCCTTTGCCAGCTGACACAGATTTCTGGAAACATAATTATGAAAGGCTCTATTACCAAGGTTCTTTGGCATGATTACGTCTCAGTGATGTCTAATGTTAACCAAAGGGTGATGAATGTGCACTTCCCCGTAACCTGTTCCTTATAGGGAACCTGGAATACCAGGTTCCCAAAATGTCAACAAGAGTGTTCACATTAACCCTAAAAAGACTGGGGGGGGGGGGGGCCTAAAAGGCCCCCTCCCCTCGACATTTCGCGCGATTACTCTGCAACACGCAATGCTCTCACCGCGATGCTCTATGACTTTTTTCTTTCGAGTTTCCCGCACATTTTGACACCAAATTTGTGACACCCGGGGGTACGGTTCTGAAGTTACATAACTTTTTGTACATGCACGTGAGGCCAAAAATGGATCAAAAATGTGATTTTGTGTACAAAGTCAATGCAAATTGAGTTTTTTCACATGGCTCATATAAATATGCTTATTTTTACTCTCAATGGCTAAAATTAATTTGTTTTAGGAGTATTATGCTTCAAAAAGTGTCTGCCACAAATTTTGTTAAAAAAAACAACAAAAACAAAAGGTCAAAAAAACAAAGAAATACATTAGAAATTCATAAAACAATAAAATAGATAAGAAATTAATTTTGATACCGAATTTTTTTTCAAGTACATTTGCTAAGAATGCCACTTAGAATAATTAGACCAACTAGAACCGGAATTTGTCAACACTGACAAATTAGGTGATCCGATTTTTTTTAAATCACTGATTCGAGTCCTGATAGTGTAAAGTCTCAGCTACAACATGTTAAAATCTGAAAGAAATTCACCGAAGCATAAGTAAGATAGTGCTCGATGAAGAGAGTCATGTCAATTTTCACATCTAAAAAATTTTCCCTCCCATAGAGATAACACGTCATAACGAAGATAGAAAAAGAAGTACTTATGACCTTTGACCCCACTTTGCACAGACAAGATGGCATCTGAGCAAAATGTGATTATTTGAAGAAATGATCCCTGTTTCATGGTCTTTACGTGTGCAAAATATGGGAAAGATAGGACATGTATTCACCAAGATACAGGATGAAACATCTATGACATTTGACCCTAATTTACATACCCAAGATGGCGTCTGATCAAGTAGTTGTTATTTTGTAAAATAATGTTCGTGACATGAACTAAACGTATGCAAAATATGGTGGTGATAGGGTATGTTTTTCTTGAGTTATTGCAAAGAAAGTTGCAGAAAGGAAGAAATATTTCAATACATCGAAGATAAGCTTTAATTTCAACCAAGTTTTTGGATGTGATGCCGACTCCGTATGAAAATACAAAGGGCACATTTACGATAGCCCAAAGTCTCAGCTACAACATACTAAAATATGGGAGAAATTCACCGAAGCATAAGTAAGCTAGTGCTCGATAAAGATAGTCATGTCAGTATTCATTTCCAGAAAAACTGCACTCCCATAGAGATAACACGTAAACTGGTCAAATTTGACAATGTTACGTTTAATCCATTTTTTGGAGGTGATGCCGTCATCCAATCAAAATGTTGTTATTATATGACTGAAAGACCATTTAATAAGCTACAACATATTGAAATTTGGACGAAAATCAACAAAAGAATAGTGAGATACGCTTGAGTGAACTTAAAATTTGATGACGTCATTTTGAAAATTTGCTTTTTTTAATTTATTAAGAAATTTGATATCTTTTCATCATTTTTCCAGCATTGCCAACCCATGAAATAACATGTAAAACTCATCAGCTTTCAGAATATGTAAAGAAAATGGGGGGTCACCGTCCATCCTGACGAGTAAATTCGGATTTAAAATTGGCGGTTTTTTGGCATTGTTGCACTGTATATCGCCATTGACGCGCGCGCGGAATTTCAACTTTGACGGGCCCGTATGACGTCATATTGAGTCGGATTGACTTGAAACTTGGTAGAAATATTACTTGACATTTCAGGCATCCGATAAGGGTAAAAAAACGGGAAATTTCAGTTGCATATGAGCTGTGCGTGCGTATATGTGCGCGCGCGTACGCGTCCGTCCGATTTTTTCAATTTTTCAAAAAATGCTCCAAATGGTCTGAAACGTGTGCAAAAAAAATTTGAGCTCGATTTGAGCATACAAATATTTTAACGCGCGCGTACGCGCGCGTTTTAAGAGAAAATATGAATTTTGACAATATGAGTAGAATGCGCGTAACTTGAAATATATGTGACGTAAATTTCATTGAAAAATTCCATTCCATTGATGAGATATGTTTGAGAATGTGTTTTCATATAATGACGTCATAGTGACGTCACGGTCGACTGATCACTATGATTTTATTAGACCCGTCGTCTTTGGGACATGATACATATATGGTATAAGTTTGAAATTGATAGGAAGAACACTTTCTGAGCTAATCGATACACAAATTTTGTCCAGAAATAAAGAAAGAAGAAGAAGAACACCCAACAAAGAATCCGTACAGATACAGAAGGTGATCCGAGAGGATACTCGGATCACCTAAAAATGAGCACTTTTGGAGCTTTATTTACTGATTTAGATCAAAGAGTCTGATTTCTTGCATAAATTAGCATAATTAATCAAAATAAAATAAAAGAAGACTATTTTGTAAAATTTGAATATACAATCTTGTAGATTACATCGCACACTACCATTGTGCAAGTTTTTGCGGCGATCGCGCGATCCACGGCCGAGATCTTAAGGGGGGGGCCCTTTAGGCCCCCCCCCCCCAGTCTTTCGAGCTACCAAAATAGCCCAGTCTTTTTAGGGTTAATGGCCTACAGTATCCATGTTTATTTGTGTTTATGCTGCCAAGAAAGAAGGGTTTGATAGAAAGATTAGACATTCTTCCATCAATATATGTTTCCTCTCTTTATGAAAACTGCATGCATCATAGTATTATTTACCTTTTTTTTTCCAATGTAGTGTGCACTTGTTTTGCTATAAAACTTGTGTGAAGATGTGCATACATAATTGTAGTGATCAAGGCTGAGCTCAGTATATTTTGGTTTTTGCTGGCCCCATTCAAGTGCCTCTTTTGTGTATAACAAAAGAGTTTGTGACACCATGAATGAAGTGAGTTTCAATGAAACTGGCAACGCATTGATATACTTTATACTGAAGCTTAGTCAAGCATCAAAATAAAAATGTCACATACAGTTGGTACATGTGTCGAGTCAGTAAAATGTCTCACCTGGTAAGAGCTTGCATTAATGTAATTCCTCAGCAGATAAATAAAGAGAAGATTGATTGCGACCATGAGGAGTAACCATGGATACCGGGGAGTCCCACGTGACCTCCGACCTCCAGCCTGTGGACATATCAAAGACACGACAATATGTCAATATTGTCATGAACTATACGGCTTTTAGTCCTTACTGTGTTTTGCTTTTTCCATAATTGGAAAACATACATGCTGGAGTGCTTTCTATGCAGATTGGGGCTGATGTCTGGAAACCGTGCGTGCGTTCGAGCGCCCAAAGGTGAGAACCACAGCGAACTGAACCAAAGCATACCACACTGAACTGTGCAAGATCTGGAGCGTTTGAGTGCTCTGCCGAGAAAGCGTACCACCTGAGTTATTTTTAGAAGAGGTCACACATTTTGTAGCAAGAGGGTTATTCACCTGGAGCGCTTGAACTACTTATAGCTAGCTGTCCCGAACAAAGAGAATGAACTCTTTACAATATGACATATGGGCATGATACTCGCATTCTCACATATCGTCGCTGGGGTGACAAGACCTCGTATCTCAAAAATGTCAAAAAAATTTTTTTTAGCTTAATGGTCAAATAATGGGTCAAGTGATGTCTTGGCCAAATCCTAACTGTCTTACTTCAAAAATGAAGCCACCATGACATGTCAAAGAGAAGGCTTTCTCATTCACTATAGTGCTTTGGCCGCCATGTTTTTTCGCTCTCCTGAACATTTGACAATTTTGAGATACGAGGTTTTGTCACCCCAGCGACGATATGGGCTTTTGGTACGCTTTTTGGCACCCTTTCGGAGCATATTTGGAAATAGCCATGAAGTAGGCCACAGAAGGACAATTCATAGTGTTGATGTGAGTGCCTATACAGTATATTCCAAAATTAATTTTCGATGGGATCCCCTGCTACGATAACTTTAAAAATAGTGAATCAATCCAAATACAATTTCACAGTATGAAACTGTAACTTACTACCCACATCTTAAAAAACAAAACAAAATAAACAAACAAACAAACATCCCATTCGCTTCAATGGTCAAAGAAAAGTGAGAATCTTTGTAGAGCATGTCAGGATCCCTTTCCTCCAAGTTCTGTCCATTGTGTTCACACAAGAATAATACAGTATGCAGTTCCAAAAGAATCCAAGTGCTAAACTGGAAGAAATGTACACATGACATGCTTTACAATGATCCAAATTTCTCTGTGACCACGTAACCAAATTGAGTTGGGTTTTCTGCAAAATATAGGTAAAATGTTTTAATATCTTAAAAACCTTGAAATAGCATTCAGACAGTTTCATTATATTGAAAGTTAACAATGTGGAAATCCAATTATAATCTTTGTGTGTATGAACAGGGTGGGGGGGGGGGGGGGGCATACTGTACAGTTATAATCTCCAAACTCACCCTTGCCACCAAGTTATCTGTGATGAAACCCGATGTAATGCTTCCCACGATCGCTCCAAGGGAATAGGCACTTGTGAATGAACTTCCTGTCAGAAAAAACAAACAAAACAAAACAAAAACAAATACCTAAACATATCAAGTCTCCGAATGACCAAAGTTTCTATAAATTCATATTAAAGAAGGCCACGCGAACACCTGAAATTGGTGGTGGCATTTTTGCTCTTTTATCATCATAATATAAAGATGATACAAGTTTTTGTATGCTATGAAAATAGTCCAGCGCTTGTCTTGATTGCATGACGAGTAGTTTTGATTTGTTTATTTTTTATTTTTTGCTAGTTTGTTAGTTTCTTTATTCATTCACTTTTTTAGGGGGGGGGGTGGTGTTGTCAGTAATTTCAGCTGAGAGGGACATAAGCCATGTTTGGAATCAGTCCTTTCATCATTGATATCAGAGAAGCTACAAGTTTCTGTACGGTATTAGCCTAGCTCATTTCTTTAGGTCTTATTTGCATGTTGGCTTGTTTGTCTGTTTTCTTGGGGTTGGTGTTGCCAGTGATTCCGCCCAAGAGGGACACATCCATGTTTGAATTCTGTCCTTTCAACTTCATTATCAGAGAAGCTACAAGTTTCTGTACAGTATTAGCCTAGCCCATTTCTTTAGGTCTTATTTGCATGTTGGCTTGTTTGTCTGTTTTCTTGCGGTTGGTGTTGCCAGTGATTCCACCCAAGAGGGACACATCCATGTTTGAATTCTGTCCTTTCAACTTCATTATCAGAGAAGCTACAAGTTTCTGTACGGTATCAGCGTGGCCTCTTTTGGGTCTTTTTTTTTTTTCTCCATGTTTGTTTGTTGGTTTGTCTCTTAGTCTGTTTCTTTTCTTGACAGTAGTGTTGTCTGTGATTAAAGCCAAGAGGGACACATCCATGTTTGCACTCAGTCCTTTCTATCTTATATTATTAGAGAAGCTACAAGTTTCTACATATGTATATGGTATCAGCCTAGCCCCTTTTGGGTCTTAACTTTATGTTTGTTTGTTTGTCCATTAGTTTGTTCCTTTTCTTCTTGGTGGTGGTGTTGACTGCGATTCCAGCCATGAAGGACCCACCTGTGGTTGGACTCAATCCCTTCTCCTGGATGAGGAACAGCTGGCCCCAGTCCGACACGCCATGGATGAGGAAGTTGGTGATGAGAAAGAGGAGCGAGATGACCCAGAGGGCCGGGCTGCTGACGATGGCCCAGAGATTGGCCAGGGCACTGGAAGACTGGGCTCCTGGGCGGTCAGCGGGAGAAAGCGAAATGTATATTGAGACATCCTCCTACACAGCAGGTGATACCATGTTGCCATGGTAATGCCCATCATAGTCATTTACATGTGGCAATAAGACTTCTATGCAGAAAGGTACTAGGAGGAACAGGAATGTGCACTGAGTGACTTTCTACTTGATAGGTGATACAATGTTGCCATGGTAACTGTCATAATGGTCAGTTACCAGTGTAGTATTAAAGATTTCTATGCAGAAGGGTCCTGCTTTCAGTCGAAATGACACACCCAGGGATTCACTTTATACTATTCAAAAGAAGTCAACTTAACCTGGCTCTAATTTCAGATGTGAACAGTAGCTGTCATCTGAGAAGATTGCATCAAAATTCCACAGGAATGTTCACATTCAGTCTTCCAACAAGAGGGCAATGATACACTATGTAACTGTGTGTGCCGTATAAAAACCAGAATGAGGACTTCATTTGTCCTGCAGTCAATACACAAATCTAATGGCCAAGCCAAGAGAGAACACGCACGACAGCAAAGTATCCATTATTGTTGTTTTTGTTTTTGTGTTTATAATTGAATGTTTTATTTCAGTGAGGTAGGAATTTAGGTTTAGTATTACAGTAAGACAGGTTATGATTGTCGTTAGACTGTTATAACACAAACAAATATATAGCTAGACATTAAACATTTGTTCATGTATAATTATGCAACTGATTTATATACATTTATATGTATTTAATATGTGTATCACCCTTTCATAATAATTTCAATAAATTGTAGTTACTTCATGTGTTATATAATATTAAGAGGGTAAATCAAATGAGTTGTAAGTAAAGGTTTAAATGCTCATGGTACTTTGTTTTGAAATATGATTGATAATAATGATGACAGAAGTAATTATAAGTATGAATAAAAATGTGTTAAGTAATGTATTAAGTTTTATTATTGTACATCTAATACATTCTTTGTTGTTTATATGTTACCAATGTATAAGTGTCTTTATGAGAATGGAAACATAACATTCTATTTCTTTATTCATGATTTATTTATGTAAATGATGAAAATAGCTGTAATTTGTCAATGTATTTAACATTTCAGTTTTATTAGTGAATAAATTCTGTTGATGAAATAATTTTATTCTGTGAATCAATGGAATGGTAGGAGTGTATTAGAATCTGAGTGTAAGTTATAAAAGAGTTAAATTTTAGTCACTTTTCATACTACAATTACAATTTTTAAATTTGCATAAATGCTCATGGATGGCGATACAAATACCAATACTAGTGAAGCAGTGGACTTATACTACCTGCTATTCTGCAGAAAACCTGCTGTGCCACGGTAGAGGCTGGACACCATGTAATCAGTGTAGCGTAATGCTATGTTTTGAATATTTTCTTATTGAAGACAACTGTTCTCCTAGCTATTATCTAATTGTCTATTTATTTATTCATTCATATATCATTTATCTATTAATTAATTAATTATTTTTTTATTTATTATTCATTCATTCATTCAGTCATTTATTCTTTTTCTTTATTTCCACTCGAGGGGGGATAGCCTTTTCAGTACAAGACTGAGTTTCGAAGGGGCCCATGTAAAAATACAATGGTGCACAAGGTAAAACAACCTCATGAATATTAAGTATAAACAACGAAACAACACAAATTAACCTGTTAAGGACGAGTCCCAAGTATACTCGCGCAGGTGTCTATGGGAAATGCGTGTTGTAGCAAAATCAGTCTGTCCTCAACGGGTTAAAAGTACTCAACATAATGAATCTCACATCTCTTCATCACACAATATGGGAGGTTCAAGTACTGCCGGCATAAACGCTGGTATGGGTAATCTATTCCCAGATACTTTTGCTTGTAATGCATGCTACAGGTAATAGTTGTTCACTTGTCACCTCAAGCCTCTTTGCACACCACAATTCAAACGGTGATTGGCTGTCAGAATCAAAGGAGAATCACGAGAACACTCGAACACAAATCCCTCAGCACAGGAAATTTGATTACATCGGGAAATGAACTCCCATATTGCACCTAATGGACGACTCACAGCATAGTGGGGAGGTAACACTTTCACAGACACAAGGACGACCCAGTCATTACCAGGTTCTCTTGTTATGGCATATTACCGGCAGACATTCCTCCTTCCAATGAAGAGTTCCATTTCCCACAGACGTGCCGCACAGACACTACGTCTACGGAGATCCGACAATGTGAATTCCTTGCCAGAGAATATGAGTGGAGTTCCTATGTCCATTCATTCATTCAAGCGTATGGCACAATGAGCATGATTTATACCCTTTGCTTGCTATTGCCAGTCACCTTGGGTGAACCACGAGGGGGTCGCATCATTCACTTGTTTTCTTGTGCAGGTGGGTAGGGACTACGGGGACCACTTCACTGGGTTAGAACCCCGCTCTTTGTGATGAATGAATGAAGTTGAATCTTTCACGTGCGAGAGTTGTGGCTAACTTACAAGAGGGACCTCCATTTAGTATCCTATCCAAGGGACAGAGTGTTTTGCCTCTTCACTAGAAGGGGATGGGGGGCAAAGTGCTTTAAAAAACACACATAACATTGTTCAGTGAGACTAGGGAATCGAACCCAGTCCCTTAGATCAGAAGGCAGATGCTTCACATGAAGATTTCTAGCTGGGATCACCTGCTGAAATGCAATGCATGTAGCATTCAGACATGCGTGAGCAGCAAACTTTAGTCAAGAACAACACCTGTAGAATCAACCACCGCTGAAGTTTGCCACAAACAAGATGGTTAACTCAGTAGGTTATCCTTATGAAGACATATTGATGCAAGAGAGTTTGTCAGAACAACAGGCCTCACTTAATTCATCCATAGTTGATGGATTACCTTCACCTGATGCTTCACAATCAACAAAAGAAGTCAAAAGTAAGGACACCATGGTCAAACACAGAGAGAAACTCAGGAGAAAGTTAGAGATCTGAGAAATCTCACAAATTGATGCCAGCTAGGAAAGAATCTGCATCTTCAGGTGAATCCAAGGCCTGTGCGATCAGAAGGCTGGACTGCCAGAAAATTACAGAAGACATTCAGCAATCAATCAGAGATGCATTCTATGCCACTGGATCTCTTTAGTTGCAGAGGGAATGGCTGGCAAGGTATTTGAGCATTACAGCAGATGACAAGGGAAGGAAGAAGAATGTATACACCCTTCCAAGAATGAATGACACCTTTGGTTCCTTCACAGTTTGTAAGACCATGTTTCTGCGAGCACTTGGAATCTCAAAAGGACAAGTGCGCACTGTGATCAACAAACTGCAGCCTTCTGGTATGGTTGAAAATGAGAGGAGAGGAGGCAGACAAGAAACTGTGATACAGAGGGACAAAGATTTGCAGGAGTCAGTAATGGGACATATTATCATCATGTTCCCAAGAATGAAGCCACAGTATCGTAGGGCTGACAGCAAATGCCAGTATCTGTCTGCAGATCTCAGTGCATCAAAAATGTATGAGATGTACAGACCTTATCGCAAATAGCTACCCGCAAAGGGACGACGGGAACGAAAAGGGACCAAGAGCACCGCTATCGTCTGAATGCGAACATGAGAAACACTAGCAGCCGACTACTTTACATCGTTCGCTTCAGCGTTCTGCTTCCTTCGACCGAACAGAACATCAATTTTAAATTGCGACTTCACGGATTACTTTGGATTCTGACCTATGGGCGGTGGTGACAAGGCTGCTTCATTCTCACATTAGAAAATTCTCAAAGAGATAAACCTGAAGTTCCATCACCCAAAGAAAGACACATGTGGACTCTGCATGTCATATCTACAAGGATCTGCAGAAAAGAAATAGGAGCTCAGGGAAAGATATGAGAAACATATCAAAGAAAATTAAAAGGTGAGGGAAGACAGGAAAAGAGCTGAACAGAGAGCTTCTCATGATCAAGATTACTGTGCAACTGTGTGTCTGATCATTCTGCAGGCTGTCATCTACTTGCCCACATCAAAGAGGTCTGAGTTTTTCTACACGCGGAGACTAGGCAACTTCAACTTCACCATCTATGAGCTTGGAACAAGAACACCACCTGCTATCCCTCATATGAGGGCCAAACACAGCATGGCTCGAGTGAAACACTTTTTTTTTCAACTTTTGAGTGACGATGAGTGACGAGAAACATGGTTTTATATCAGAGTTTATTGTAGAATAATGAATGAAATCATTTTTTTCTTTAAAATGTCTTTATAACGTTCTTGACAGGTTATGTCATCTACAGGTATTTTATCACTAGTTAGAGAAATTTTAGACAATCAGGATATCTCTTTCCTACCCACAGCCTTAAAAGATTTAATATTTAATATTAAAGTAAATCATTATCTTCATGTCTTTAGATGCTCTTGACAGGTTATGTCATCTACAGATATTTTACCACTAGTTAGAGAAATTTTAGACAATCAGGATATCTCTTTCCTACCCACAGCCTTAAAAGATGTAATGTTTAATTAGTAAATCATTATCTTCATGTCTTTGAACGCTCTTGACAGGTTATGTCATCTACAGACGTTTTATCACTAGTTAGAGAAATTTTAGACAATCAGGATATCTCTTTCCTACCCACAGCCTTAAACGATTTAATGTTAGTAAATCATTATATAATCTCTCCTGCTAGTATGACAGTTTGGGAATTACACATGAAGTATGGGCATAATCACTGTTTTTGCAACGGCAAAAACTTCAATACTGATTACCTCAAAAATTTACTTTTGCGTCTCTGTGGCTGATCATATCCCTTCATGAAAGCACAAATTACATTTATGGTAATTAGATCAAAGAGAATTTTATTCAGTCTTCTCTGACAGGTGCCATGGTACTTGTGAAATTTGCTTCATTATTTTCGTGTCCTTTTTTAACCCCTTGACACATTGCTTACAAGGACTGCTTGCATCATGTTCACACTTTAACCCGTTGAGGACGAGTCCCGAGTATGCTCCTCTGGCGAGGGTCTATGGGAATTGCGCATTGTAGCAAAATGAGTACATCCTCAATGGGTCAAAGGTCCAGTTTACCTTTGGGAGCAACGTTTTACAATTTTATTTCAAGATTTCACATTTGATGTATATGTGTAGGTCTGTTGCATCACAAAACATCCTACCATATAAAATTCTTTGCAATAAAGCCTGAATTATCAAGGAGATATCTGTATTTTTCTGAGTAAACCATATCTGTAGACAGTTTAGTATGGAAACATTTGTATTATAACTATTGTTTACATTTTGTGCATTTAACCCATTGAGGACTGTTTGATTTTGCTACAACACACATTTCCCATAGCTGCTTGCCCGAGCATACCCGGGACTTGTCACAACACTTGTCAACAGTACTTACATCGATGACAAGGATTCAAATATTTAAAGTGGTTGTTTCTATCTATAACTCACATTTTAAAACTATTTTAAAGCACTAATGCTGGGGTTTGTTTAATCTGCAAAGTTATGGTAATAAATTATGCCTTGAAAGAGAATGAGAGGATCATTGCAGGTGCACACTGATTTTGATTTTCATTATTTATCGTAATTATACACTGTATATATTTTTTTTGGTGGTATTTTTGTACTTGTATTTTTGTATTATTCTGGTATAAATATTAATTTTTCCAGAAAACTGTGCTCTAAGTAACATCTGTATTAAGCACTTTATAAATGTATTGTATTATTATTATTATTATTATCATTATTATCATGATGGCAAATGGTCAGACTCACGGTCACCTGACTGCCCCGAGCTGCCGACTCCTGGATGTGGCTGCAGAGGAGGAAGACCCACATCCTCTGGACTGCTCCTCAGCATGAAACCTGCTGCTGTGGCAACAATGACAGCACCGGAAGCTAAAAGGAGCAAAAGGATGAGAAAGATAATATTATGCAGCTTTGCAGAGGATGTCAGACTTTAGTAAACTAGGACTACGGATCAAATAATCAACATGCCGGGTTAGTGGACCATACATTTCCTCTATACCATGCACTAGACTTTTATCTGCCTTAACAGTACGGTAGCAGACTGCTCCCAAAAGATTAATTTACAAAGTACTCTCATTTCTTTTTTTTTCTTTTTTTTTTTTTTTGGGGGGGGGGGGGGGGAGGGCTACTGTTTTCATGAAAAAAGTATTTAATTCGATTGACCCGTTCCTTACGGAGACTTGGTATACCAGGTTTCCACAATGTAGCCAGGAGTGTCTGCATTCGTGGCCTAAATTCATGTTAATTTGTGTTACAGCACCCAGGAAAAAAAAAAAAAAAAGCTTTAGAGAAATATTTAGAGTTCTATCAATATGTTTTCTTTCTGTATGAAACCTCTGTCTATGGCAGTATATTATAATGGCCTTTTTTTCAATGTAGTGTTTGCTTATTTTATTTAATATGAAACTCATATGAAGATGTACAGGGCAATCAAGGTTGAGCTCAGTAGATATGTGCATTCGCTTACCACAGTCAAGTGTGTCTTTTGATTAGAAAACGAGTCTGTGAGCCATCAGCACATACTCTATTCATACCTGTAAATTCTTATACCTATTCCTATGATTGCCTACTATATCAAACAGTACTATAAAAATATGTTTATATGCTGTAGCATGCTGTAGCCATCAGCACATACTCTATTCATACCTGTAAATTCTTATACCTATTCCTATGATTGCCTACTATATCAAACAGTACTATAAAAATATGTTTATATGCTGTAGCACTGTATGCCACTGCCAAAGTCTGTCTCAACATGCAATACAGTACTCTCCGCGTAATCGGGTATCGCTTAAACGGGTAATCCGTTTAATTGGGTAGTAATGTCAAAATCAGTTCCAATGCACACTAAAATTACCTGATAATCGGGTTGCCTCTCCGCATAAACGGGTAAATAATTTTCTTCTTATCAGTTCTACCCACGTTTTATGGCAGATTTAACACTTAAAGAAATCATGAATGTCAAATTTTCCACGGCTAATCGCATTTTCTGCTTAATTTGAAAAGAAGACCGATCATTTGGGGAGTGATTAAACATGAAAACACATGTACCACTACCGACTTGTCACACGTAAACGAAAAGTTAACATACAGCTGGCACGCACAACTGCGTAGACATACAGGAATTGCTCCTCCCTTGCTCTGCAACAGCATTCACAAGTTTGCAACGAAAATCAGGCCATTCACCAGCTCCATAATTTTGCTTTTCCCCAGTCACTTCTCGAAAGTAACCCTACGTTCTACGTGACTAGTTCCCGCAAAGAGACGTGTTCATTTCGGAAAATGCCTGCGTGTTTGCGAGGAGTCCAAACGTCAAACGACAAAGTTTTCTGAAGACATGTTTGTTCGTAAAAAGAGTGTAAATTATTGCCCGTGACTGAGCAAGTGTAAGGAATGTATAATGTGCCGTGCAAACACGCGTGTTAAGCATAGAGTGTAGGTGTTTGGTGCAGTGTACAATGCATGTACATACACATTGTGTGTGTCAACTGTGAATGAGACGTGTTCTTCTGTTAATCGGGTACTCCGCTTAATCGGGTAAGAAACGCTCTGCCCGAGCCTACCCGATTATGCGGAGAGTACTGTACTACCAAGTGCAGGCTCACCAACAACATGAAGGCCATATTCCTACCACACCCATTAGAGTACACAATATTTACAAACCAAGCCAATCACAACAGTCAGTATGAAACAGTCAAAACTGTCTACAGTGACCCACCAAGTGAGACAGAAAAGGGAACTGTCATAAACAGGTGGCTGCTACAGACAGTGTCTTTAATATGGCTTTCTCTCGGGGGATTTTTTTTTTATTATTACTTTTTGTCTATTTATTTATTCATTATTTTTAGTGGCTGTGCACAGCAGGTGGCCACTATTGACAGGTGGCTGCTATAAAAAGGGCTGCTATGAGCAGGCGGTCGCAAAGGTGGGTCTGACTGTATCATTTACCAGCCATTCATTACCTTACCACAAAACTGCATGGAGGCCCTCCATCCAAAGGACTGGGCCAGAATCGTCAGTCCCAGTGGTCCCAGAGTGCCGGCCAGGTTGGAGGCCGAGGATACAACACACCATGACAAGCCAATCTCTGAGGGCAGATACCACTGTGGAGGGAGATGGTTACCATGGAGACAAGACAGCTTTAGTATTAAGTATTCAAAGTTCTTAAGTATTAAGTATTCAAACTTGTGAACACGATTTCTGGAAGACTCTCCTCTTGCCGTGCAGCTTTTTAACCCGTTGAGGACGAGTCCCGAGTATACGAGTATACTCGGACAGGCGTCTATGGGAAATGCGTGTTGTAGCAAAATCAGTCCGTCCTCAACGGGTTAATTAGTCACTTGAAATTTAAAGACTACAATGTGTCAACAAAACATTTACTGCTGAAAGAGAGTAATGTAAATCACATGAGGTAAATCTACATGTGAAACAAAAAATACTTGAATGCTATAGAATGATACTAACATTACTGTGATTCAATCAAAAATCTATTTTACAATAAAGATAGAAAAAGAAAGGAGAAAAAAGATGGGAAAACTAAAAATAGAAGAAAGGATGATGATGATGTTGATAGTGTTCAGTACTGATGATAGTAAAGATAATACTAATAATACTTAAACATGTATTGATACATTTATAACAGTAGTAGTAAAACTACTAAGTACTTATAACAATATAGCAATAATATCAAAACAAAAACTAGAAATGTCGCTACAGCGACTGGTTATACCCCCGCCAAACAACATTTCATAAGCTTTGGTCAAAACAACATTTCATAAGCTTTGGTCAAAATACTGAGGAAGTAGTTAAATCCGCAAGATCTTTCCTTGATCTTCTGCCATTAATATGCTGTTACCATGGCAACGTACTTTCGGGTACTGTCGAAAAATGTGTCTTGCACATCTACAACCAAAGGCACACATCTGTACCAAGTTTCATGGAAATTGGGCAAAAACTGAGGAAGTAGATTGCAACACAAAATTTTCCATCATTTTGGCTCATAATATGTGAGCTGTTACCATGGCAACATACTTTTTGTCACTGTCAAGAAATGTGTCATGCTGACCTATATCCTAAGACAAACATTCAATATGAATTCCATGAGAATTGGAAGAACACTGATGAAGCAGTTTTGCCATGAAGCATTTTGCCCTATATTTTACCAATAACATGCCGTTACCATGGCAACGCACTTTTTGCCACTGCGGAAATATGTGTCTTGCACATTAACATATTCAGATGAACATCTGTACCTAATTTCATAAAAATTGATCAAAAACTGTGGGAGGAGTTCGCGACGCAAGATTTGTACCCATTTTTGCCCATAATATGCCGTTATCATGGCAATGTACTTTTGGGTACTGTCAAAAAATATGTCTTGTACATCTACAACCCAAGGCACACACATCTGTGCCAAGTTTTATGGGAATCGGTTGAAAACTGAGGAAGTAGTTTGCGACGCAAGATTTGCAACGGACCGACCGCCCGACCGCCCAACCGACCGCCCGACCGACCGCCCGACCGACCGCTGATTCCTATATACCCCCTTCAAACTTCGTTTGGCGGGGGTATAATTACAAAATTGATGATTAGAAGAAGAATTCATATGTCAAGACTTCTTCTTTCTCTTGCAATTTGGGAACAAACCCAAATCAATGCAACTGATTGACAAATTGCCCTACATCGACGGAAGCATTTCATGAATTTGGAAAAACCCAAATCAAACCAAAACAAAACAAGCATAAAAACAACAAACTAACAACCACATACGTTAACAATTGTTTACTCCTTCTCTCACACATCATCACTACAAACAGCACTCCCTATCACTAGTACCACACTTTCTTCTCATATTAAAGAGAGCTCCGTCTAACCTGCTTCAGGACTTTTGAGACCCCGGGCCAGCCACACCCCTGGGCCAGGCCAATGAGGAAGGAGGCCGACACGAATCCAGAGACAGAGCTGGCTACTGACTGCTGGAGGGCCAGTACACCAGTGGCGAAGAGACCCAGGGGGAACATAAAGCGGGGGCTGACGTGATCAGAGAGCACCCCACCCACAAACTTACTGATGGAGTATGACAGGGATAGGCTACTCGCTACGGCTCCTGGAGATGTGAGAAAAAGAAATAATAAGTGGGTTCTCGCATCATCAATTTTCATCTTCCTATATCAAAATTTTCATATTTTGGGGAATTTGCATCTAATATCAACAATCATATGTGACCCTGCATCTCAATACCAACAAAAAGTCACCAGACATGGATTTTTAGTTGAGAGCATAATTTAGATTATTCTGGAAGAGCATACTTTCAACTTTAAAATGATGCATAACTCAATTCTTGAAAATGGACTCCCCTTACCTATATGTCTAAATACTAGAAAGAAAGCACACACTCTGGAAAAGTGTGAACTGAGAAAAGAGACTCTGAAGTACAGGGTCAATTCAAGCACTTAATCTTTACCAAGCCATGCTAGTTGTGCAATGAATGGGACAAAAAAACAAACAAACAAACAAAAAAACAGGATGTAAACAACTGGAGCAACAACAAAGAAGAGATTATGAGATTATGCTAAAATTTAGCAGGCTTTATTCATTCTGTCCAAGATTAATGCCACCTTTCAAAGCAGTAGCATCATCCATTCTAAAGTTATTAGAGTTGAAAGTGAAGACTGTGTCCAGGGTTTTTAACAAATTAAAAGGGGACTCATCCACCTAATCACACTGTTCTTTGAAAAAAAAAAATGATTTTGTGAAAAACTGCTAAAAACATGTCACATTCTTGTTCGTACTGTGATCCAAAATTTTAGCACAATGTAGGTTGCTCTTTCAGAAAATATGAATAAGTCAGATTTGGCTAGGTTGACCCATTTCACCAATTTTCAGTCCTCACGCAAAATCAGTGTGTGCGACCTTTTGTTGGTTTTGGGACCTAAGAGCTCTTCTGCCAATTTTTTTTTTTTTTTTCACATTTTGATTAGACATACACCCTGTAATTATGATTTGATTTTTTTCAAAATCTGAGCTTGGGGTTACATGGAACAGACATCTTGCCCCTGTGTGAAACATTATTTGAACCACAGCCTTCATCCAAGAGACTCATGTTTACCTAGCTCATTGTTTTCCAGACCCTTGTCTGCTATAATTTCAGGCATCAAGTAGATGAAGCTCTTCCGATTGAGGTAGTAGAGTCCGTAACCCACGAAAAGAACACAGACGTTGATGAGCCGCCATTGTTGGTAGACAGTTCTCATTTCACTAGACTTTGAAAAAAAAGAAAAAAAAAAGAAAAAATCACAAAAGTCTACAAAATGAAATTCCAATCTTGAGGTATGGTGCTTAATCTTCAAAAATTTAACATTTCATATATTTTTTATGTCGAGATATTTCTGTAATTGATATCGATCTACACTATATAGGCTATAGTTACCTTTCAGTAGTTTTTTTTTTTTTATATATATTTGAAGATAGGCCTAGTAGTAAAAGTATTAGCCCAACCAAACTGTGTAGTGTTAAAAAGTCAAGGTAGCCCCGGAGCGCTCTATTGGTGCAGTGAATCTTGAGGCAACATATTTCACAGCCAGCCTGAACCGCACCAGCTGTACCATGCCAGCGACCCCATCGTATAGACCGATGGCATCTGTCTCTTCACGGTGGGCTTGTTATCTGACGTTTGGACATGTATGGTCAACCCAACACTGACCGTATAAATTACATGATACATGCCCTAACGTCAGATAAGAAGCCCACTGTGAAGAGACAGATATCATCAGTCTTACCCCAACACTAACTACGACCAGTGCCAGCCCCAACTCGTAGCTCCCACAGTGTAACTGTAACTGTGTACAAGGAGCGCCCCGGGCTTTAAATTATACCCAACACGTAAATTAACATGTCGGGCTGTTCCCAGTTACCGGTTACAGGGCCGGGAGCCCCGCAAGCATGTTTTTTTTTAGACGGCGCAGATTGGGGACCCTAAAATTCTATTGGGGACCCTATCCCTAAACCTAAACCCTAACCCTAACGGCCTAACCCCAACCCTAACCCTAACCTTAACCCTAACCAAAAACCCTAACCCAACGTTTTTCCCATAGGTTTAACACGCGCCATGCCCCAATCTGTGCCGTCTCAAAAAAAAAAAAAAAAAAACGCGCCCCGCAACGCCAACGGGGTTAATTTCACCACACTAACGTTAGTCACTAGGACTGGTGCCTATACAATAGGCAATAGACAGGTCTAACGTTTTATGGCTACTACTACACTGCACTAGCACTGGAAATTTGGAGAAAAAAAAATGCCTGCAAAAGAAAAAAAATAACGGAGCTAAATCAGACAGAGCGAAAGCATCGACCAACGATAAATACTGGAGTAAAATATTAGGCCTGAGATCTATCGATCCCGACACAAAAATTGCAACAGCTCGCTACATCGTCTGATCGTCCTCGCCGGAACATGCGCCAATCGTCAGCCGCATCTTCCCGGTGGGACCGAGCAGCAAGTGCCTACTGGAGGGTAGTGATCAAAGCGATAGATAATATTATCTACACCATATCGTGTGTCCCTTTCCCTATCAAAACAGACTACGGTATATATAATATACACTGTAATTTCAAATCAGAAGTAACCCAAGGATGAAGGAATGAAAATACTTACAACGCAAAGCTTGGCAGGGTATGTTTAAAGTGTTTAGCAGACTCCTTGTTGTCGGCAGCTAGCTGCAAAGAACTACCATCCAATTTCCTAGATCCTGTGCCGCCCTCGCTGGCCGCCGGCCCACGTACTCACTTCACCGGACACAAGCCGCGCGCGGCCATTTTGTCACCCCAAATTCCACATTTTCATGCGCTTACCGTCTCTCTCTTATCATGCATAAACATTTTCCCCTCGTCGATCAGCCAATCAAATATTTGATCTGAAATAATCGCCAATATCTTCCTCGTGTCATACTCATTCTAACAATGCCAATTTCATGAATAAAATATCAATCCAAATATATAAAAAAGTCATTCAAAAATTCCTTTTTCCTATCGATTTGGTCTTCGAAAAATTTAAGGGTTTTTTTGTTGATTGATTAAAAATTATTTGAAGTTTTTTGCGGAAAATCATTAATATAATTTTGATATTTATGATTTTCTCTTCAAATTGGCCATTCAGTTTGCAAGTCTAATTGGGTAGAACTTTTTTTACGTGTGTCTGAAGTTCGGCAACAAATAAACAGAGTTTCCATCGTTTTTGACGTCGTGACCGTTTTTAGTCAATTTTTGAACATCAATGTGACGCTGAAGTGTAATTCTTCGTACCTCTTATACAGTACGATATTACCGATGGCTTTATCGGATTGTTTTAGTTGATTCGGAGAAATAATCTTGATTAGAGTGATCTTCAACTGAGTTTAAAAGCAGCATAATCGTGTTTTGATCGGGACACGCATCTGGAGTACGCCGGTGCCGTTGGGGCGACGTGCAGGTGAGTTTCCGTTCGCATTCGATGTGAGCGTGGTCCCATGCCGTACTATGCGCGTAGTGTACGCGTCAAAAACCACCAACACAACTTGTAAAAAGTATTAAAAATTAACTTTTATGTATTACGACGCATTTGCAGGTCATCTTGTCTTATTATAATATTCTTAATTGCTACCAATCATTTTGTAAGTGTTTGATCCCTAACTTTGACACACAGTTAGCTTTTCAAATGTGTGTGATGATGGACTAGACTAGTAATAATATATTGTCATTGTATATCTCATAGATATGAACATCACATTGACACAATGTTATGAATATATCATCATATTGACCTTACCTACAGTGCTATACCCATAGGCGTTGGGACTTTTTTTTATAGTGGGGGGGAATGATTTTTTTTTTCCCTGTGCCAGCTCCAGTGGTCATGCTTTTAAGTTTTAATGCATGAAGCGAGGGGTGTCGTATCTGTGCGTACCGGTAATACGTGTACATGCATGTGGCTTTCATCCGCAGGCTGCAGGCATGCTGGATGATTACGCTGAAAAGTAAAGTAAATAATAAAGATTTTTGAAAAAAAGTTCTGGAGCCCTGATTTCGGGGGGGGGGGGGGGGGGGCGCTGTATTTGTACAGTAACTACATAAAAATTCAAAACAATATTTAAGTAGTCAGTATACTGCTTTGGTATTTTCCTGCCAGATGTACACAGACTTGATCTGCATAATCATGAAATATCAATATTCAGTCTCGTTCGCATTCAAATTAACATCCTTTATAGACAATATTATTATTGTATGGATACTTGAGAATCACTCAATGTTGGTTCAAACTAGATGATGAACAACATGCACCCTGGAGCAAGTTTATTTAGGTACCTGAATCTCCTCAGTCCTTTAAATGAAATTTGATATCTGCATTTTTTTATGTACTTAAGTGTATTTGCAATGTATATTAGGTGCAATTCTACTGCGAGAAACTAAAGGACCATCACCTGAGTCGGTGAATGCTCAGCCGATTTCTTCTTGGTCGTCTTCTTTGCTGCTTTCGAAGCAGCCATCACGATAACAATTGATGCAATGCGTAGTGAGTCAGAGATCAGTGTTTGATTCATACTGAAGCAATTACAGTCTGTTGTCTTTCTCTAGTTTCAGTAATCATAGATTTCCTTTGCATTTACTCATTGTTTGATCACTTTATTTTTGCCTGTTTCTGTGATAGGAAGCTGGGTTCAAAAAGATCCATTGTTCTTCGACTGATCAGAGATCAAGCTGGAGCTCGTCTGTGAGGGAGAAACGTCTCGGGTTGCTCCTTATGTTGTTAAGGTTGGAGTACATTCCTTCTCCCCCCTCGCTCACCCATGAGGCCAAGCCCAGCTCCCCAAAGCTGGTACCACGGGATAATGTTGTCTTCGACAATGTTGAGTTTTAATTTTCAAAAGGTGTAGTTCAGTTTTTGTGAAGTGATAAGGGAAGGTCACATACTGGCTTAGGCTTTGGTATTAGATTATAAAACATCTGACTTCTGTTGAGTTTTACTGTATAAGCTATTTATTTCACATACATAATTTCTTTGTGATTTTATCACTAGATTGGGAAGTTAGCAAGAGTTTAATTTTAGAATTTTAGTAATGTTTCTTTAACTATGAATAGACAAATATTGGAAAGGGAAATTTTATGAAGACTGACTCGTGAAGATATCCCCCCCAGCAAAATATATAACTTATACAGTACTAATGAAAATGACAGCATGTATCTACATTACACTGACAATGGTATACATGTATATCCTATGTTCTGTCCCCCCTCAAAAGTAAAGGAAATAATCTATACATAACACTGCAACAAAGAGCCTATTCTGAAGTAATTTGAATGATATATTGTATATATGAATTTATAGTTTATGTTGTCATAAATTACAAGCTTATATTAATTATTGTAATAAACAGAAAAAAAAAAATACATTACCTGTCCTAAGTTGCCATCCTTGAGAATTGCTGTTTTGTTTGTGGATTTTGCTATCATTTCTTTTACAACTTTGGCTGCCATTGCCTCTGTTTGAGATGGTGTGAGGTCATTGCATGTGTTTCATGTTTTTTGTGATACTGGTGATCGTGGAGTGCTGCAACAGTAATCACCCATGTGTGTTTTGAAATTGATGATGCTTTTTAGTGGGGTCACCCTTGTTTTTTTAGTGGGGCCACCCTTATTTTTTTTCCATGGCCAGTGAACATACACTGCATATACCAACATGAGGATCTTGCTCCCGATTGACAACATTTGTGGGCATTTTTTTTGAGAGAATTCAATTCAATTCAGTTCAATTCAAGTAAAGTCAATTCAATTCATTTTTAATCGTCCAATAAAAACATCACAAGAAATTCAGTGCTGGATTTTTACATATAAATGACAAAACAACAAATACAATATGTACATAGAGAGAAGAAAACAACACGAAATAGTACATGATAAATAGATAAACAACCGAACACGTATGCAAAGTCAAACTGAAAAGAACAATCGTATAAAAACATGGCATGAAAACTGGCTCCATTGGCATGAAAAACTGTAGACAGAAAGATCCGTCTGTCTGGAGGAGTCTTTTATTTATCTACACTATATTTATTTATTTATTTATTTATTTATTTATTTATTTTTGACGTTATTGCTATCCTGGGGATCCGTGGTAGCCAGACGCAGTCTCCACGGAACGTTTCCCTGACGACCAGATGCAGACCAATCTTTCGGTCAAGAAAAACTCCAGACACCTTCCCTGTTACTGCATTCCCAATCTCTACCCCACCCCCCCCCCCCATGTCAGCCAGTGATGCGATAAACTGAAACAACTCAAATCAGCTTGCCCTAAAATACAACACAGCATCAAAATTAATCCATACAAAACAATATCAGTGATTATATCATTATATAAATTTCTTTCCAATCCCACCAATATTGCACATAATCACTTTACAAATTGTGAGATATAATGATTACGAATAATCATTGCAGTTGTGCGTCAGAAAAAATATATATACATGTATATGTATACTGTAAAAGTGGATATTTTCGCGCGACTGATTTTTCGCGCAAGGCCGGGTCAGAAGAGTTTCGCGTGTTATTAACCGAAATGCGCGAAAATTTCAACACCGCGAAAATTTCCACTTTTACAGTATATATATACATTGTATATAAAGGGAGGATAAGCGGTAGAGAGAAAAAAAAAACAAAGAGAAAAAAAAAGGAAAGGAAGCAGAGGTAAATAACATACTGTTGTGTTTCAAACAAGAGTCAATGAATCAGTCACACCAACATAAAATCATTGCATTTACGGAGAGAACATTTATTGGCGTCTTGACTTCAGGAGGACCAAATTCAGACTGACTCCCAAACAGGAGTTTTAGCTTGGCATCATACACAGCCAAGTATGCAAACAATTAACCAGTTGGCTACTTCCATCATAGAAGCTTGGGATTAAGTGAGAAACTAATACAGGTACAATCGGGCAATAGGGTGGCAATTGGAGGGAGGCATGGCTACAACAATAGGACAAAGAGACATAAAGTTGAGACTATTTCAAAGGGGTGACATCAAATGTTTAGCTACTAGGGGAGGACAAAGGATAGGAAGTTGCATAGTCAGTATAGTAGATGAGAAAAGGGCTATACGATTACTGTTTTATTCTAGGCACCAACACTAAGCTTATACTTGTGTGTCTTGGTTCAATTAACACATAGGGGCTAACTAAGCTCTCCAGTTTATGACTTTAGGACAAAGGATATTCAAGCTGTACAAGATGTATGTGTGGGTGAATACTGCTAGGAATTAGGACATTGACCCTGACTATGAAGTAACCATTATACAGGACAAGTTACTGACCTTAACACTTCTCCCCCCTTTGAAAGAAAAGGTATTGTCCTCAATACAAGATACACAAATTACAGGAAAAAAAAAAAAAACACTGATACTAAGTAAATTGCTCCATCATGACTTCAGGTCATAATGATCGAGTCAAATGTCCCCGTACTCAGGAGAACTGATTACATGAAATGAAGAAAGAAAACAGAGGAAAGAGAAAAGGAAGAGAGACAATGAGAGACGATTTACAAAAAGCTAACATCATGAATGACTTGGATTATCAAATGAAAAACAATGCGTCATTGCAGATAGCAAAATTAACATAGACAAAAGACTCATCATAGAAAATGTAACGCATACCATTGATAATAGTGTCATGTGGAGCATAATGAGAGAGAGAAAAAAAACATACACTTCCATATTTATCATTTGCTCACTAATACATTTTAATTGAATTACCTTAAAAGCAAATCATAAGGATACTGCAATAAGGATCTTTTTTTTTCTTTCTAATACTTGTTATCGAGTTAGAGTAACGTGAAGAAAAGGTAAAAGATGTGATACCATAGTGAACAGAGAAGGGTAAAGAAGTAAGAATAACAGTTACTGGATAAAGAATCAGTCGGGAAGGGAGCTATTAGAAGCATGAAGGCATAGAAATGAAGAAGGCAAAGACAACAAGAAAAACGGATTACCGGTGAAAAATAGTGCGCACTATATATACATTGAATATGGAACTTAACATCACATGATATCAAAAGATTGAGAACAAACCAACAAATAATGATTTCATAAGCGGTACTGACAGAGCAGTAACATGTCTAAGCCAAACGTTTTGTCACTGGACTTGACCTGTACAAATATGCAAGAAAAAAAAATCAATAATCAACTAAGATATCAGTAGACAACTACATAGATCAAGTTTTAAGCAGAAGAAGGGTAGGAACACGAGGGCAAAAATGTGCCATCAATTAGGAAGACAGAAAAGAAAATAAATGTACATATGTACATGTGACAGATGTATACCTCTAAGTCTAAGCATATGACACAATCAAAGGAGGTCACTTGTGTATACAGCTAAATAAAAACACGAGATACAGTATACTGTATATCAATCATAAAGTGAAAGGCTACGTCGGAAATCACAGTTACAAACAAAGAGTACCATAATCACTAAAGAGTATTATTGAAATAATGAAAAAAAAATCCTTAAAGTTTTAACCTTGCTCACATGTTGCCATATGTGAAAAACAAATATTGATCACTGTTCCAAACACATACAAAAAAAAAAATGCACCCAATACCATGTTAGAACAAACATGAAATATTAAGAATTGTAATGAAAGTGAGATGTACAAGGAAAGTTCAGAGAAAAATAATTCCCAGCTGAAATGGATTATACATTACGCAAAAGAAAATGCTTATAAAATATTATAAAATATGTATGGTATATGGACAAGTGTGTTTAAGTCAAAAGCTACAGTGCATACACCTCCACAGTAAACTTTGTGAGTAACACAATCTACACTAATTCCAGGGGAAATCACTGCTGCCCGGAAATATCCGGCTAAGGCATCTTTGTATAGATGCAGGGCAGATTATCCCAACTTCATCACATGGTTACACACTCAACACGCCTGTGAGTTTCACTTTCCAAGTAACAATATGCATGTCTTGTCCATAACACCGATTAAACTTTCTATACATGTAACTGCAATAGCCACATTTTCAACACCTGTTTGTGGACATGGCCCATTTGTCCCAGCTGCCTAATATTATTTTATACACTTTATAAATCTCTACTGCAAACTCTTGATTAAAAAAAAAAAGTAAGAAAAATTATAGATGGACAATTAACTGCATGTAAAACGGAAAAAAAGAGCAAAAAACAACAATCGCATTGTCATTCATATCGTTATCGTAAATCCAATCTCCATGCACTCTTACACACAGGATTCCCGATTTCCCCATTGTTGGATTTTACCGTCATTCCCTCACCAATTTAAATCACTGATAGGTTTATTTGATTAAAAAAAAAAAAATTCAATCAACTCATCACTTCAATTAATTGTTAATGCTAAATTTTAATTAGTTTCAGCATCACTATCATGAACTTCCTTTTCCCCCACCCCATGTGACATCTTTAAAAAGAAATCAAGCAAAAGCCATAATCTAACGAATGTTCGAGATATCACAATGAGCAGTGTGCAACAGTAAATAGAGCACATAAAATAAAGCATAACCAAATCAATGTGCATGTGAAATCTAAATGATAAAATGCGAATTGGTGCACTAAATTACACATATATACAAACTATTTACACACAACGAAGCACTGGGATCTAATGGTCAGTTTGTACAGCACGTGACCGAGAAGCACTATGTAGACCCAATAAAATCTGTTCCCTAAATTTTGGGACCCACTGGGGCAAATCGTTACTCAAGTATGGCTTCAATCTATCATGATGTACTATCTTCATTCGGGATTTATTTTGGCGAATTTCAAACAGTAGGTCATTCAATTTTCTGGTTATGACAAAGGGTCCCTGCCATTTTTCAGAATTTAGTTTAGGACTGAGGCCCTTCCTTCTGGTCGTGTCAAGGCAGTACACTAAATCGCCACGTTCGAAAGAATTATAAGCTACTCTGACATCATGATCCCTTTTCTGCCTCTCTGCGGATTTCCCAATATGCTCTCTAGCAAGTTGATAGGCCTCACTTAGCTGCTCCTGTAGGTTAACAGCATACTCTTCATAACTACGAGGCAGGGGGTTGGCTCTTAGGCCTAAGGTGACTTCAAGAGGAGTTTTCACTTCTCGCCCTAGCATCAAATAATTAGGGGAAAACCCTGTGGTCTCGTGGACTGAACTACGGTATGCAGCAGTTAGCAGATTGAGGTTTGCATCCCAGTTATGTTGGTGTTTGCTGACGTAAGCAGATATCATGTTAACAAGAGTCTGATTGAAACGCTCAATGAATCCGTTTGATTGGGGATGATAGCTCGAAGTTCTGGTTTTGTGGGTTTCTAAAATTTTGCAAACATCCTGAAATAATGATGATTCAAATGACCTGCCCTGGTCAGTATGAACTTCGAAGGGGACCCCATATCGCGAAATGAATTCATGGACAAATTTGTTGGCAATCGTAGGTGAGCACTGGTCAGGAATGGGGTAGGCCTCAATCCATTTAGTGAAAGTGTCACCGACAACAAGAATGTACTTGTTGCCTTTCTCAGATTTGGGGAAAGGCCCAAGAATATCCATCGCAATTCTGTCTAATGGGGAACCTTGGTGATAATTTTTGAGAGGGGCACGGGGAAGTTTCGAGGGTCTTTTACGAGCGCCACACACACTACAAGCCCGTACATAGTTTCTGACTGAGTCTCTCATTCTGTACCAGTAATAGTTTTGACGGATTCGACTGAGCGATTTCTTAAAGCCTAAATGGCCTGACAGTACGGCATCATGGTTTGCTTCGAGAATAGTGTTAATTAAGGTTTTTGGTGTGACAAGAGTAAGATGTGACCGTGTGGGGCCATCATCCCACTTCTTATACAAGATACCGTCGATCAAAACGAGCTGTTCCCATAGCAACCAAAGATGCCGTACAGTTGGGCTCTTATCTTGTACCCTTTGTCTATCTGGTCTAGTGTTTGATTCAGAAAGCCAAGTAATGATGGTACCAACATCTTTGTCTTGCTTTTGGAGAGATGACAGACTGATGTTAGTAAAGCCCATAGCATTGAGTATACGATTTGCATCGCTATTCTGTGATTGTACTTTCTGTTTTGCATTCTGTTTACTACCAGCCCCATATTTGGTGTCACGAGGTCTTTTGTTTTGTGCGGACTGCCATCTTGTGGTCACTGCTCTTACATACTTTGCCTGAAGAGGGCGTAGACAGAAATTCCTTATAACCTTGCATATGTGCAGAGGGGAACCCACAAAAATTGTAAGAAGAACATTCAAAACAAAGGAGACATACCATATTGCAGAACATAAATACGAGCCATACACACTGTTTGCTGACTTGTCTTCATCTTTGGTGTCATGTGTTTGTGTTGATGCATTGGTCACACATTCGCTATTGTTCTTCTGCAATCCATCTTCCTTGGTATGTCTCACTCTTCTCGCTGTGAGTGGAATTACGTCCTCGTGGTTGACGAATGAAGACCACGCGGCGTGTTGTTTCTCGCAGTGTGTGCATCCTCCGCATGGTAGAGCATCAATAATATCATGACCATTGTAGCAGGAGCAAGAGTCTGGACTGCATGGGGCTCGTGAGAGGGCATCTGCGTTGGAATGGCTCTTCCCCGCTCGATACTCCATGTCGAAGTTGAATTGGGATAACATCTCGAGCCACCGTGCCATCTGGTCTGCAGGCTCGCGGAACGACATTAGCCATCTCAAAGAGCTGTGGTCAGTCCGAACAGTGAACTTCTGGCCCAGCAAATAGTGCCTGAAGTGGTGCACGAAGGTCACTACAGCTAGCAACTCTCGGCGTGTTACACAATAGCGACGTTGGGTTTTTGTTAGTGTCCGGCTAGCGAATGCTATCGGCCTTTCTTCAGTCCTCCCTGTCATTGGATTTGTCTGCACCTGCGACAGAGTGGCGCCGATACCAAATGCCGATGCATCAGTGTCCAGAATGAATTTTCCGGTGTTGCAGGGGTAAGCCATGACCGTGTCACATGTGAGAGTGTTTTTAAGCTGGGAGAAAGCACTTTCACACTCCTCGTTCCATTCAAACTTCACACCAGATTCAAGAAGGCGGTTCAGCGGACGAGATATTGTGGCAAATCCAGGGATGAATTTTCGATAGTAGGAACACAGTCCCAAAAAGGAGCGCACATCTCCGACATTAGTAGGGATGGGCCAATCGGCGACTGCCTTCACTTTGTCTGGGTTAGGCTTAACTCCACTTGCTGTCACAATATGTCCTAGGTAGAGAACTTCTGACTGAAAGAGTGCACATTTACTGGGTTTGAGTTTGAGACCGGCCCCGCTCAAACGATTCAAAACCTCATCCAAATGTGTCAAATGTTCATCAAATGTCCTGCTGAAAATGATGATATCGTCCAGGTAAACTAACAGTGTCTTCCATTGGAGACCTTTCAGCACAAGTTCCATACATCGCTCAAACGTACTTGGAGCATTAGAAAGGCCGAAGGGCATGACGACATATTCGTATAGACCAGATCGCGTACGGAATGCTGTTTTCGGTCTGTCTTCTTCTTTTACCTCGATCTGCCAGTATCCTGATTGCAAGTCCAAAGTAGAAAAATACTTGCTGCCGCCAAGACTGTCTAGGCACTCATCAATTTTTGGCAGAGGGAAGCAGTCAAACTGAGTTACAGCATTCAATTTCCTGTAGTCAACACATGGTCGAGTAGTGCCGTCTTTCTTTTTCACAAAAACCAGTGGTGATGCCCAAGGCGATGAAGAAGGTTGAATGATCCCAGCATCCAATTGTTCTTGGATTATTTTGTCTTCCTCATGTTCAAACGCACGGGGTGGTCTGCGAGCTGGCTGGCGGATCGGTTGAGCGTCTCCTGTTCTAATTTCATGTTGTAGAAGTCCTGTCCTACCCATGTCACTCGGTGACTTAGCAAATGTATCTGAATGCGTATGTAATAACGCATGAAGCTTATCTTTGCTTACCTCATCAAGTCCTTGAGAGCTATTTTGCCAGAGTTCATTTAAGGCTGGGTGAAGAATTTCGACGGGAGGGGAAGGGATAGATTCTGGAAGACAAGTTGCATGCGTAGTGTTAGGCTTCACTCGACGGATACGATTAATGATAACACTAGCGTCATTTTCTTGATTGTCAAACTTTTGCACATCCTCCACCGCACTAGCAAAACCAACAGTTTTTCCTTTAGGTAAGGTAACATCCTCGGTTGATGTGTTCATAATTCGAACAGGGACACCATTTTCAATTTGTTCATAGTTGCATAATGTCGCAGCCACTATAACAGTGTTTTGGTGAAAATCGAGTCCAGATGGTAACGGTTCAATAAGTATTTCCTGACACGGGTCTATGACATCCTTTTCAACATTTCCAATTGTGAATATTTCACTTTGTGCTGGGATGACTGCAGGTGAATGTAAAGTCACACGCCCAACTAGGAAATTATTTCCACTCAAGTCACAGTTGATCCACACACCACCAATCTTGAGTCCTCTCCTCATTTCAAGAACACAATCAAAATGATACAAGAAATCGAATCCAATGAGAGCATCATCTTGGATTGGTGCCACGTATGCATCCCAAGTGAATATTCTGCCAGCGATTTCAATTTGAAGTGTAACCTGTCCAGTGACATCCATTGTATTGTCATCGGCAGTTTTTAACACTGTTTTGTCAGATGAATTTATGAGAGGTGGCTTATATTCACTTGGAATCTTATCATACAGTTTTTTTGAGATGATGGTGACTGCCGCTCCCGTGTCGATGAGTAAATTTGCTTTGACTTGATTGACTTTAGCTCTCACCGATGCTGAAGCTCCTGCGTTTGTCTCACTCCTTCTTACTTGCACTGTGTGTAAGACCGGTGTCGGGCCGGATGACCCGGTCTCTACTAGTTTCCCGAAGGATGAGTGGCTGAGCTGGCACCGTACTGTGCACCCTCCTGCTGGTTTACATTGCAGTCACGAGCATAATGACCCATTTCACCACAGTTGAAACAGCGAATGTGTTCAGTATTTCGCGGTCGATATCCTCGACCTCGTCCACGATAGCTCCCCCGAGAAAATTGTGCCATGTTGCCCAAATGCGCGATGACATTTCCAGTTACTGAGGCAGAGAGCTGCTCCCCGAATTCTTTGAGTCTTTCCTCTGTTATTGCACTGTCAGACACGTTGATCTGCCTGACTCGTGTTCCAGCTGGGGTAGCCTCATCCTCCCTCAAACTCCTATACATCTCAACGATGTCTCTGGCATCCTCCAGCGATGCAGGCTCTCGCATGCCCACGGTGATAGACAATTGCTGGTCGCCAAGCCCTCGGATAAAATGACGAATGCATATTGATTCAATAGTCTCTCGATCCGCTGTAGGGTATCCCTTGGTGGCTAGCGTTCTGATGTCAGCAACATACTCTGCTATGCTCTCTGTCCTTCCCAGTCGGCGTGTTTCCAATCGTGAGAGGAAGTAGCTTGTCTTTCGATGATCTCCAAACCTTCTTTCAAGGCTGTCAATCAGCTCTTCAAAGGATAGTTCTGAAAAGTCTGGGAGCTGGAATACATAATCAGCTGCATCGCCTTTCAACGACGATAGGAGTCTTAGTCGTTTTTCCTCCTCGCTCCACCGACTACATTTCGATAAACCCAGGAACTGGTGTTTGAAGGCGTCAAAGGAAGTGGTGCCCTCATACGGTGTCTGACGGGGGAGGGGTACATTCCCCAACTCAGGCTTTGACAACTTTAACTGTGCAATTTCCTTCTTTAGAGCTTCAATTTCGTCCTCAGCATGGTCGTTGTTTCCTCTCTCCAGCTTCACATCTGCTTGGCGCTTTTGTCTTCGAGTTTGCGGCATCTTGGTTACTTAAACTAATGTATTTCTTTGGCGTGTATAAGTTTGGATCCCACCGCTGCTCACCAGTGTTGTGTTTCAAACAAGAGTCAATGAATCAGTCACACCAACATAAAATCATTGCATTTACGGAGAGAACATTTATTGGCGTCTTGACTTCAGGAGGACCAAATTCAGACTGACTCCCAAACAGGAGTTTTAGCTTGGCATCATACACAGCCAAGTATGCAAACAATTAACCAGTTGGCTACTTCCATCATAGAAGCTTGGGATTAAGTGAGAAACTAATACAGGTACAATCGGGCAATAGGGTGGCAATTGGAGGGAGGCATGGCTACAACAATAGGACAAAGAGACATAAAGTTGAGACTATTTCAAAGGGGTGACATCAAATGTTTAGCTACTAGGGGAGGACAAAGGATAGGAAGTTGCATAGTCAGTATAGTAGATGAGAAAAGGGCTATACGATTACTGTTTTATTCTAGGCACCAACACTAAGCTTATACTTGTGTGTCTTGGTTCAATTAACACATAGGGGCTAACTAAGCTCTCCAGTTTATGACTTTAGGACAAAGGATATTCAAGCTGTACAAGATGTATGTGTGGGTGAATACTGCTAGGAATTAGGACATTGACCCTGACTATGAAGTAACCATTATACAGGACAAGTTACTGACCTTAACAATACGTACAGTATATCAATCATCATTGCTATGACATCATAGATCCAAAAACTGTAAAATCCCAAGATGAGGTGATGATGATAATGACCAGTCAATGTCAATGACTAATAAGACAAGATTATGATGGTAAAGCTGATAATGAAGGAGGCGATAATGTTGTCGTGCAGATGATAATGATGATGATGATGGAGTTGATTATGATGGTGGTGATGAAGATGATGGTCATAATGATAATAATGGAGATAAAAACACAGGATTTTCAGAATATTTTTCTGTTTTACAGTATCCCCCATCCCATCCCACCCCAACAACTTTCCAGTCCATGCAAAATAAATCACCACATATTTACACCCGAGACAGATGTCCCGATGGTCATCCAAGCCTGTGTTAACACGGGCATGCATGGTGATATAAAGTCAATCAAAAAAAAAATCTGCCCAATTAGACTTGCAATTGGAATTACAAAGTCAAAGAATATGAATCACTGATCAAAGAAAACACAAAAGGCACTATGGAAAAACTTTGGTTAATGTTTGAAATACGTTCAAAAATTGTAAAATAAAATGACTAAATATTGTCTAAAATACGCATGGGACTAACTGCGTTGGCGATGTGTTGAGACAGTGAAAGAAAGAGGGCTTGATTAACGTAATTTCATATTGTCACCATTATCTGTATGACAAAGGACGATGAGGGGTCTTTCATTTTTCATAAATCCACTTTTTTGGACAATGTGACATTGAGATTATTTCAAAATTGCCGCCGAAAAGTAGTTCTCGATTTTTTACCCTAGTGACAGCTGTACAGGAAGTGCGATTAATTAAATCGGCTGAAAGTGATCAGCGCCCCCACTCGTTGTCAGAGCGTACAGTGAGACAATATGGCAGCGCGCACGCTGTGTCCGTGAACGCGTACAGTAGGTGACACGTACACGCTATGCACGCGCGCGTGCCGTAGCCACAGAACTCTCAGTTCTGTGGCCGTAGCCTTTAACGTCGCCCTCTTGTGTCCACTATCCGCATAACCTACCGCTGCACCTTGACCTGCCGTATACTATTAGTCCAGTCAAAATATGAAATGACCCACAACTAATTGCAACAGAAACGATTCCACTTGCATTTGACCCGGAAGAGCTATTAAAATAACATATCAAAAGTTCCCTAAAATTCGAGTGGTGGATCAGTGTCTAATTTGCATAAATTCAAAATGGCCGCCATCCAACCTATTTATGCCTATATCTCGGGATATATAACCCACAGAAAGTAAATTCCGGTGTCTAAACCTATGTCTTTTAGGTCAAGGAATACAAATATGTTATCTTTATCAACTTTCAAGCATCCCTTTATATAGTTTTTGCATAATTGCATATAATTACATACAAAATGGCCGCCATATTGCCTGTGCAAGCCCGTATCTTCGTATATCATTAATGTAGTATACACTCAGAATTAAGTCGCTATATATCTGGACATAAAACCTGTAGAAAATAGATTCTGGTGTCTAAACCTATGGTTTTTAGGTCAGGAAATACAATTATGATACAAGCAGTAACTTTCAAGCTTCCCTTTATACATTTTCTGCATATATTTGCATTTAATTAAATGCAAAAAAAGCCGCCACAGTGCCTCTTTATACAGGCTTATATCTCCATTTGTAAAAGGTACCCAGTGTTGGTGTCTGTGGTCTTAATTTTACTGCTGAGAATCACTGATGTAGAATACGTTCCACTCAGGAATAATTACCTATATCTCACCGAAAATTTGCATAGCTATGTTTATTAAAGCATAAATCTATTCAAATTTTTATCGTGAATATAATTTCTGATATACGAATACGAGCTACAGAATGTTAATTGTACTGTAATTAATGCATTCAATATTTCAAGGGCAAAATTGTTAGAATTCCATTCACGACCTTTAATAACGATTATCCTTACACCCAGTTTTATATTCTTGCATTGATTAAAAGTATTGTACTACATTAAACTCACATTTTCTTGAGATAAAGCCTCAGAACAGAAAACAACTGTAAGTAGCATCAAATAGAACATATCTTTATTTAACTATAATCTCAACTTAGCTTCCAAAGTGTGCTCAATAGGTACACAACAGTAAAGTCTCAAATTATGTAGTAGGAATCGTTAAAGAGATTTTTATGATTACATGATATTTAATGTATTATATTGTGTAATTTTACCCTTATGTTTACTGCTTATACTTGTGTCTATGTTGCAATACTTTTTCTTTAGGCCAAAGGGGGGGGGGGGGGAGGGGAAAGTCATCAAGCTATCCATAAGCTATACTCTACAAAAGTTTCATGAGTTTGGACATTTGTTTAGATGATGTTCTTGTCATATTATCTCATATAGCTTTCAAAGTGTGCTTACGGTACACCAAAATTGGTCTTAAATCATTCAGCAGATTTTTTTTTTTTCAAACAACTTTTTCCTTACCTGCGATGACTTGCAGCCATGTTTAGTCGATACTTGTGTCTTTTGTTGCAAAACTTTTGGCAAAGGCATGTTTATCAATGAGCAACATATGACCGTGATAATTTGTATGGAAGTGTATTTTGTGATATTTTTGCGTGGTTTCACCCAATGACTTACAGAAAAAAAAAAGCAAGATACAAAAAAAAAAGAAAGAAAAGAAAAAGGAAATGCCTTAACATTTCTATTCCTAGTACTATTCCTATTCAGTCGATCAATACAAACAGCATCCTTCTCATTGGCTTCAAGCTCATAAAACGCTTATACATTCTGATAAATGTTACTTTTACCATTTTTCGTGTTGTATCTGTTACATCAGGCTGTTAGCAAACTGGTAGTGTATAGTTGCAGGGCAAACAGATTTGACTGCACACAACCCATATCAGTGGCAGATGCGGGTCATTATAGATCAGACACTTGTTATGTTGTATTTCTAAAATATCTGAGGAGTCAGATGATGCTGTTCTAATTGGTGACTAGGAATGAATAACATTCTTGAAACACAGTTTACAACAAATGTGAGACTTACCACTCTTCTTTTCGTCAGTATGAAATGAAGCCGGGATCCTGTTTACTTTACATTAATCGACTGCAATTTCACACTATCCTAGTCCAGAGTTTGTGGTATAGAACACTTCGAGTGTAAGCGAGTTTTTATGTTTTACACTTTTATCATTGATCTATATTTTCAGAGATCACATTACATACCTTAAGTATCTGTATTATCGCAAGACAGAAAATGAGAATGATGTACTTGAAACGGAAGAAAGTTTTCTTGAAATCCAATGACTTTGATTCATTAGATTTTAAATTCATCTTAGCCAAAGGTTCAAGACAGCAAAAAAGGTTCAAGCTAATATTGCAAATAGCCATCATTGATCTTCTGGCGTCCGTCGACAGTCATGCATGCATTTTCAAAAACCATTTTCAGATTCTCTTTTAAGACCCCATGTAATGACAGATCTTCAACAAACTAGGCAAGTAGCATCCCAAGGATGACAGACTATCAAGTTGTTCAAATAGACGCCATGTCCAAAAGGTCCCAGAACCCCCAAATTAAGGAATTTATCATTAAAAGAAAACTCACACACACACACACACACACACACACACACAAGTAGAACCAGGGAGGTGGAAGAACTTCCACCTCCCTGGTAGAACCAGTTATAACAGAGCTAGGTAAAAAGTACAAAGATGAATATCTTGGAGACTGCATAGTTTCGCAGTTTTATCTTCCTTCATTTCAAAATTTTACACATTTTATATATATATATATATATATATATATATATATATATATATATATATATATATATATATATAATATGGTACCAGTACAGAAAATATGACGAAGTAGGGTGGTAATGCATTTCAGTCCAGCAGTGCTATTTAGTCACACCAAATTTTCGACGAATGCATTCGTCTTTCTTCAGAATTGCCATTGTCGACCTTCAGGAAGACAAATATATTCGTCGAAAATTTGGTCTGAATAACTAGCACTGTTGGACTGAAATGCATCACCAGTCTACTTCGTCATATATATAATATTATATATATATCTTTTTTTTAACGTGTGGGCACTAATGTCCCCATCTGTATCTAGAGTTGCTGCTTTTATAAAACCAGAAGAGCATCGAGTAAATACATCAGTGAGTGTATTAGCATACTTTCAAGATTATTATGGCAGATGCAGGGGTGACCTCCTTGGGGCTAGTGCCAAATAGGTACCAATTTTCACTCTTTCATCTTCAAAAAAAAAAAACTGTTCAATTTGTTATCAAACTTGGATGGTAGAATATTGGTATATAAAATGGGAACCATCCCCCGGCCACAGAATGCCCAAAGGCACCTCAAATCTGATCTAGGTGCGGCCACCTTTTTGGCTGGGACCAAATTATTGGAGGCCACTTTTGATTTTTGATCCTCCTTTTGAAAACACATGGTCAAATTTACAACAAACTTAGTACTGTAAGTGCATTTATCGATAGTGTCATGCATATATGGACATCATGCCTCCCTGGGCCCTGGAGGTCCCTAAGGGCTTCCAGATATGGCCCTACAGTTTCCCAACGTCTTCCAATTTCCTTCCTCCCAAGTAATAGTCTGTAAACATGCAAGGAAGGGGAACTTGAGATGCTCGGATGAGGGCTGGACCCCTGGGTCTTTTATTCAGAAAGTGAGTGAGTGACATGGTACCCTGATATGACAAGATCGTCATCTAATGTCCAAACTCATGAAACTTTTTTAGAGTAGCTTATGGATATAAGTTACTCTTAATATGATTTATGATTTGATTTAATTAGATTTATGTATGAATATACGTAAATTTTAGTGAAATATAGGTAATTATTCCTGAGTGGAAGGTATTCTACATCAGTGATTCTCAGCAGTAAAATTAAGACCACAGACACCAACACTGGGTACCTTTTACAAATGGAGATATAAGCCTGTATAAGGAGGCACTGTGGCGGCTTTTTTGCATTTAATTAAATGCAAATATATGCAGAAAATGTATAAAGGGAAGCTTGAAAGTTATTGCTTGTATCATAATTGTATTTCCTGACCTAAAAACCATAGGTTTAGACACCAGAATCTATTTTCTACAGGTTTTATGTTCAGATATATAGCGACTTAATTCTGAGTGTATACTACATTAATGATATACGAAGATACGGGCTTGCACAGGCAATATGGCGGCCATTTTGTATGTAATTATATGCAAATATATGCAAAAACTATATAAAGGGATGCTTGAAAGTTGATAAAGATAACATATTTGTATTCCTTGACCTATAAAACATGGGTTTAGACACCGGAATTTACTTTCTGTGGGTTATATATCCCGAGATATAGGCATAAATAGGTTGGATGGCGGCCATTTTGAATTTATGCAAATTAGACACTGATCCACCACTCGAATTTTAGGGAACTTTTAATATGTTATTTTAATAGCTCCTCCGGTTCATATGCAAGTGGAATCGTTTCTGTTGCAATTAGTTGTGGGTTAACCCACTTTTTGTCGTATTTTCACTGGACTATATTACGTTACTTTCAAAGAGTAAACCAGATTTATAAGGTGAAAATCGGTTTTGGAATGGCTGAAACATAAAAAAAAAAGTCAAATAAGGCTATCCTATAATTAAGGTGGGTCCCACCTTTTTAAGAATGGTGCTTTTTCGATTCTTAGCCATTTCAAAATCAATTTTCATCAAATAAATACTGAGTCCCTCTTGGAATGCTCTTTCATTATCATAACATTTTTTCTCATTACATCTGTATCTCAAAAAACAGCAAAAACAAATGTTTGACACGTGAAGTTAGGTCTCATCCATGTGATTTGAGTACTATAGTAATTGGCATTCAACACTCTTTATCACTCTATTTTACTCTCCAAACTCAGTCATTATGGTATTCGAGGTCAATCATTTTTTTTTTTTTTTTATGAAATCATGACAATATTTTATTCTTAACGGGTTTGATTCCGAGCCCTTTTGAAAATAATGTGGTGTTCCTCAGAGCTCAATATTGGGCCGGCAGTATCATTCCTTGTTCAGTCAATGGTGTCATTAATAACTACCCTCCTTATTTTCTTCCTTTTATTTGCAGCTGGTGATACTAATAATACACTCAACCAAAAAAAGTAAGGTCCCCCTAGCATTTTTGGATATTATCTCAAAAAGTGTTTTACCGATTTTCATAATTCAAACGGGAATGGATAGGACATTTTTATTACTCATAACATGAATGGCATATCATTACCACCTGATATCATTAATTGGTGTGGGGGAAAAATGCATTTTATGTCAAAATGCATGAAAAAAAAAAAGTTGCACTATAGTAGTGATTTGCATTGACTTGAATTGAAAGAGCATGACACACGTGATTGATGAGGAATTCAACGCCTTTGATGAAAATAATAATATTGGTTTTGAAATGGCTGAGATATCCAAAACAGAGTGATTCTAATAAAGTGTTGGACGCACCCTTTTATACGATCGTTTTGTTTTACTTTGTATGTGGATGTTTCAGTCATTCCAAACCAGATTTTCATCAAAAAGCTTTGGATTCCTCTTAAAATGGCATGCTCTGTATTAGGCTACACTGTATTTTAATATAAGTGTTTTCTTGGTATCATTCTCGCAAAAAGTTAAAAGCCCAATTCTCATCTCTGCCATAATTGTACCACCCCTTTAGGTAATACTTTATTGTTGCATTCAATTCTTTCGAAATTATGTGTAATAAATATTAGAACCCAGTTACCTGCAGACGATATAATTATACAGATATACGACTGTTACATTATAGATTCAAGATATCGTGTTATAAATCATGTTTATTTGATGTAGATTGAAAAGTAATAGATTAGCAATATCATTCTATGAAGATACTGTATTGCTACAGAGGAGGCTCCGTATATGTTTAATGTGCCAGACATCTTGTCACCTGTCCACTTGTTATTATTATTATTTTTTTTTTCTTAAAGGTACGAGTCGCCCTATTTCATTGGGACTGATGAATGCAGTTTGTTTTTAACCAAATTTTGTTATATTGGATCTAGTATCGATTTTCTTCTGTATAATACCGACGAACATTATGTGTGTGTGTGTGTGTGTGTGTGTGTGTGTGTGTGTGTGTGTGTGACCAATTGATGCTCTATCACACATTTCAAAATAAAAGTGTTAGCATTATCCGCTGCGAGAGGCCGGGACTCCATGTTATCTTCAATGTTTCGGTTTTTTTTTTTCCCTTGTACATCTGTATAAAATCTATAAATGTATACTGTAGACCCTATCCATAATACAGTGTGTCCCATGACGAGAAAACTCTGCATTCACCTTGTCAAGGAACTGATGGGGAGGATTTACATTGTTCAAAATTCGTTTCTGCATGGGGCAGGGTCCTACATGAGATGGAGGGTAAGGCTTTTCTTCAGTCTTGAGAGGCAGTGGAGATGTTTCATCCAGGGCCGGCGGAGCGTTTTTAAAAGGGGGGGGGGGGGGGGTCACTTCCGGGTTTCTTCAGCTGACAAGCCAAAAAGAAAAAGAAAGGCGGGTCTTCAGCGGAAAAAAAAAATCAAAACAAAACAAAAACAAAAACATAACCTGTACTGCGCTCACACGACAAGTAGTAGGCCTAGATTCTAGGCCTACTAAGTATTTCTTTAAATTAGTGCCCGCCCTTAATACGTACTTCCGGCCGTTTCATAAAAAGTTGATATGATAACAACTCTTGCTGGAATGTCAATTGCCATGGTAACGACAAGAATGCAACTTCCTGATTGGCTGTTGCTATGAGAAGTTGTCATTCCAGCAAGAGTTGACATCCTAACATCTTTTATGAAACGGGGCCCCGGGTTAAAAAAAAAAAAAAAAAAAAAAAAAAAAAAAAAAAAAAAAAAAAAAATTGTGTGTCTGTGTGTGTCTGTGTGTGTCTGTGTGGGGGGGGGGGGGGGGGGCAAAGTATATTATGACACCTTAGGCCCTATGTATTCTGCCGGCCAAGTCCATTTTGCTCCATGTTCATAAATTATCGCTACAAACTGTGACTAGTCTGGTTTTCAACAAATTGAAAACTGAAAAAAAGAAATAATATAGGCCTGTCTACGGATGTGAATAAGTTTCAAAATCTTTGTTGTTTGAATATATCATATCTCTGTTACGAAGTCTTAGAATATACTAGTAAGAAAAGAATAGATTTCATGGGTCAGAGTATTGTTGTTCTTTCATAGGCCAATACATTAACCCGTTTCATACTGAAATCTGAAATGCCCACAGGCTTAATACGCAGGCCACAAGTTCGCGTGACTTTTGGTCGTGTTTGGGCTATTTTCCGCAGTTCGAATAGCAGCAACTTGACAAAATGGCAGCCCCCTGTGAGACAGGTGCTCCGCTTCGAGTCGTGGAGTTTTTCAGTGGAGTTGGCGGATTACACTGTGCGGTTAAAGGTAAAATGCCGAATTTGTATGCTGAAAATCATGGCAGCTTAATAGTAGTAATTCTATCGTGAATGCTGTCAGCACAGGCTCATGTTTCTGTGTTGGCCTACGTGTGTCATGCATGTCATTTCATACGCCGTAACCACAGCAGGGGCTCCATCCATACTGTATGCCGAAAGGCTTTGGCTTGCCTTTGGCCTGCACACAATGTTGGTGCCCCACCGCGCCGCGCCGCGTCCGATCCCTACAAAGAGCCACTACACTGATCTCTAACATAGATCCTAAGGAAATTGTAAAGATCAATGTATGGAGCTATGGTAGCTCCTAGCTATCCCGACCAGGACAGCGATACTGGGCTGTGCATAAAGTAGCTCCATCTTCCATGCACTGCCCATGCTGCCACTGACACACTGACGGCTAAAAATATCCTGAAGACACCGTAGATTTTATTGTGATAATTCGGACATGCCCACCAGGAACTGTCTTGATCTCATGAAATTATCATATTTCAAGCCGCATGAAATCAGTTATGTTCTCATAAACTTTGATGTATGTTTGGGAAATATTAGACAAAGTTTTGATGAGGGATTCTTTCTTTTCACTCAAACAGATTGAGGCAGTGCGTGGTGGTAATCTAGACTTTCCCAATTTCTGTGGAACATCATTTAATTGGATAATAATCTTGTGCAGATTCAAAAGTGTTTTGTGTCCTTGTGGTTTTGCAGTTTACCTTACAGAGTACCTGCTTTCCAGAAATCTTACCTGCATATGTATGAGATCAAAGCTCACATTTTACTCATTGTAAATTTGTATTCTCGGTGTATCCGATTCTTTTTGTTGTCTATTTCTTTCCACCTGTTTGTCCCTATCTACATTACTGTATGTCTACCTACAATAATGCATCTATTCCCTTCTCCCTTTGTACCTCTCTGTCTAGATACAAGTTTGTATAATACTTTCTACCTATCTCTATCTACTGATTTCTCTCTCTGTTCCTATCTATTAATCAATCTATCTGTTTATCTCTTTATACTTATCTATTGCCTGTATAATTTATATAATACTGATCTCTCCCTCTGTGTCTTTATATATTCATCTTCTATATGTTTGTCTATATCTTTCTGTCTGTCACTCTCTCTCCTTACTAATCTCTCTCTCTCTCTGTCCCTATATTGATGTATTTATCCACATATCTTTCTGCCTGTCTGTCTGTCTTTTGCTGTCTGTTTCTCTATCTACCGATATATACTATACAAAATGTAGTATATCTGCCTCTATCTATATGAAGAGTTTGTTTGCAAAAACCGATAAGTCCATATTTGTCAAATGGAGATATTTGCGATTAAAGGTCAAGAAAAATAAAGAGAATAATAAGAAAATTTTTGCTTCTTTTGACCAAAATTATAACTTTATATGTAGTGACCAATGTATCATTTAAAAGGTATAATTTTGTACTTTATGACAGAGACCGTACTTCAAAATCTTCAAAAATGGACTTATCGGTTTTTGCAAACAAACTCTTCATATTTATCTATTTGTCCGTCTATCTCTTTCTGTTTGTTTATCACTGTGTATTCTTACCTACATATCTTTCTATCTATCTACTGTAAAAGTGGAAATTTTTGTGCATTTCGCGCATCCAGAAACTAGCGCGAAAATAAAAGCACATGAATATTTTTGCGTACCATGTATGTTCCAGTAGTTAATGTCTTGATACCGCGGAATTGTAAGCATGCCAAATTCTTCTTACCCAGCCAAGCGCGAAAATTAGTCACGTGAAAATATCCACTTTTACATTTTATACCTATCTGTCTCTCTCTGTCTCTATCTATTTACATTATCCACCTGTCTATCTATAGTTTTCTATCTACTTGTCACTATCTCTATCTGCCAAATTGATCTCTCTCCCACTATCTCTGTATAATGTATACTTTTTCAATCTGTTGGTCTAGTTGTCTTTCTTCCATTTTGTCACCTTCTCTGTCTGTTGATCTCTCTGTCTCTCTCTGTCTATTGACCGATTCGGGTTCGTTGAGGGCAGCAGACATTTTATGGCACTGGGGGCAGCCATGAGCTCAAATTGCGGTGTCTCAGCCGACCCCCCCTGCTCTCCCCCACCCCCCGGGCAACATGTTTATCGCGCACTTGTAACAAAGGTTCGCGCACTAAGCAAGCATTCGCGCACTCAGTACGAGACGCCCATTGGCTAAAGCAACCATGCATCAGTTTTTCATTCTGCGCGCGTGAGAGGGGTGGGGAGAGAGGAGGGGGGGGGGGGGTCAGCTGAGACACCGCAGTAATGGCGCTGCCCATGCCAAAAATACACATAGCGCGTCACAGAATCGGTCAATATATTGATATATTTCTGTACCGTTTATTTTTGTAGATACCTTACTACACTTTTGTTTGTCACCATGTACAGCCCACATCCTGCATGTATTTATCTCTTTCTTTTTCTCTTTTTTTAATCTCAATCATCTCTGTTTTTAGAGAGTGGAATTGCCAGTGTAGTTGTTGCAGCTGTTGAAATAAACACAGTGGCCAATGCGGTGTACAGACACAACTTCCCTGAGGTTAACTTGCTGCAGAGAAACCTAGAGGTATGTATCTAATCCAAGACAAGTTGGAAGATAGCAGAATTTAAAGGTAAAACAAAGTACTGGTATGCCTAACTGTCAAATTTTGCTCAAAATGTACATGTATACATGCTTAAGAAATGTGTGAGATAACGCTGTAATAACAAGATATTAATTGGGTAATGACAAAAATGCAAAATATTAACCAATAATGTTTGGATCTTACCTAATTGGGGTCAGGCTAACTCGGACTCGGGGACAACTTTGACGGCGGGGCAGAGTTGTGTCCCTGGATTGTACAGTGTTGTACTATGAGAGCACTTTGCGTTGTGGCCAGTCACACTTAATGGGCCGAATTGATACAACGCGCACATCAAAGAACTTCTTTGGTGCGCAAACGAAATGAGCGTGCGCCTACATGTATAAAATATGGCAATCACAAACTGCGTGTAAATTGTGTGAAATAGGGCAGAGTTGTCCCTGAGACCGAGTTAGCCTGCATCCTTTTGGAATAAAAGTCGGTATATCAACTTTTGTCTTTTGATCTCAAAATTCTCCAAACCACCTCGTCATCCCGGCAAATCGCGTCAGCGAGGTAAGTTCCTTGGAAAACTCTTTTGATATATTGCAAGCAAATATGAAATGGGGCAAGACGGGTTCTCAAACCCTTACCAGAACTATGTTTTCCCTTTATAACAATGAGCACTGGACTGTCAGTTTCTGGTAGTACATGCAATTACAAGTGAGTAGAAATGGTGAAGAAGCACAAACACTGCAACGTGTTTGACTAGGTTGAAATAGTGAACACTGATTTGTCACAGAGATAGTTTGTGCAAAAACATGTGGAACTTACATTGTTAATCTGTGTTTTATAAAGATCATATTGCATTTATTATAAAGCTAAATGGTAAGGGCAATTACAATGGTAGAAACTGTAATGTAGACAGCTGACGGGTGTCTACATTCAATTGCTTCTACATGTACACTGTATGGTACATTGTAGCTTCCAAAAAAACAACAACAACAGAACATTTTTAGTCTTTTAATGTAATCACCTGCAAAATGCACTGTTAAGAGTTCTTAGGAGGAATGTTACAGAACTGTCTAGTCTGCTTTAGTTTAAAGTGATTGTTTCTTATCATTTTTGTCTTTTGATTTAAATGTGAATTTTTATGATTTCTTTCCCCCAGTGGAAAGTGAACTTGGCCCTGTTTCATAAAACTTGTTATAAGTGACAAGTTGTCATAGTTGTTATAAACTACTAAAATCCTTGCATCTGATTGGCTAAGAACAAATTTGTCACAGAAATGTGGCAGTTGTCACTAATATTTAAACAAGTTTTATGAAACGGGACCCAGATCTTGCTCGTGCTTGATTTGATAGTCTCTAATTTGGGATTCATGAAAGACTCAGTCAGTCAAATTTGACTTCATGACTTGTACATGTACCTAGTCTCTCATCCAGTGTGAAATCAATGTTCGGGGTCTCTCTCATATATATATGCATTGTTGAACAACTCTGTCCTTCTAGTTATCGATCTTTTTTCCTTTCACAGGGTTTCAGTACTGATGACTTCGACTCTTTTGAGGCAGACATGATAGTGATGAGCCCTCCATGCCAACCCTTCACAAGGTTTGTTAAACCAAATCATGTTCTATTGTCTTTACTCTGATTAAAGAGAGAGGGCAGTGGCTATCACAGCAGTAAAAATAAATAAAGACATACATAAATAAAAATGAATACAAAACAAAACAAGCAACATTGCAGTGACCATGTCAAGGCAATGCATTTGTGCAGAAATGCAACCTATAACATCTCTAGAAAAAAAAAATGCTACATTAGACTGATTCTTACAAACTTTTATGCAGTTTGATAGTATGATTTGCATAGAAAAGAAATCTCACAACAAAACACCTCTGATTCAGTCATGTGACTTTCAAATAATATGAAATTCTTAATTTATATTTTGCCCAAAAGCATGGTAATTTTCCAGGGAACAGAACCTTCTGTGAGACCAAGACAACATTTGGGGTGCTCAGTGGAGCCCCTTACAGCTGAGTTTGCAATAGTTTGAATTATAAGAACTTTGTTGGGATCTCAACTGATTTTACTAGTTAGTCACTTTGTAAGACACCTTAAAGCAAAGAAGGCCTCTTTGAAGTATTTTCAATAGTGCTACATTGTATCTATTTACAGAGATAGAATTACAGCTTACTGTATTGGCACTCCTTGCCGACTTTTTTTTTTTTATTCTTTTCATTCATTATACATTTATTGGAATAGTAAAGTACCAGATATCGGAATACTGGTAGTAAGGTGCCAGTTTTCAGTTGTTTTCATGTTTCTTCTTCTTTTCTAAACAAGGGTGGGACTCAAGGGCGACAAGAATGATGCAAGAACCAACGCCTTCTTCAACATCATGAGAAACTTGCCGAAGTAAATACCTTACCTTGTACTCTAATCCACTTATTAATACCTAGGTCTGTAGCTTCATAGCAGTGTCAGAGGCAGACCCTGCCCGTAATATCTTGCCAGACACACGATATTGGGCATGGTAGGATAACATTTCATCATTAACAGTCATTGTTTTAAAGGGACTGTACAGTACTGATTGAGGTAGGGATTCATGTTTTGAACATTCCTAAGTAAGATAATGAAAAGCCTCCTATGAAGTATGAAAGAGCATGTAATTTTAAGAAGGATTCAACGTTTATTTGATGAAAATTGGTTTTCAAATGGCTGAGATATCCAAAAAAGTGCTAATAATAAAAGGCGACATGCCCCAACTTTATTAGTATCTCTTTGTTTCACCTTGTTTTTGGATATCTCAGCCATTTCAAAACCGATTTTCATCGAATAAACTTTTGATACCCCTTAGAACTGCATGCTCTTTGACATCTCATAGAGTGGTTTCTGAATATCTCACAAAATGTTAAGAGCTAAATCTTCACCTCGACCAGAACTGTACACACCCTTTAATGTTCCACAATGTTTATGTGCCCAACAATTGAGCTTTGTTTCATACAAAAGAAATATCTGATATTGGTACTTGCTGTAGCAAGATTTGCTTTAAAGTTTTAAACAGGGATACAATTTTCTTTGACAAGAATGACCAATGTGGCATGCTTCCTTTGCCAGATTTCTTACTGGCAAAGCTGTCACTGTTAAAAGATACATGTAGTATACATACAAGAACTTGACTTGTGGTTGAAAGTTCAAACGCCTGTCTTGGAATACTACTCCAGTCTAGAAAATTATGACTGGTGAGATCAGAAAGTAAAGATAAAAGATGATGTTTTAAAAAAGGAAATAATTCATGATGCACAAGAGCATCATTTTTTTATATGAATATTCAAATAAGATGTGCTCACATTTGCTGTACATTATTCTCTGTCATAGCACAAGCAATTTAGACATGTTGTAATTCGTGCTGATTGTCAGTGTAAAACTCCATTCTCTTTCTCACAGAATGCGGAAGAAGCCAAGGTACATTTTGGTTGAAAATGTGAAGGGATTTGAAACGTCCGAGACCAGGTAATTTTGAGTTGGCAGTCTGGCATGGGATCTATGATCAAGATACTGGACACTTAAACCTCTTTAGAAAGGCCACCTGAGGGAGACAAACAAGTGGCCTTCATTTAATAATGGGCGGGTATCTTTAAAAAAAGCTCCATTAACTCTTTACATGCCATGGTGGAAACTCCCTGTGTGCCACATTATTCTGAGACACCAACATAGTTATGCTTTTAGAAAACATTCTCTTTTTAAGATCTTTGTAACTTTTATACATTTCTGTTAAAAGCTGGACATGTAGTGTGCAAAATTGTAGAGAAAATGCCAAGCCTTCCTTTGATGTAAACTATAGGACAAATCTATGATTGTATGGAAGATGTTCATCATCATTGTAGTAATTGAAGGAAATAAAGCTGATCTGCTGTCTCACGAAGCGAGGTAAACACGATTACCTTGCTTCGTGAGACAGAAGATCAGCTTTATTTCCGTCAAACCTATGATTGCTTTTCTTTCAAATGACCTGTAGCTACATTACTGTAAATGCATGAATTTTGCACACAAAACAATGACGGAAACTTTAAGAGTTTACACGCAAATCCAGTAGTTGACACTGCTTGGTGGTCAGTCACCACATAAAATGCTACCTATTAAATAATTATTTTAATGTTGTTAAAGAGTATATTAAATGAAGTAGTTGCAGATTTAATACCTTTAAACTACCGTAAGTAAACATAACACACTGTACATCGAGTTGATTAAAAAACCCTGTTGTTTTATTACCCTGTTGTAGTCATAATAGCATAAGGGCTTTAGAGTCTACAAAATTAAGAAGTTTTCTTATTAATAATTATTTTTGTTTTGTTTATGTCTATCACATCTTTGCATCTATTTCAAGACCAAAGAAGTTTCTATATTATGTACAACTTTAACATAATAGTAAACATACACCCAATTTTGGGTGAATGTCTTTTCTTGTCTGCAGAAATTTCTTGGCAGAAACTTTGGAGAAGTGTCAGTACACATTCCAGGTAAGCTCATGTTGGTTTGAATGCTCATTCGTACAAGTACATACTTGCTTTTCCCTTCATGATGACATTCTAGGTAGAATGAATAGTGGTAAAGCTGAAATGATATTTCGTAATCATTCTACACTTTCAGCTGTCTCTTGCTTCCAAGATATGTTGTTATGTACAAGCCTAACTTACATTTTAGGAAGTGCTATTTGCACTCATGTGAATTCTCTCTGCACTTTTATTGCAATATGGAAATGCTATTCTGACTATAAATATAATGCTGTTTAGCTCCTAAGAGTTTCATTGCACTTTATTTTAATTAAAAATCAAGGAAGAGTCTGAAACATGGTTGTGCCATTTTTATCATCTTTTCTTACAGTATGCCTGCAAAAATGTAAAATATTTTATTTGTCACTTACCATATCTTGTCTTCTCTTTATGTAATATCATTTTAGTTATAACTGGTCTGTATGTACAGTCATGAGAATTGATGCATCTTTACTCTATTAGTATAGTATAGATTCAGTGTTACTGTCTGTGGGTCTGTAATACTTCTTCCTAAGGTACAGGCCATTTCATTTCCACTTCTTGTCCTTTTCTTTTTATACCTGACACATTACCTGAGAAATTGAACAAAGCAAAATTATATTATATGAAATATTAGAAATGTTGATATTTTTTTTTTGTGTGTAAGCAGTACATTGACAGAGCAGGGCCCCGTTTTATCAAGAGATAAAATCAGTTCTAAATTACCCTACCACACAGTCTGCCATAGACTTACAGTTGGAATCAACTCTAAATAAAAAAGAAAATAAATGAATTTTAACTCTTCATAAAACAGGGTCCAGGCCAGCCAAATAGCTTTTCACAAATGCCTGCTTTTCTTCATTTTCGTTTCTGCTTTTTGTTTGTTTGTTGGTTTGTTTTATTCTCTTTCCCACTTCAGGAATTCCTTCTGTCACCCTTAGATATTGGTATTCCTAACCAGAGGCTCCGCTACTTCCTGTTGGCCAAACAGCGCCCTCTGCCGTTCAACCCCGAGCAAGGACTCGAACTTCTCCCTCATCGCATCACTCCAACTTCTGCACCCAGCTCTGTGGAGCCTTATGACCTGGCAAATGAAGTTAGCAGCTTGGCAGTTGACAATCCCTCTACGGTGTCCTCAAAGAGTCAAAGCAATGCAGAGGAAAGTGTCACTGTGACGAATGTCTCTCCAACTTCTGCAACAGACTGTAACACTGCATCAGCCTCAGAAAGAACAGAGCCCATATGCGAGATGACTGCAAAGGACCAAACATCAAAATCGCATGAACAGAAACTGGAGTGTGATGTAGAATCGTTGGAGGAACAAAATCGAGATGTTCATAATAGTGAAAGTGCCATGAGAACTGGGAATGCCAAGAGTGGCAAGGCGAGGAGAAAAATTGCGAGCTATCTTCAGTCCGACCTGACCGAAGACTCGGTAGCTCAGTATCTAATTCCTGACAGAATCTTACTCAAGTTTGGAAAGGTCATGGACATTGTAACGCCGGAAGACACCAAGACATGCTGCTTCACCAAAGCGTGAGTACGGAGCAAGATCATTCTTGTCATCTCCAGGAAAGTGAAGCTATAGTTCTTCCTATAGTTCTCCATGTTTTACTGATCTCATTTTTTCTATTACATGTACATTGTACATTTGCTAGGTCCCTGTTGCTTAGATACTAAGTTCAAAGATATTGAAGTCAGAAAATCAAACAAATCAAGTCCAATCAAATAAAAAAGCTTCTTGTTCATGATCTTTCCATGAACACTCTTGACCATGGAGCAATATCTTTAACTCCATTTTAGCTTTTTTTTTATTATTGTCAGCCTTCATTCAGTGTGTGTTATCAGTGGGCTTTTATTCGATAGTGATCTGATTCTAAAGTTCTCAAGGGATGTCTTAGTTAACCAATTTTGTGCCCAGGCATTTAGCTTAATTTGTCACTTTTGTTGTTGTTGTTGTAATCAGCTGTTCATAATCTCTCAAAGATGGACATAGTTGTAAAAAGAGCAAGCCCACTCTGGTGTAGCAATTTTCCTCAGTCCAACAGGAAGGCCATGGTGACACAACGTTTAGGGATTTAGGTAATCTTTACTCACTCACAGGTACAGTGGTGTAGTTTCCAGACATCTGCCGATTGATAGAGAAAGTAGAGTAAGGGATAATCATGTATACAAGTGGCAATATTTTTTTCATTTTCCATTTATTTATTTTATCTTATTTATTTATTTATTCATTTTATTTATTTATTTATTTATTTATTTATTTATTTTTATTTATTTATTTATTTATTTATTTATTTATATATATATTTATTGGGGGAGGGAATAAATTGGTAATAAACAAAACGTTTTGCAAAATATTTTATGCTCACTTCCCTAAACGGTATAATGTTACAGCATAGCAGTTTACCATTTGAGGTTACCATTGCCGTGATTATCCAATGCATGCACATCACTGTTAACCCGTTGAAGACGAGTCCCAAGAATACAATGTACTCGGGGAGGTGTCTATGGAAAATGTGTTTCATAGCAAAATCAGTCCGTCCTCAACGGGTTAACACTTTCATGTGCCCAGTATTGCCAGGCATCCATGTTGTACGTGAGCTCCTAGAACTCCATGGTCTAGTTGATATTTGAGAGTTAAAGATACAGTACACGTTTGCATCATCTGTCATGTTCCTTTGTCTACTTTCACAGCTATGCCCACTACGTGGAAGGAACAGGGTCGGTATTACGGACAGACTTTTCCACGGAGGTCAGTAGCCGTTTCAATTTTGCGTTTTCTATCCGCTGTGCCATTATTGCACAAAAGATTGTAATTCAAAGAAAATGGTACTAGACCAGCGACTTTTCAAAAATATTCTGAGGCTTCTCAAAACGAAAAATTCATCAGCTTTGTACTATTTCTTGTTTCTACCTCTTTCTCTTCAAGATTGCAACATTATCGTATGTCCTTTATCAATGTAATACTTAATGCTGTTTAATGCTTTTCTATTTCAAAGCATAGTGCACTGCTGTTATGACGAACATGGTTATAAGGAAATTTTGTGGTAATGATGTAAGATTTCAGGTTCCAAAATTGCTCTCTCTACAAATATTACATGTATATACTTTTATTTGTTCAGCAAAAACAACATTTTGATATTTAACAAAAGAAAACTTCCAGTCCTGAGGACTTCCTTTTATCAGGAGTGGCTTGAATCTGTTTTTAGTTTGTTTGTTTGCTTGTTTTTTTTTGTTTTTTTTTAATATAACAGTGACACTAGTTCAATCAAAATGAATAGTGGGATATATGCACTTTGTGATCTGCCTTAAGCAAGAGAGGAGTTTTGTTGTTGAGAAATATCTTCAAATTGCTGTGGAGTAATTATTAATGCCCAATCTATGCACCCATGAAAAAAAGTGAATGCTACAATGTACCTCTGAAAACAATAAGGAGGATCATGGGCGTTCCCACTCTTTACTCTCATAATATGAACGATGCAGATGTCAGAGGCATTCAGCGAGGAGGATCTTCAGGAGGAGGAGAGGATGACGAGGCTGAGGTCGTTGAACCTGAGATACTTCACCCCCAGGGAGATGGCAAACCTCCACCATTTCCCCCAAGACTTTGGTGAGTCATTCATAGAAAAAGGGAAGCTGATTTTCTCTCCTATTTCATCTTTAGCCATCCTTTCCTTTGCTCCTGCAGCAATTCACCTGGTGGACATGCTCAATTTGAAATTATTTATATTATTTTATTTTGTTGTTGTTTGTTGTTTTGTGTGTCTTCAACTACGCCCTGATGAGCTTCCTTAACTCTTTATGTGCCACGTTCGCACGTCCGGCTCAGTCGACGGCGTGCCAACTTCGCATATTCTGCTCAACAAACAAAGCCGCCAAAACCGATCGATAAATCGCTAATCCCGTGGTACAATCAAACCGTTTCTCGCGCTTTTGTTCCTCTTACATACAGCTTGCATTCTATGTGGTGATTGACTATCAAGCGGTGTTCCCAATTAGATTTGCGTGTCCATTCTTAGTTTCTGTCACTATTTCATGTGCAAAAGTCATGTCTTAACAGTAATGTAGCAATTGGTACTTCAAAAGAAAAATTGAAAACAGAATTGTGATACATTGTAAATGGAAACACAGTTTGGCATTCCTCTTTAACTTTGCTCAATATAATGTAGAAGATATACAAATTGGAAAAACAGAATTCTTTCTCAAAGCATGACTACCTTCGTGTCTCAGAGTAACGTGACATACAGGGGGTTTCCACCATGGCACCTAAAGAGTTACTTTGGCTGGAGAGGCCCAAGGGTCATAGTAATTTTGATTGCTTTTTTCCAACCTGGCAACTTAGGGAAGCTCACCAGGGAAAGCCTGACATTTTGTATTCTTGTATTTTGCTTGTTTTGTTTGTTTATCTGTTATCACTTGTATTGTCGTGCAAATGCTGGATAAATGATAATAATGATGATGATGATAATGATAATAATAATAATAATAATAATAATAATAATAATAATAATAATAATAATAATAATAATAACAACAATAATTGCTCTCTGTTCTTATTTCCTCCAAGGACTTTGGGTTAGGGTTAGTGTTCTGAAAGGGTATTAAGTTAAGTTTAATGATGGTCTGTGTTAGGATTAGGCCGGATTAGGGTAAGGGTTATGTTTGTGGTTTGGCTTGAATAATGATAATAGCGTGCAGATATTTAATGGGAGCAATTGTTGCAGGAGCAAATGTGATGGAACCGCTAATGATTCACATTGATTATGCAATACGAATGTTTGAAATTAAAACATGCATTGTGAAGATGCTGGAAACCAACAGATGTAGGAATATTTGAAGGGTTTGTTTGCAAAAACCGATAAGTCCATTTTTGAAGATTTTGAAGTAAGATCTCTGTCATAAAATACAAAATAATACCTTTTAAATGATGTATTGGTCACTACATATAAAGGTATATTTTTGAAGTTATGGTCAAAGGAAGCAAAATTTTTCTTATTCTCTTTATTTTTCGTGACCTTTAATCGCAAATATCTCCATTTGGCAAATATGGACTTATCGGTTTTTGCAAACAAACTCTTCATTTTTATTTCTTGCTTCTTATGTCTTAAGATGCAATGTAAAGGGAAGGTCACAGGTTTATGTCCAAGCTTCTGATCCATTCCAGGGGCCCGTTTCATAAAACTTGTCATCATTCAGTGACAAGTTGTCATAGATGTGACAAGCTACTGAAATCCTTGCATCTGATTGGCTGAGAGAAAATTTGTTATAGAAATGTGTCAGTTGTCACTGATAACAAGTTTTATGAAACGGGCCCCAGGTCAGCATCACTTAGTGTTGGAGATTGCGACCGTCATATGGAACACCCTATTCCTTACTAATGCCGTCAACTCGATACAGTACAGTTTTCTACAAATTTATTCTCACTCCCCCACCCAATGGATGGTAAGAGTGAGCTAAAAGTTTGCATAACATTTTTTTTCCTTGGTAGGTGATAAGAGTCTTTGCAAGAAATCTCGTAGCAACTGGAAGCGTAGGAAGACTTTACCTCCAGCTTTTCTGAAATGCCAAATGGATTGAAAATAATTTGGTAGTTTATCCTTTGATTGAATGAATTACTCTGTTACTCTACATTACCTTTATTTAGCTGTTGTTCGTTTATTGTGTATTCATTTGCATTAGTTTATCTTTGTGTTTTTATTAATGAATTCATTTTATGTAGATATACATGCATAATTATGTGCACTTTAATCTTGATCTGGTTAGTGAATAATTGTTTAATCTTCAAGTTTATTCTATTGTTGACGTGATTACCCATTCTTTGTTGTTGTTTTTTTGTTTCCATTAGCAAACTTCTGGTTCATTTGTCTTCTGACTTGCAAAGCTGTTGTATCAACAGATTGTATATCAATTTTTGCAATGTTGCTGGAAACTGCATGTATGTTTGAAGCTTTGTGTGGAAAATATTGATAGTCAAAAATAAGTACCAGGAACAAATTTCTAAATGCCGACACTTTGCCATTTCCCCCTGTACCTCACACACAGGATTTCCAGAGACTACCACCAAGAAGCAGCTCTACCGCCTGATTGGAAACAGCTTGAACGTGACGCTGGTCGCCGAGCTCATCAAGTACCTGGTCACATGATCATAGTCACATGATCGTCCATTTCCTGGCTTTTTGGACTGGATGAAATAACTTCAGTTGGAGGTAATATCTCACCCGTGGAAGTGAAGAAGAAGAAGAAGAAGAAGAAAACGGGAAGGAAAGAAAGCAAAGGAAGATGAAAAAAAAAATAGAAGAAGAAATAAAGAATTAGAAGATAAAGAAGAAAAAACAAAGAAAGCATAAAAATGGTAGGAAGTAGAACAAAAGAGAAAAGAAAGTGAAGAAAGTGGAAAGGAAGTCTGAAGAGAGAGAGAAAAAAAATGGTTGATTTGAGTTTAACAACAACCTGTCACTTGCAAATTAAAAGTACTTTAAAATGATGTTCTTAAACTCATTTGAGAGGCACAGGAAAAAGAAAAATGAAAAGAAACAGAAGAATATGATGAAGAAGAAGTAGAAGAAGAGGAAGAAAAGGAAGATGAAGAAGAACGCTTGAAAATAGGCAAGCAGCAGAAGTTGGACAATTAGAACATAGAAATGTAGTGAACAAAAAAGAGAAAGAATGGGCGGCAGAAATTACGTTGAAAATATTAGTTTCTTCATTGAAAGTTCACCATCTTATTGAATTGTCACATGTTCTACCCTGTTAATCAAAGTACCAAACAAAAATAAATATCATTTCTTTCATTTGTGATAAGTGAGTCTTATTGATACCCGGCTTTGTCCCCTTATTTGAAGTACCAGGAAGATTTTTATTTATCTTTTTTTTTGATAAAATGCAGTCTTTTTTAATAACCTCAAATGACATAAAATACATATGCAAGTGATGTTAATTTTACGTACATCGTATGAATTGATTAATTGGCCATTTATTATGTGTTTGTGTGTTTGATCAAAGACTTACAGACTATCTGGTCCCCGTTTTATCGAACGAGTTATAATTGATTTTCGTGACTTTTAATCAATTGTATGTTTTGATAAAACAGGGCCCTGAGTTTAGTTTAATATGCAGTGTACCAGGAAAACTGATTTTCTTCAATTTATATCTGTCGAGGCTATGTGATGTTTGACAGTGTAAGACCTATATGCACACACATACAATGTATGTAGCATGTCTAATGGTTGTGTGTATGTATGTGCCTTTGTATACTTGACTCACTTGGAACAAGTTTTGAGCATGCTCAAGGCCTTGTCATACAGTATCTGGGGAAGTTTTGCGGCTTGACTTGCGGGGAAACAAATTTGCTACCCGGAGCTCTCCGCAGTTGGCCCGCACCTGACAGTACCTAGCGCGTATCTCGCCTGTAGTTGCCCGGAGGTGCTCACACAAGTCCCATTTAACCGCAGCCAAGTTTTGAGCATGACCAAAACATTTTCCGGGTGAGTCGCGGGGATGCCCAGAGAGGTCCACACAGAACGCCAGTAGGAGGCCCTTAGCGGCAGCACCTCGCAGGCAACTCCCACGCAGGTACTTCGCAGTTCCCGTATGCAGCCAATATAATGACATTCTGTGGGACTTCCACCATTCCTTCAGAGGAATTTTTTCACTGAGTTGTCAGCACGCGACTGGTACACAGGTCACGACTCACACAGTATACCTGCAAGTATAATTTAAGTAAAACGCATCCAGCAAGTAAGACACATGCTCTGACTCGCGCAAATCCTTGTTCACCCTCAGAAATTGTCCGGTATGCTGGAAAATCCCCACACAAAACAAGCCCGCGTAGCATGCCCGGAAAGGTGTGACAGGACCTTAACATGGTTGCGGGTAAAAAGATTTGCGTGCGCACCTCTGGGTAACTGCAGGTGAGATACGTGCTAGGTACTGTCATGTGCGGGTCATCTTCGGGGACCTTCGGGTAGTAAAAATTGTTCTTCACAAGTCGCACGCAAGGCTTGCCCGGTAAGGTGTGACACGGCCTTGAGGCTGAATTTTGTTTGTAATGACAATAATTCCAGTGAAGAAAATAAAAACCTTACACTGCTTGATTACAAGTAGGTACAGTCCGACTTCTCCTATCCGGCCTCCCATTATCCGGATCTCTCTATTATGCGGAAGTGATTTCGGCGTGTTTTTTTTTTCCTTCAATGTAATAATTACGAGGGAAAGGGAGATTTCAAATTCAAACAAAATTCTTACACAAACTCACTTGAATAACGTATTATTCCCAACATAATCAACATACATTCACATCTTATTTTCATCTAAACATGCGTTCAGACAGTCAAGGACAAGTCCACCTTGATATACATGTGGATTGAGTGAATGCAGCAATAAAAAATAAGTGAATATTACTGTAGCATAAAATCTTCTATTTCGTGTACATGTAATTTAGTTGTTATTGCTGATATCACTATTCACTGAATCCACATCCACATGTTCCTCTTTCTGCAGAAGTGAACGTTAACATTTTGACAAACAGATCCCTTCGATTGTACCATCCTTTACAAAAGAATGTCGATACTCTTAACCCCCAAGGATACTGTGATTGCAAAATGATCATATGGGGCCTACGTCAAGCAAGGAAAAAAAAAAAAGGCTGAAGAGATGGCTTTCATTAGATAATTGCTTATAATGATTTAAATCGGTAACAAATTAATTCATCAATAAGGGCAATCCTGGGACTTACGAAATGTGTCAAATTAATTTCTAATCTTGGAATTTGCAATATCAAAGTGCTATCGATCATTAATCTTTATCAAGTGATAAATTTAGTATAGATTATCCTAAATCCTTTTATTATTTCAATGTTTTACCTTTAGAACTTTTTTTTTTTGGCTATGAAATTTAAGTGGATTCCATTTTTATTATCTGTCGTATAGGGCCTAGCTAATTAAGGTCAAATTGCTGAACGATTGAAACTGCAGATTGTATTTGTAACTCTGTCGAAACTCCTATTCTTGAAACCTCGAAATGAAATGGTTCATTCTGCCTAATTTCCCCCTGATAAATAAATACATTAATCAATAATTGAATAGATAAACAAATTTGGTACACCGTGGGGACGTGCATGGTTGGTAAAAAAATACTGTACGGAACAAGAACAAGGAATCCAGTTATTAGAAAGTCAAGGCTCTTATCCAATATGCGAAAATTTTCCCTATGGCATAATTTGTTTTCTTGCTGTTGTTGTGTTTCGTGTTACAAATGATATGAACTTACCTTTGTATATGACAAGACGAATCAATAGGATGAAACCAAACGCTGAGCGTACGCGAGATACCATATTTTGTCTCTTTTAGTCATTCAACGAAATGTTGGTTTCATGAAATATTTGTAGGGTACCTACATACGAAGGGTTTGTTTGCAAAAACCGATAAGTCCATTTTTGATGATTTTGAAGTACGATTTCTGTCATAATGTACAAAATAATACCTTTTAAATGATATATTGGTCACTACATATAAAGGTTTATTTTTGAAGTTATGGTCAAAAGAAGCAAACATTTTCTTATTATTCTCTTTATTTTTCTTGACCTTTAATCGCAAATATCTCCATTTGGCAAATATGGACTTACCGGATTTTGCAAACAAACTCTTCACCGATTATTACTATATCTTGTGAAAGACAGAGACGAGTGGTTCTAGAAACTGGAACCAAATATCCGAGAACAAAATAAAACAATGTGGGCCTTATGAAAGGTGAGAGGCCGTCTATCATTAGGACCTTTTTCTTCTTTTTCTTCTTCTTCTTTCCGGATAGCTCGGCCATTTCAAAACCCATTTTCATCAAAGAAACTTTGAATTCCTCATAGAATACTATATCCTCACATATTTTGTAAGATATTTCACTTTATTTCACACACCAAAAAATTAAAAAAAAAAAAAAAAAACATATTGGAAACATGAAGCCCCATCTCAACCAAAATTATACACTCCCTTCAATTCAACAGGCTTTTGAATTAAAGTCAGTTTTGGTATTTATGCACTACCGTTTCGTCAAAATATTGAAACATGAAACTCGAAAATGACGATAAAACTATATATATACTGACTCTGAAAAGAACAGAAAATATCTAAAAGTAATCAAAAACTGTATCACAACGACGATATCAATAATCACCACTTCTTTAACGTAACGTTGACAACTGGATATCTTAAAAGACTGATAAAATATGCCACGGTTTCGTAAAATGTATACTCCTGATTCTCGTTACCCTTCCTGTTATTATGACCACGATTACGGATTCTTGCATAACCTGCACAATGTTCAATACCAATTCCTGGCATGGTCACTGCCGTGGCAAACACCTCTGAAAATCTAAAGGTTATCATAGAGCATTAACTTTGTTAGACTGCAAGTGGTCAGCCACGACAAGGTTTCCGCTTTAATAATGCTACTGGAGTGAAAAAGAAGAAAAAAATAACAAACCGCTAAGGTCCCAATTAGACAAAGGAAAAAACAATAGCAAAGAAAACACTTTCTGATTAAAAAAGTAACAAAATGGAACAAAATTGAGAAAAAGCAAAGTTAAAATATGGTGACGAAAAAGAGAAGAAAAACGGCACAGTTACGAAGTGCTTGAAAGTAGGTTTATGTCATACACCAAAGTGCGTGAAGGTTTTCTTGCAAAGTTTTACGATATACAATACAAAGCAGACACCGAGCGGTCAGACATGCATACTTTCTTCTTCTTCTTCCGATAAAGTGCTGCCCTCAAATGGTCGAGGATGAACGCACTGCGAGAACATGCACATACGCCGCACCGGGGCAACAGAAATTTGAAATCAGGTGAAAAATATTTACAGGTGCGAGTAAAAATCTCTGGATGAAGAGTTACATCCTACAGAGTTCCCTCAGCGCAGTTTTGAAGGCGATGAGGGATGGGTATGTGGCAGGATCAACAGGCAGGCTGTTCCAGTCCCGGATGGTGCGTGGGAAGAATGAGTTGGCATACGCTGTAGTACTGGTGTGGGGGATAGTGAATCGGGAACAGTGTCCTCTGGTAGATGTTGAGAGCTGGGTGAGGTAAGTCTGCCAATGGATGTCAACCAAGTGATGTCTGATCTTATACATCATCAGCAGACGATTTTGGGAGCGACGTTCCTGCAGTGGAGGCCACTTGAGATGATCCAGCATGGCTGTGACGCTGCTAGATCTTTCGAAGTCGCCCGTGACAAATCGAGCTGCACTTCTCTGAACCTGCTCAAGCTTGTGTATGTTCCGTTGTGTGTGCGGATCCCATGAAGTCGCTGCGTATTCGACAGTTGGTCGGATGAATGTTGTGTAGACAGCTTCTTTGACTTTTTGGCTGCTATGACGTAGGTTGCGTGAGAAGAAGGCTCGAGTACCATTGGCTTTCTTGGTGACGGTATCCACAGTCATGATTGTTGAAATTCAATCTTGAATCGATATGGACACCCAGGTATTTGGTTGAGCGGACAACTTGTAGTACATGGTCATGAATGGTGTAGGAGGCAGGAACGGGATTCCTCTTGTTGGTGACCTGCAAGACCTGACACTTGGTAGCATTAAATCGCATCACCCTACTAACAGTCTTTGGGAATACGATCACCCAGTACAACGCGAAGAGATAACTAACCAAGGAAAAAATGACATAGAAAAACAACAACGAAACAGCCAAGCACCAGACCCGGGAGGAAAGTTGCTTCCCCTGGTCTTTTCAAACAATCGAGTGTCTTCAGTTACTATTCCGAATAGGGCTTAGCTGACAGCCCCATACAGGGGGAGGGGAGGGGGTAGGGAAGGAAGGTGACATGCTGTCACGTGGTTACTACACCTACAATTATTATCATTTCTTTTTACCGTAAATTCAATACACGTGCAACTTCTGAGTGATGAAACCGTGATAATAATAATAATAATAATGATATAAAATTATAAGGTCTTATCTATCCAGGATAGCCTCTTAAGTGTGCCACCGCTGTACCAGAGAGCCCTGCCTTTATTATTACCCGAGCGTTGCCAGGTACCCATACACCTGGGTGGAAAGGGTAAAGATGGGTAAAAACATCTTTTCCCAGGACGTAGCGCTGGGCGGGAATCGAACTCGGGTCCTCCGATTGGGAGTCAGGAGTTGTAATACTCTATGCTACAGCGTAAATCCAGCGAAATTTGAAAATGACTGCATTTACAGAATTGGACGTAGAATAAAAAGTGTTATACCAAATTTAATGATTTTGGCATCATTGTCTTTGCGGAAGATGCTCTTTCTAATGATGTCAAAAAATATATCATTTTAGAACGCAAGGTGCCGAAAATCCACCGTTCCGCTTTTTTTTAAGGCCACCCGAGGACCGTTTCATGAAATTTTTTGTCAGTGATTTACACTGACAACAGTTAAAAGCTACTGAAATCCTTGCGTCTGATTGGCTGAGAGCAAATTTGTCGGTGAAAACCTCCGACGAACTCGTTGATGAAACGCCCCCCCCCCCCGTGTATGTATATATATATATACATATGAAGAGTTTGTTTGCAAAAACCGATAAGTCCATATTTGCCATTTGGAGATATTTGCGATTAAAGGTTAAGAAAAATAAAGAGAATAATAAGAAAAATTTTGCTTCTTTTGACCATAACTTCAAAAATATACCTTTATATGTAGTGACCAATATATCATTTAAAAGGTATTATTTTGTACTTTATGACAGAGATCGTACTTCAAAATCTTCAAAAATGGACTAATCGGTTTTTGCAAACAAACCATATATATATAAAAGCGTGCTTCCAAAAGGCGCTAAATCCATTGAAAAATGATGGACTTAGCGCCTGTTGGAAGCAAGCTCTTCAATTATTATACATGTACGTGTATATTATACAGTGCGTATCAAAAAAGTAATCGAACTTTGGAGGGCTACTTTTTCATATGATAAATTGTCAGCTATGGAGAACACAGTGTTGGTTGAGAGGAAATAAAAGGTGGGCTCTTGTCTTTCCATTGGTACCTAATTATGTTGACTAATGTCATGCATAAATGAGCCCATGAACTCTAAAAAAAAAAAAAAACAATGACAAAATTGCACTTTTTCCAAGTTTGCGAGTTATTGTGAAGGAACGATACATGTCTCACTGCATGGATGAGATCTGTCAATGAAAGTGGCCAAATAGGCCAGCCTGTACGAATGCAGGTTTGTGTTTAGGGTTTCTCCTAACATTTTATGGTCCATACCCTTTCTCATGGCCACCTGTCTGATAACTTGGTCACTCCCACAGAGGCCAACCCATGGACAGTTCATTTTTCTCTGTTCATATTCAACTCATAGCTCGCACCGACGGACCATGTCTTGAATATGAAGAGAGAAAAATGGATAATGGTTTACCCTTTATGGGAAGAACCAAGTTATCCACAACGTGGCCATGTTGAAAGTTATGAACCATAACAGGACCAGGTTAGAAGAAACCCTAAACAGGATGAACACAAGAGAACAACGTCCGCCTCAAGTCTGATATTTCACCGCCATAGTTAGATAGTAACACAGAGAGGGAGATGTGTAAATGTCTGCATGCGACCCTCCACCACAAAATGAACAAAAATTGAATTTTAGGTTAGATTTAGTTTTAGGTCAGATTCTGAAAAATGATGTATAACTTAATTTTAAATGAAGTCCTCTAACTAGTCTGAATATGGGAAGTACACACTCTGGAAAAGTATACTGAGAAAAGAGGCTTTAAAGTATAGGGTCTCTTCGAGCTGTTTAATAATGCTTCAAGCCGTGTTGTGTGCACTGAATGGGACAAGAAAAAAAAAGTAAAACTCCTTAGCAACAACAATGAAGAGATTATCAGATTACTGCTGAAATTGACCATGTTTTTATACACTTATTCTATTCATGACTATAATACCAACTTTCAAAGCAGTAACATTATCCTTTCAAAAGTTTTCAGAGTTGGAAGTGAAGAGTGTGTAAAAGTTTTTTTTTTTCTTATTGTAGGAAATAACAAAGGGAATATAAGACATGCAATACACTATCACACTATTCTGCAAAAGAAGTGTTCTAGAAAAAAAAAATGATAAGACACAATCTCCATTTCGTGTTATGATCTCGAATCTTAAAATAATGTAGAAGTACTGCTCATTCAAAAACTAATACAAACCCACGATTGATAAGGTTGTGCAAATCGTTTTACCTATTCTGAGTCCTCATGTAAAATCAGGGCGTGCGATTTTTGGTTGGTTTTGCGATGTACAGTCAATACAATCATAAATATTATCGTATATAAATGCAATATATCTACATACATAATACATTATTATGAGAAAATCCAAAATAAGTTTCGCAAGTACCTCTTTTTCACATTAATGTGGTTCCTTGAGGTCATTAAACATTAATAGTGACTGTTTCCTGTAAGTTTTCTGAAATGTTTCCATGTGGTGATGATGGTATGATAACTTCACATAATCTTTTGACAATGTATCATTAAATTATGATATTACTGTCACATTGACAATCGCTGTATTGTTATCACGTAAGTTTTTTTTTTCACATTGTGATTATCAACACATTATTATACACGATTGGAGTAACGGGCAGTAAACGGCTTTGAGAGTTTGCGGACAGGGTTAACTACAAGAGGAAACTATGATGAATCCGTGTGATATCAGCCTGTTGCTCGAAACTTTAGACAAAATGAATAAATGGTAAATAAAATATATAACATAAATTATGAAACACGAACGCTATTAAAAAGAAATACAGAAGACACAATATCGCGCGCACACACGCACACACACACACACAAGCACACAAACACAAACAATTTACTACATGCAAAATAGACAAGCTCCAGAAATAGAAAAATAGAACACACCGTGATCGCCAGTTTGCTCATTTTCTAAATATTTTATAACGGTTTATTAGTGCAAATCTTATGCATCATTTTCTGGCAACTCGCACAGATGACAAAATGTGAATACATGTACTTTTATAGTATAGCTAATTGTTATTTCAATTCCATCAACTATTGCAATAGTCAATCTGTTCGTTTTGTTTATAAAGATTATGATTACATGTGTAATGGTGGTGATAAAAGTCTATATAAGTTTGTACATACTGTGTTTTGATGACATTGTGTTTGTACTTCTGTTCTTGAACGTAAGTTTCAAATTTGTTTCTTTCTTTCTTCCTTCCTTTTTTTTTCACCCGAAAGTATGCACAGTATACCTGAAGACAATTACCATGCTTGTGATTACGATATTACAGTAGGTAAGGAACTACAGTGCACACCCGTTATAACGAACACGGTTATAACGAAATTCCGGTTACAACGAAGTAAAAATTTAGGCCGCAACATTATCCGTTCTATGTACTTTTTTTTTTGTTCCGTTATAACGAAATTTCGATATAACGAAAGGAAACTGCCGGTTCCGAGGACTTCGTTATAACGGGAGTCCATTGTGCCAATCACTGTCGAGACACCGAAGTAACCGTTATATAGAGAGAAAGCATGTGGGTTGAAGTGCCGTATTTTACACACAGATGGTGGAGAATTTTTGAAAGTGATATCTTCAACAGCATGCTGCTATCGAATTTGATACACAAAGCGAATAAACAATTCCATTTCGAATTCCACTGTAAAACCATGCATCTGAAATTCTCGGTACCATAAATGCATTCCTAACATGAAACACGTATTGTAAATAACCTTCCAGAAATCTAAACAAAAATCTTTTAATCTTCCTTCATTTATTCTTTTTTAATCTGAGAAAACAGCAAATGACAGCCGGATAGCCAATATTCAGTTTCACTGGATTCAACTGGTCTACGCTGGGGGTCCAGCTGGTAGTGAGGCGGGACCACTATACTTGTCCGGTAGTGTTATGATCCTTTCCCATTGAATGAATGAATGAATGAATGAATGAATGAATGAATGAATGAATGAATGAATGAATGAATGAATGAAGCGGGATCTTTTTCGTGCACGACTTGTACTCTCTCACACAGTAGTTACGCTACTTATATTCTATTTTTTTTCGTGTAAATCTGTGTCCTAGTCCTATAGGACTGGAGTGTTCTCCTCCTACTGGAGAGGACTTTGTATTCTGTTGTGTAGCACACACAACATTGGTCAGTTAGACTCGGGAATCGAACGCGAGTCCTTCCCATTTGAAGGAAGCGGCTCCATCGACTTTGCCAAATCACCACCCTCTTTCCTCAGTGATATGAAAATTGAGTGTATGATATCACCGTAGAGTTATCATAAGAGATAGTTTTTTCACCACAGCTATACCTACAAAATTGGCAAGATGTTATTGTTCGTTACTTTTATTAGACCTGTGCATGGGAAATATGGTAGCCTATTCGCTGCTTATTAATTTTACCAAATTTCTTATTGCTCAAACACACACACACACACACACGAAAAAAAAAAATGATAGGACGAATTGGAATCATACAACTTCATCACTGTAACAGGGTCAAATGAAACGAGAGAAAAATCGGCCAAGCTCCTTGTCTCGCAACCTCAATGCAGAGTAGGGTGACCTAGCATTGTATGCTAATCTATCTTTCGTACTTATACTCCTCCCCTGAGATCTTGATATGGGTACGGCAAGTCTAATTCGTATCTTACTGAAACACCCCCGGACGTGGGACCGGTGCCCATTAGGCCCAGACGTTGGATGTCAAAGGGAAATGGGTCCTTGAGTTTGATTCTCGGAAACGGGTCCCCGACCACGCCCATTTGATAAAAATTGTTCGCGAAGTCCAACCAATAGAAATGAAGCCCGTCGCATCTCATCTGCAGCTCGGTAAATTTACCAATCTTTTCCCAGGTTAAGTATTGGCGAGCGAAGTGAATCTTCTTCCCATTACCCTGGCAGATGCCTATGATAAACAAAGAGTGACGTCACATAACCATGTCCAAAAGTGTGCTATTCGCATTGTTACGGATTCTACATAAAGAATTACTAAATAAAGAATTACTAATTCGTTACTAATTCTACGTAAAGAATTGAGTATCTGAATATAAGAACGACCCAAGCCAACGGAAAACCATTTCGAGTAAACTTGAAAAAACTTCATATCTTTTTTATTTGTCCAATAATATTCTATTTAACTGTGATGGGAAGGCAACATTGTATATACAAATTAGAACATAATATATTATTATGACAATTAACATTTACATTAATTGTGGAGAGGCCATTTTGTGTGATGGACTTTGGTCGTTCTTTGAATCATATGGACTTGGGTCGTTCTTTGATTCATATACATGATATTCTGCTATAGAGATGAGAGAAGGATGAGAGAGGGCGCTATAATATGAATGTAAGAATGACCCAAGTCCTTCATTCTTACATTCATATAAGCTTTAACTCATTTATTTCAGGCACTTCCGGGGGTAATTAGGATTTATCATTTATACGCAAGATGAGTCCATGCATAAGCTACAATTTTCCATGTCAAACTGAATTTGGCCGAAAATTGGACTTGGGTCGTTCTTATAGTCAGGTCTTCAATTACTAAATAAAGAATTATTAATTCGTTACTAATTCTACGTAAAGAATCACTAAATAAAGAATTACTAATTCGTTACTAATTTACATAAAGAATTACTAAATAAAGAATTACTAATTTCTTACTAATTATTCGACATAAAGAATTATTCATCTCATACAGAGCTTTTGCTTCATCGCTTAAAGTATTGGTGGAGGTGAGGATTGGGCTTTAAACCCTTTGCAAGATACTAAGACACCGAAATTAAAAGATTAATTTGAAAAAAAAAAAAAAAATATAGGTCCTATCACGCCTAGATCGCATCCGGATAACAGAGAGATCCGGATAAAGGGAGGCCGGATAATAGAAGCCGGACTGTTACTATAATTTCTGAACAACTTTCTTTATAAATAAGCACTCACCAAGGGGATGCCGTTTCTACGAATCGGAAAGGACAACAAACATTTCCCACATGTAAGTAATCAGAGTTTAAACATTTAATAATCGTTAATAAATTTGGGTGGATACGCGTTATTCACGTTATTCTTATTACCGATCCGGAGAGCCTTGTTGGCCGTGCCGCCTCTGCTCATCAGTATCAAGAAGGTCCTGAAGCGGGATGGCACGTAAACACTGAAGACAAAACTCGTTCGGCTGGGTGGTAGTTTGATCAACGGAAGGCAAGTTGGAAGGTTCTCTCCGGGTGGGAGGTGAGCGAAGTCAACGACGCTAACTGGCCAGCATATGAACAGGCAAAGAAACATAACGTTACAAGTTCAAAGCGTTTGTGAGAAACATCTACCAAAATTCATTTTTATATCATAATTATATACCTTTGACCAATTAAAAGCGAGGTTTCATCAAATGAGGTTTACATTAATATAAATTCATCTATTCTGTTTATTATTTATTGACATGAAGAAAAAAAGGAAAGACAAAAGGATACAGAAAGACAATGCACTTTATCACGAACGGCGAAGGTCACGTGGTTCAGATTCAAATATTAAGATGTCATGACTGTAATTACATTGCTCGCTACATTGCTTGATTTTGATCAGGATTGACAGTGACATGCGTGCAAAGGTATGTGATTTTGCATGCTTGAACTTAAATGCATAAAAGCTATCACAAGAAGATGATATAACTTATCTCCAATTTAATCCCTTTCTCTATCAGGTGAATTTATGTTCGTCTTCATTTCTCCTTACTTCTCGTGAGTGTGAGCCATTCCTTTTTTTTTTTTTTACCGAATCTATATTTCCTAACACCCCCCCCCCCCAAAGAAAAAGAAAAGAGAAAACGTTTTATATATCAAAATTAAGGAATGGGATTACATAAAGTCCGGGAATGGGTAAAAGCTTATTATCATCTTGGTGTACATTTCATCTCTGATGACCATTTTTTATTTTTATTTTTTTTTATTATTATTTTTTTTTTTAGCATGAACAGTATCAGGATGATTTTTCTACTGAATTATCATTTCAAATGACCACCGGCTATTTGCACTAGCTTAAAAAAAAAAATCAATTAATATTACTCATCGCCTAGTTAATGTTTCTTTTTATTTTACACATGCACACACATAAAAGACATGTTCATGTTGATAATTCGGTTACAGCTCGTTATTCCGAAGGTTCGTTATTCCGAAGGCCCTTCAGTCCGAAGATTCCTTATTCCGAATGTTCGTTTTTCCGAATTTCATTTTCGGATGAACAAATCTTCGGAATAACGAACCTTCGGAATAACGCCACAAATGTTCGGATTAACGAACCCTATTTCATTTTCGGATTAACGAACCTCTAGGTATAGGGAATTTGCGTGTTTCGGATTAACGAACCTTCGGAATAACCACTGGCGTAGCCAGGGGGGGGGGGGGGGCGATGGGGGCGGTCGCCCCCCCTAAGATTTGGACCGGGGATTTGGGAGGCGGAAAAAAAAAATGCGTGTATACTGTATGCATGCACATGAAGCGGGTCTCCTTTGCAACCTTTCACAAATAAGATATTTTTTTTGAATATTTCACTCAAAGTGTGCACCAGATCGTTGAATTTCAATTCAAAATATGCAAAATCCCTCGTGCTTGGTAGGGGGTATCCCCCTCCCAAACCCTCCCCCTCTGTGCCTCTTTCCCTAGCTTAGTACACTTTTTAGATTTACGCACACACAGAAAATTTGAATAATTCTGAGTGCACAAGACTTATCACTTATATTCCGAAAACTCAAGGTTCCCTCATGTATAAGGGGAATTTCCCCTTTTAATCTATCCTTTCCTCCCTCAGCCCCCCCCCCCCCCTCATCAGTTTTTTTTTTTTTTTTTTTTTTTATATATTTCCCAAATGTTGATTCCATCAAATATGCGTATACGAGATATCTCAATTTCAGGCAAAAGCTCCATCGGAAGGGAAGGGTGGAGATAACACTCGCCCAAGTCTTCTCCCTGATCGCCCGCCCCTCCCTCCCCCCCTTCCGCCATGCATAGAAGTAGACTGTTTAGACGCTTTATTTCAATTCTAAAAACGCAAAAGCTCCGCGAGCGGGAGGGGGAATCCCCCTTCCCCTAAACTCTACCTCACTAGACTTTATACATACACACAGATGGTGCACATTCGGAATAAGAGCTAAATTCCGTGATTTTAACACTTCGATGAAAAAGTGTTGCACCAAAAATTTGCACCAGATCGCTGAATTTCAGGTCTGAAAATGCAAAATCACCTTCGTGTGGGAGGGGATATGCCCCTATCTACACCCTCGTGTGCATGCTTTTTCTGTTTGATTGCTGAACTGCAAACAGCGTTCATGATATTCAGTGTAAGAATTAATACAAAAAGATTATTTAAATGATATACCATTTTATAGGCAAATTGTTCAATAATAATCTACACTAAAATATACTGCAACCTTAAACAAGTGGGACTGTTTCAACTCGTTAAAACACGCAAAAACATGCATCAAATTGCACCATTTGCAACATCAAAATGCAAAAAGTTCTCACCGTGGGAGGGGGGACACCCCCCTCCCACACCCTCCCCTCCCCCCTCTCTCGCTCCGCTCGCTCGGGTTCAGTCGCGTTCATGATATTCAGTGAAAAGAATTAATATTGAGAAGTGTGTTTAAGTTATACCATTTTATAGGCAAATTGTTCAATAATAATCCACACTAAAATATACTGCTACCTTAAACAAGTAGGACTGTTTCACGTCGATAAAACGCGCAAAAACATGCATCAAATTGCACCATTTGCAACATCAAAATGCAAAAAGTTCTCACCGTGGGAGGGGGACACCCCCCTCCCACACCCTCCCCTCCCCCTTCGCTCGCTCCGCTCGCTCGGGTTCAGTAAGGTTCATGATATTCAGTGAAAAGAATTAACACAAGAAGTGTATTTAAATTGTACCATTTTATAGGCAAATTGTTCAATAATAATCTACATCAAAATATACTGCTACCTTAAACAAGTGGGACTGTTTCTCGTCGATAAAACGCGCAAAAACATGCATAAAATTGCACCATTTACAACATCAAAATGCAAAAAAATCTTACCGTGGGAGGGGGGACGCCCCCCTCCCACACCCTCCCCTCCCCCCTCGCTCGCTCCGCTCGCTCGGGTTCAGTCGCGTTCATGATATTCAGTGAAAAGAATTAACGCAGGAAGTGTATTTTAATTGTACCATTTTATAGGCAAATCGTTCAATAATAATCTACATCAAAATACACTGCTACCGTAAACAAGTGAGACTGTTTCTCGTCGATAAAACGCGCAAAAACATGCATCAAATTGCACCATTTTCAAAATCAAAATGCAAAAAGTTCTTACCGTGGGAGGGGGGACACCCCCTTCCCACACCCTCCCCTCCCCCCTCTCTCGCTCCGCTCGCTCGGGTTCAGTCGCGTTCATGATATTCAGTGAAAAGAATTAACACAAGAAGTGTATTTAAATTGTACCATTTGAAAGGCAAATTGTTCAATAATAATCTACATCAAAATATACTGCAACCTTAAACAAGTGGGACTGTTTCTCGTCGACAAAACGCGCAAAAACATGCATCAAATTGCACCATTTACAACATCAAAATGCAAAAAGTTCTTACCGTGGGAGGGGGGACACCACCCTCCCACACCCTCCCCTCGCCCCTCGCTCGCTCCGCTCGCTCGGGTTCAGTCGCGTTCATGATATTCAGTGAAAAGAATTAATACAAGAAGTGTATTTAAAATTATACCATTTTATAGGCAAATTGTTCAATAATAATCTACACTAAAATATACTGCTACCTTAAACAAGCGGGACTGTTTCACGTCGATAAAACGCGCAAAAACATGCATCAAATTGCACCATTTACAACATCAAAATGCAAAAAGTTCTTACCGTCGAAGGGGGGACACCCCCCTCCCACACCCTCCCCCCCCCCCCCCCCCCCTCACTCGCTCCGCTCGCTCGGGCTCGGTCGCTTCGCTCCCTCGCAGACTAACCCCCCCCCCCCCCCCCCAGATCAAATCCTGGCTACGCCGTTGGGAATAACGAACCTTCGGAATATCGAACCTTCGGAATAACGAACAGCACCCGATAATTCGTACAGACATACGGCGTGTACAATTATTAGTATAAGAGTATCCAGTCAAATGGCCTTGTGTAATCGTATAAGCGCATTCCCACAATTACTTTGTTGTTCAACAAAACCATGTGTGCCTGATCATTTTGGAGCGCATTACTCATACCAGTTTCACTCAGTTGGCCTTATACGATGGAAAGGGAACCAATTACCATGTAAACATATATCTAAATCAATCCACAGTTCATCTGCGTAATAAAGATCCTTACATTGACAATGGCGTCCAGGGTAGAATGATCTACAGAAACAAGAGTAAGCGTGGTCCGGTCCGTAGCGAGTACCTCCATTCAGACATAAGTCATCCTCTGTATAATAAGAGAGCAGTAATGTGTACAATCTGATTAATGAACACGGTGTATTCCAGAGAGAAAAAAGAATGAGAGTGGTGACGCAAACAATTATGGTCCCAGGTCGAAATTCCAATAGGATATTGGATCATGAAGACCAAAAGGCCTATTGAGTTCAATAGGGAATGTGGTATATTGGTCCAATAGGATAACAACAGAAATTTTTGTTGGTCAAATAAAAATCAAACAGAAATCCAACAGACACCAAAAGAATACCAATAGACAGTTTATTATTCGGTGCGACAAAATACTTCCTGTTGGTTGGATAGTAATCAATTGAAATGTCTGTTGAAGACTATTTGGGCCAATTATATATATATATATATGTGTGTATATATATATATATATATATATATATATATATATATATATATATCTAACCCTCTACTCTCCCGCCCCAGCTCACCGCCCTGGGCTGGGGCTACCAGCGGCAGGGGATGGCTGGGCTCGCGCCCGGTCTGTAAGGCGCGAGGGGATTTGGTTAGTGCACTCGGACTTATCGACACACCTGCCACCTCATCAACAATATTAATTAAAATTATTTAAAGACAAAAATTAACCGACCGTTACACCAAATTCATAAATTTATTTTGGTATTTATTTAAGGGGAAAATCTCATCTTGTTAAATCACTTTAAACCCACAGTTGCTCGGCAATTCAAAATTTTGATACAATATAACCAAGCATGCGCATAATTCAATCTCGGTTATTTCTTACTTACATGGCCTCGGGTGCAAGTGCAAAAGGGGGGGGGGGGTTAATAGGGAGAGGGAAATTGTCCGCGGAATACTGCAGTTGTTATGGAAGCCCTTCCTTCTCTCAGTCCTAGTCGCCGACGTTATCCGGAGCTCCGTCGGTGGCTGCCGTCGTCGCTTCGGCCCGAATCGCGTTCGTCGCACCTGCGGCTGGTCTCCGGCTGCGCCTCACTTCCTTCTGGGTCTCCTCAAAACATTAGTGGGCCTCGGGGTGGGGTTTGTGCACAATTTACAATCTTTTTTTCCTCTTGTTACATGGCAACTCTTCGGACAGTGGCACGGACGGCGTTCCCCACGTCAGAAGTAATGTTCGGCCCACGGCTCTCTCTCCATTAACAACGTTCAGCGTTCACCAACGTTCAAAAATTTGATGCCAACGGGCTACATCTTCACTAAGATTTAATATATCTGGCAAAGTTCTCTCCACATTGTGTCCAGAAATCTCTCTCCAAGTGTGCACCAAATTCTCCTGAAATCTCTCGATAAAATCTCTCGATAAAATCTCTCGATAAAATCTGTCTTCTGAAATCTGAAATCTCAAAATCTCAGAATCTCAAAATCTGTCTTCTCCCTACAATACATGCCCTTTTAAACTAACCCTTAAATCCCTCCTACAATTCCATTATCCAATCATTTTAATTAATTTCCCACACCTGAATTATTGACAACCCTCTTTCGACCAATCCGCTTACCTGTCCCCGACTTGACCCTCTCCTCTCACCTGCGTAACCTACCTGCGTCTCGAACCCAACCTGACACTCTCCCTTCCTCCTAATATTTATAAAACAAAACCCAGCTTCGCTACGAGCCCTTTAACTTACTCCTCCAGCAGGATTCCCGATTTAACTCACACTACCACAATATTCTCGTTAAACACCTCAACTCCTTATCAAACATATACTCCTAACATCCTGCCAATCCTCTCTATTTCTTTGTCCTTTAAAAAATCACCTGATGTCTATCAATGTCCTTCTTCTTTATTCCCTTTGTCTGGTTCCCTACACTGTCCTACCATGCCCAAAGCCCGCTGTCTGAACCTTATTCCTTCCCTTTTATTCCCTTTATTCTTTCACCCTGTGCTTTGCCCTATCTACTTCATGACCCTCTAATTTCTTATCATTCCCTTTATAATGCCTATCCTATTCGGGAGCCCCCCGTTTTTCAGCTCGTTACATATATATATATATATATATATATATATATATATATAAGAAGAAAGAGTCTCAAGTACGCCATGGATCCAACGATTACAAAAAATTTTTTATTACAAAATTTTCGGTCTGCCTCAGACCTTCGTCAGTGCAAAGACAATGATGGACAATGATAAACATGAATCATAACAACAATGCTATGCGCGTCATGCGCGTAGTGCGTTGCCCTGGAGATGCGTTGTCAAGGAGAGCAAGAGGTCCAGTTTTCTGCAACGCGACAGGAAATATATGTCCGATCTTGAAGGCAGACCGAAAATTTTGTAATAAAATTTTTTTTTTGTAATGGTTGGATCCATGGCGTACTTGAGACTCTTTCTTCTAATAATTACAACATTCGAAGTCCAACACGTGGAAAATTCTAAGATGTGTGTATATATATATATATAAGTAACAAAGCTGCAACAAAGTTCATGCTGTATTCACCAACGGTTTATTTCTTCACACAAATTTTCGGGCGTCTCGCCGCCCTTTCTCAAGTGTTGATACTGAGAGAACAATAACAAAATTAAGCCATAACAATATATTGTTATGGCTTAATTTTGTTATTGTTCTCTCAGTATCAACACTTGAGAAAGGGCGGCGAGACGCCCGAAAATTTGTGTGAAGAAATAAACCGTTGGTGAATACAGCATGAACTTTGTTGCAGCTTTGTTACTTATCTTTTTATCTTGCCAACACGTGGACTACCTTATCAACATATATATGAAGAGTTTGTTTGCAAAAACCGATAAGTCCATATTTGCCAAATGGAGATATTTGCGATTAAAGGTCAAGAAATATAAAGAGAATGATAAGAAAATTTTTGCTTCTTTTGACCATAACTTCAAAAATATACCTTTATATGTAGTGACCAATGTATCACTTAAAAGGTATTATTTTGTACATTATGACAGAAATCGTACTTCAAAATCTTCAAAAATGGACTTATCGGTTTTTGCAATCAAACCCTTCATATATATATATATTGTAACGAGCCAACCTCGTTACAGTCTTTATTAGTAGCTTTCCCGTATAAAAATGTCTTTTCTTGCATTTCTTTCATCAGTTACGAAGCAGTGCCTTATTCTATCTTTTCACCTATTCTCTCACTCTATATCCTTCCGCCTGTTGCTATGTATACTTTCTTCTCTTCACTCTCCACCTCTTCTCTTCTCTCACTGCTTCAAAATGTAAGATGAATTGTAAAGTCGTTAGAAGTTTATGCTTTGTCTGTGAATTGTCATAGAAGTCATTAGAGTTGCTTTAGTCACGACAAGCATATAACTCATAGCATAATTGATCCGAGAATAGAAATTTGAAATTTAGTCATTGGTCGGTATTCCAATATCGAAGTTACGGCATTCATGACCTATAGTTGACCTATCCTTAGCTGAATTTGTTTTGCTTGGATACGTGTTATAAGTATAGAAACGGTTAATGCACATTGCATACATTCTGTAACGAGCCAACCTCGTTACAGTCTTTATTAGTAGCTTTCCCGTATAAAAATGTCTTTTCTTGCATTTCTTTCATCAGTTACGAAGCAGTGCCTTATTCTATCGTTTCACCTATTCTCTCACTCTATATCCTTCCGCCTGTTGCTATGTATACTTTCTTCTCTTCACTCTCCACCTCTTCTCTTCTCTCACTGCTTCAAAATGTAAGATGAATTGTAAAGTCGCTAGAAGTTTATGCTTTGTCTGTGAATTGTCATAGAAGTCATTAGAGTTGCTTTAGTCACGACAAGCATATAACTCATAGCATATTTGATCCGAGAATAGAAATCTGAAATTTAGTCATTGGTCGGTATTCCAATATCGAAGTTACGGCATTCATGACCTATAGTAGACCTATCCTTAGCTGAATTTGTTTTGCTTGGATACGTGTTATAAGTACAGAAACGGTTAATGCACATTGCATTCAGCAACTTCATACATTCTTTAAGGCATTGAAGAATGTTGGGAATACCCGTTTGTTATGAACTTACGGCCAAGAATATATTGGTAATTGGAGGATTTAGTATGAGTAGCGAATATTTGAGTGATAACTTACCCCGTGTTGACAGAAAAATGAAGGAATATGGAGTTTGAAGATGATGTTAAGTCCTTTACGAAGGATCCAAAACAGTGCCGATAGATGCGCGTACCGCGTAGTGTTCATTCAGGGTTGTAGACCTTCCCTCGTTCATTATCATCGATACTTTGGCCATTTATTTTAATTCATATCCAAATTTCCTAAATTCACCATATCTGAGAAAAATAAGTTGCAATTACTGATATATGAACTAGCTTTTGGTGATAGAAGTGAATTTTATTATTCTTCGGAAGCTAACTCGCAAATTGATGCAAGTTTGAATGCGAGCTTTGGCTTCGCATCGCTGTTATGACGTAGCCACGTCAGCGTGTGATTTGGATCCTTCGTGTGTGAAAATTACTGTTATTTTGTCGATTCTGGTCAATATTAGAGAAATTTGGTTTATTATACGTATCTGGTCATTTGGTAAATAACTCACAAATTATTGTAACACGGATCCCATATTCTGGAAAGTGATATTTGTGAAGATAATAAGATATTTGCGACGTCAAACTAGCACAAAATCTACGGAGTGTACAAGTTCAGCGCTTAGCGCGTACCGTAGCTACCTCCGCGTAGTGATTCCCTCGACGTCCGCATTAAGCTTATATAAGCAGTAAAATTTTTCAGTTCGGGAGGAGACTCCCGGAGTCTGCTCCAGGTAACGAGCTACTCTCTGCTCACTCCTCAACAACACACTAGTATACAAACTTTCTCCCTCCCCCTCCCCCTATGTAGAGGAGACTCCCGGAGTCCGCTCCAGGTAACGAGCTACTCTCTGCTCACTCCTCAACACGCTACTTTCTTTCTCCCTCCCCCTCCCCTTATGTAGAGGAGGCTCTTGGAGTTCTACTCCAAGTATCGAGCATCTGCTCACTCCTCTACATCTCAACTACACCCCCCCCCCCTTATGTCCCCATGTAAAATTACAACTTATATTTTGGGATCTTTCGGCAAATTCAAAAAGAGTTAGAGACATGCTTTGTATTAGTTTCATGAGATGTCCTGTTAGGGATTCTGGCGAGTCAGAAACTAAGGGGAAATAGAAGAACTGATTCACACGTACAATCAAACGAAGTGTATGCATGGTTCGATATATATTAGAATTTACGAATTGGCTTAGGCATGCATTAATAAATCAGTATGTAACAGTGGCGATTTTGAAATGTTGTAAATGAAAGATTAAACTTTGATTTTTGTTTTTGTTGAACCTGAAATCTGAGTACTACAACCTTGTGTCTTTCTTTGTTTCTGTGTACGACTCACTTGACTTAGTTTCTATTTTCACACACCACACAACCCATACACAACATACACATCTACTACTACTACACATCTACTACATACAAACAATACACACACACACACACACACACACACACACACACACTACACATATATTCCTCTCCTTGAATATTCCATCTTCCCTCCACGGTCATATACTTTGACCAAGAACTCATCCCCACCGAGACTATTAGTTTCCGAAAGGCCGATTACACTCTGTATATGTTTTTACCGCTCGGACATTTGGGCTTAACATCTCGCCCACGGAGTTGATCAATCTTTCTGGAAAACACACAACATCTACACAACTAATACATCTCGGTTCTATATTATATTATTCTGTGGTAGTGGCGACAGTGCGCCCTCGACCAACAACAACAAACAACAACTCAGAAGGGCGCCACAACACAACAGTAACAACATCAACAACAAACAGCCCAAGCCATCTAAAGCCCGCCACACAAATTTTTGGTGTCAGGAGTGGGATAATTTGGAAATAAATCCAACATGGAGGGACAAGGAGATGAAATAACAGAACAATTGACAGAATATCCCAAAATAGAGAATGAGTCTAGTGAGTCTCCTTCCGACACAGAAACCACACAAGCGTCTAGGAAATCGACTTAATCTAAGAGACATGGCATGCAAACTAGAATTCTCTCTAGACTGACGAAACTGATGGAACAAATGATGACTCTGACCAAACGTACGAACAAACGAAGTAGGCGTAAACGTGCTGGTTCAAACTCTTCTACTGAAGAACTAACTGACACATCTTCATTAGATAGTGAAGTAGTGCTGAACTTTGACAAGGACCAACACACACAACAACCAATTGAGAACTTGAGTGCTACCACACATCAGCCAATGGCTGAGACTGTAGAACAAGTTACAAGCACTCACACTGTCCAACCAACCAGCATTGATAATACAGACCACACAACTAACAATGAACCGCGAACAGAACATGGTCTCTCTACTCGCCCACACATTATGCCTGACAAATATGATGGTAGCGCGGACTGGGCTGACTATGAGTCACACTTTGAATCTTGCCGAACGATTAACAATTGGACTGACGTAGAAGCTGTCAAATACTTGTCTGCTAGTCTTAGGGGACCTGCTCTTAGGTTACTGAACGAACGTAGAGCAACCAAGTGGACATACTTTGACTTGAAATCCAAATTGTCAATGAGATTCTCGTCATCCAAACAAGCTGAAAGTTACCTGCTTGAACTTCGCGCTCGTAAGAGACGAGCAAACGAATCTTTCCAAGAGCTTGGACGAGCTATTAGGGAGCTAACTACAAAGGCTTATCCCGACTTTGACTCGGACGGAATTGACCGTCTAGCTAAGATCCACTTCACTGACGCTATCGAGAATCCGGAGATCCGAACAGGGATTTTCCACGCAAAACCTAAGACTTTGGACAATATGATTGAAGCAGCAATAACAACTGAAACATTTCTCTTGACTGAGTCCCAGCGTTCGTGGAAAAAGACCACGCACAACAGAACCGTAGATGTAGAACAAACATGTCAGAAGGACTTGCAAAGAACAATTGATCAAGCGGTAGAAAAAGCGGTTAGACACGCAGTGTCTCAGCACAACGGTGACAGAAATGATAGACCTAATCAGAACCAACAGGCTAGAACCGTTGTATGCTACTACTGTAACAAACCAGATCACATTGAGAGGAATTGTTTCAAGAAACAGTCTGATTTGAGACAGCAAGTGCAGACTAACTACCGACCTGGACACGATCACATGGGAAACTCTGAACAAATTCGTCAGTCAAACCAATTTGGGCCGCCCACGAGGGCCACGGCGCGGCCAGTCACAAAGTAGAATCGGCCCGCCAACCAAAACAAAGAGACAATGAAACCCCGAAAACTCACTCTTATACCGCAAATTGTGATGGTTTGTTTGTTAGAGTATGTATTCATGATAGGGAATACAAATTTCTTGTAGACACTGGAGCCTCGGACTCCTACATTTCTAGACAGGTATATGAGAATATCCCATTGAATGACAGGCCTATGCTACAGAAACCAAACAGAAATGCTAAGTTAGCAGATAACTCTCCTCTTCCCCTCGATGGTGTAGTGACACTCGAATTGAAGATAGGCCCTACTTGTGGAATTTCTAGATTGCTAGTTGCTGACATTAGCAATGATGGTATTTTGGGTCTTGACAACTTGTGTAGAATGGGAGCTAAGTTAGACTTTAGCACTTTTGAGCTCTCGACTAAATGGGGAAGCATTGAATGTGAAAGAGAGTGTGATGGATTACTTTTCTGTCGTATTAGTACAACAGAGACTGTTACCGTCCCAGCGGGACATGAGGTTCTTATCAAGGGAACTGTCAAAGACAAACTCAGGCCGAATAAGTTTGGAATTGTAGAAGTAGGCGATGCTCAGAACCATCTAACAAAGTCAGGATTGATCGTAGCTCGTACTTTGGTCAGAACAGGGAATGAAACTGTCCCAATGAGAATCTTCAATCCCTCACCTTCAAACAAAGTAATCAAGAAAGGAACTTACTTGGGAACGATAACAGTAGTTGATGAGAATGACATTGAGACCACTCCAAACTCTGAAGTAGCAAACTCTGATGTAGTACCAGAACACTTGCGAGATCTATTAGAAAGAAGCACTGAGGACCTTCCTCACCAGTATCACAAGGATGTAGCAAATCTGTTATCTGAATTTCACGATGTTTTCTCGCAAGGAGAGAATGATATTGGCAGAACCAATCTTGTCAAACACAGCATTGACACGGGAAGACAACATCCCATTAGACAAAGACCTAGGAAGCATCCACTCGGTCAAAGGACTGAGATCAAACGACAAGTATCAGAACTTTTAGACAAAGGGCTAATAGAAACAACAGATAGTCCCTGGTCGTCAAACATAGTTCTTGTACGTAAGAAAGACGGCACGCAGAGATTTTGCGTGGACTATCGGCAACTCAATGCTGCCACTATCAAAGATGCTTATCCGTTACCACGCATTGACGAAACACTTGATGCCTTATCAGGCGCTTCTTGGTTTTCAACCTTAGACTTAGCCAGCGGCTATTGGCAGGTAGGGCTCGATGATGATGCAAAACAGAAATCAGCTTTCTTAGCTGATGGTGGGCTCTATGCTTGGAACGTCATGCCTTTTGGGTTATGTAACGCCCCTGCCACTTTTGAACGACTAATGGACAAAGTCTTGAGAGGGCTCCACTGGGAAACACTCTTAGTGTACTTAGATGATGTAATCGTTTACGGTAGTTCAGTACCAGAGGAACTCGAGAGACTGAAACAAGTGTTTCAAAGATTGAGACAAGCAAACCTGAAACTGAAACCCAAGAAATGTCACTTGTTCAAAACTAAGGTGTCTTATCTTGGCCACGAAGTATCGAACTTAGGAATATCGACTCAGACAGAGAAAACCGAGGCAATCAAAAACTGGCCAACACCAACAAACGTCAAAGAAGTCAGAAGCTTTCTTGGGCTAGCCTCGTATTACAGACGCTTTGTTAAGGACTTCGCCTCTATTGCGAAACCTCTTCATCAGTTAACCGAAAAGAAACGTGCCGGGCGGTTCGAATGGAGTCCCGCTTGTCAGAATGCATTCGATGAACTGAAGAATAGACTAACCACTTCTCCCATCCTTGCGTACCCTACTTTAGAAGGAGAATTGATCCTTGACACTGATGCGAGTAAAGATGGTATCGGTGGGGTACTTTCTGTAGTCTTGGATGGACAAGAACGGGTTATCGCTTACGGAAGCAAAGTCCTAAGTAAAGCCGAACGTAACTACTGCGTCACGCGTAGGGAATTACTAGCAGTAGTCACTTACTTGAAGCATTTCAAACAGTACCTTTACGGTAGACATGTCAAAGTGAGAACTGACCACGGAGCCTTGCGATGGCTCACCAACTTCAAACAACCTGAGGGCCAACTAGCCCGATGGCTTGAGGTTATATCGGAGTATGACATTGAGATAGTTCATAGGGCTGGTCGCAGCCACGCCAATGCAGATGCACTTTCGAGACGACCTTGTACACAATGTGGTAGAGAAACTGAATGTGAACTTGAAACTAACGAACTGGACTTTGGTCGAACTTGTGTTATTCAGTTGTCGGATGATGGTAGTACAGTTGAGATAAGGAAGGCTCAACTAGATGATCCAAGTCTAAGGCCAGTCATAGAGGCTTTAGAACGCGGGATTAAGCCGACAAAGGAGGAAATGTCTCCTCTCTCGTTTAGGACCAAAGTGTTGTTAGGTCATTGGGGACAGTTGCATATGTGTAATGGAGTTCTTTTCCGGAAATGGGAATCGGAAGATAGTAGGACTACTAGAGATAGACTAGTTTTGCCGAAATCTATGGTACATGAAGTTTTACAGGAACTTCACTCCGGAACTTTTGGTGGACATCTCGGGTCTACCAAAACGCTAAAGAACGCTCAGCTTCGTTATTATTGGGTCGGAATGAAAGCAGATGTTAGATCTTTCATTCGACAATGCACCGCATGTAGTAGGCGGAAAACTTATGGGAAGAAACGAAGAGCACCGTTGCAACAGAGACAATCTGGCAGTCCGATGGAGCGGATTGCATTAGATATTTTAGGGCCCCTTCCGTTGACCTATGAAGGCAATAGGTATATTTTGGTGGAAGCAGATTACTACACTAAGTTTGTTGAGGCCTATGCCATTCCTGATGAACAAGCGCACACGGTTGCGCAGAAGTTAGTTGAGGAATTTGTCTGCCGGTATGGTGTACCGAAGGAAATTCATACAGATCAAGGTCGTAACTTCGAGTCGAATTTGTTTCAGGAAGTCTGTAAGCTCATAGGAGCTAAGAAAACACGAACTACTCCGTACAATCCAAAGTCAGACGGAATGATAGAACGTTTCAATAGGACACTGTTAGGAATGCTAGCCACGATGATCGACCCTCTTGAACACCAGCAAGACTGGGATCGTTATATCCCATTTGCCACCGCTGCCTATAGAGGCACTGTTCATGAGACAATTCAAGAAACCCCGAATATGATGATGTTTGGCCGCGAGGTCACCCAACCCATAGATCTGGTAGCACAACACTCTGCCCCTGAATTACGCACAGATTACGCTGCCGAACTTAGACACCGTATGGAAGACATCCATACACGGGTGACCAAACATGCCAAAACGAATATGACACGACAGAAGAGAAATTATGACAGGCAAACTTCAGGTGAAACTTTCAAAGTCGGACAACTAGTGTGGCTTCGTAACGACTTTCGTAGGAAGGGTGTAAGTCCCAAACTAACTAACAGATGGGAAGGCCCATTCAGAGTCATCACTCGACTCTCTGACGTGACTTACCGAATTCAACTCACTCCCAGAAGCAAACCAAAGATAGTTCATTTCGACCGTCTCAAACCCTACACAGGGGAAGAATTATCCCCATGGCAAGAGACGCCATCAGATACCCACTTGATTGAAGGGGTTACTTCAGACCATGCAAGTGATGACGACAATGACGAAATTCTGAGTAACTTACCTTCCGAACGTACAGACTTGACATCCTTCCAAACGCAACAAGTCAGACGCTATCCTTTAAGGGCTAGACGACCCCCTGACTATTTCTACTAGCCCTTCCCCCATCCCAACACCAAGGGACTTCACTAGGCGTCGCCAAACCCGCCTGGCCTCCCCCACCAGCAACCCCGGGAACTCCCCCTCCCCTTCTTCTCCCCTATCCCCACCCTGATTTCGCCAATTAAAGATCCAAGTCGGCGCACTTCAAACCCAACCCCGGTTGCTGTTCCAGTGGACTTGGCCGGCCGGCCTACCCGTTGAAGTGGCAAAGGAGCCGCCTCTACCTTCGCCAGTCTTGAAAGCCTGATGTCGACTTCACCCCGTCAACCCTGAAGCCCCAGACCCCGAAGGATTGACTCTCCGTGTTTCTCGTCGGATCCCTCTTCTCTCCGCATCCTGCCGCGACTGTGGATCTCTGCACGACTTGTGTTCTTATTATGCGATGTATTTATCTCTGAATGATGCATGGATTTTTCTACCATATCTATCTGTCTTCACCTTTTATCTTTCCTTTCACTCTTGTCACTTCCTTCTTTTCTCTCTCTCTCTCTCTCTCTCTGTTTTTCTTGTATCATTCAGTGCATGTTTATATTCCCATCTGATGTGTATATATTGAATATATCTCTGAAGGATAGATGTTTCTACCGTATCTTTCTTCCTCCTTCTTTCCTTTCTCTCTCTTCTCTTCTCTCTGTCTCTGTTTTCTTCTATCCTTCAGTGCATGTGAATCATTTGTAACGCCACTGAAATTAGTATTTGGTGTTTTAAATGTTTAAGATTATTAAACATTTCTTCGAGGAAACCAAAACTTGTTCTCAAAATAATCACCGGAATGTGGTGAATAGAATGGCTAATTTGGTAAGTATTAGCCGTTGCTTCCTGAAGTAAGTATCTTGACGCACATTTTCACTTGAAGTTTATGGATTATGGATATTTGGTATGAATTGACTGTTTTGGAGTGTGCGTAGTTTTTGGTCTTTGATGTGACTCGAGAGGAGTTTATGTTTGGATGGGTGTATGTAGGACCCACATTCACGTATTCAGGAAGCAAAGGCTGATATCTGCTAAATGCCTGTTTTATAGATCAAAGTTGGAACTTTTATGATTTTGCTATGATGTATTTTATGTTTTGGAAATAAATGAAGTGGCCTATTACACTTCCGTAAATTGTCTCCTCGAAGAAATACTTTATAAGTATAATATTGGCTTATGTAAAGTGCAGATGAATTTTAAACTTACAAATGCGAGGACGCATTTCAGAGGGAGGAGGGCTGTGTAACGAGCCAACCTCGTTACAGTCTTTATTAGTAGCTTTCCCGTATAAAAATGTCTTTTCTTGCATTTCTTTCATCAGTTACGAAGCAGTGCCTTATTCTATCGTTTCACCTATTCTCTCACTCTATATCCTTCCGCCTGTTGCTATGTATACTTTCTTCTCTTCACTCTCCACCTCTTCTCTTCTCTCACTGCTTCAAAATGTAAGATGAATTGTAAAGTCGCTAGAAGTTTATGCTTTGTCTGTGAATTGTCATAGAAGTCATTAGAGTTGCTTTAGTCACGACAAGCATATAACTCATAGCATATTTGATCCGAGAATAGAAATCTGAAATTTAGTCATTGGTCGGTATTCCAATATCGAAGTTACGGCATTCATGACCTATAGTAGACCTATCCTTAGCTGAATTTGTTTTGCTTGGATACGTGTTATAAGTACAGAAACGGTTAATGCACATTGCATTCAGCAACTTCATACATTCTTTAAGGCATTGAAGAATGTTGGGAATACCCGTTTGTTATGAACTTACGGCCAAGAATATATTGGTAATTGGAGGATTTAGTATGAGTAGCGAATATTTGAGTGATAACTTACCCCGTGTTGACAGAAAAATGAAGGAATATGGAGTTTGAAGATGATGTTAAGTCCTTTACGAAGGATCCAAAACAGTGCCGATAGATGCGCGTACCGCGTAGTGTTCATTCAGGGTTGTAGACCTTCCCTCGTTCATTATCATCGATACTTTGGCCATTTATTTTAATTCATATCCAAATTTCCTAAATTCACCATATCTGAGAAAAATAAGTTGCAATTACTGATATATGAACTAGCTTTTGGTGATAGAAGTGAATTTTATTATTCTTCGGAAGCTAACTCGCAAATTGATGCAAGTTTGAATGCGAGCTTTGGCTTCGCATCGCTGTTATGACGTAGCCACGTCAGCGTGTGATTTGGATCCTTCGTGTGTGAAAATTACTGTTATTTTGTCGATTCTGGTCAATATTAGAGAAATTTGGTTTATTATACGTATCTGGTCATTTGGTAAATAACTCACAAATTATTGTAACACGGATCCCATATTCTGGAAAGTGATATTTGTGAAGATAATAAGATATTTGCGACGTCAAACTAGCACAAAATCTACGGAGTGTACAAGTTCAGCGCTTAGCGCGTACCGTAGCTACCTCCGCGTAGTGATTCCCTCGACGTCCGCATTAAGCTTATATAAGCAGTAAAATTTTTCAGTTCGGGAGGAGACTCCCGGAGTCTGCTCCAGGTAACGAGCTACTCTCTGCTCACTCCTCAACAACACACTAGTATACAAACTTTCTCTCTCCCCCTCCCCCTATGTAGAGGAGACTCCCGGAGTCCGCTCCAGGTAACGAGCTACTCTCTGCTCACTCCTCAACACGCTACTTTCTTTCTCCCTCCCCCTCCCCTTATGTAGAGGAGGCTCTTGGAGTTCTACTCCAAGTATCGAGCATCTGCTCACTCCTCTACATCTCAACTACACCCCCCCCCCCCTTATGTCCCCATGTAAAATTACAACTTATATTTTGGGATCTTTCGGCAAATTCAAAAAGAGTTAGAGACATGCTTTGTATTAGTTTCATGAGATGTCCTGTTAGGGATTCTGGCGAGTCAGAAACTAAGGGGAAATAGAAGAACTGATTCACACGTACAATCAAACGAAGTGTATGCATGGTTCGATATATATTAGAATTTACGAATTGGCTTAGGCATGCATTAATAAATCAGTATGTAACAGTGGCGATTTTGAAATGTTGTAAATGAAAGATTAAACTTTGATTTTTGTTTTTGTTGAACCTGAAATCTGAGTACTACAACCTTGTGTCTTTCTTTGTTTCTGTGTACGACTCACTTGACTTAGTTTCTATTTTCACACACCACACAACCCATACACAACATACACATCTACTACTACTACACATCTACTACATACAAACAATACACACACACACACACACACACACACACACACACACACACACACACTACACATATATTCCTCTCCTTGAATATTCCATCTTCCCTCCACGGTCATATACTTTGACCAAGAACTCATCCCCACCGAGACTATTAGTTTCCGAAAGGCCGATTACACTCTGTATATGTTTTTACCGCTCGGACATTTGGGCTTAACATCTCGCCCACGGAGTTGATCAATCTTTCTGGAAAACACACAACATCTACACAACTAATACATCTCGGTTCTATATTATATTATTCTGTGGTAGTGGCGACAGTGCGCCCTCGACCAACAACAACAAACAACAACTCAGAAGGGCGCCACAACACAACAGTAACAACATCAACAACAAACAGCCCAAGCCATCTAAAGCCCGCCACAATTCTATAAGGCATTGAAGAATGTTGGGAATACCCGTTTGTTATGAACTTACGGCCAAGAATATATTGGTAATTGGAGGATTTAGTATGAGTAGCGAATATTTGAGTGGTAACTTACCCCGTGTTGACAGAAAAATGAAGGAATATGGAGTTTGAAGATGATGTTAAGTCCTTTACGAAGGATCCAAAACAGTGCCGATAGATGCGCGTACCGCGTAGTGTTCATTCAGGGTTGTAGACCTTCCCTCGTTCATTATCATCGATACTTTGGCCATTTATTTTAATTCATATCCAAATTTCCTAAATTCACCATATCTGAGAAAAATAAGTTGCAATTACTGATATATGAACTAGCTTTTGGTGATAGAAGTGAATTTTATTATTCTTCGGAAGCTAACTCGCAAATTGATGCAAGTTTGAATGCGAGCTTTGGCTTCGCATCGCTGTTATGACGTAGCCACGTCAGCGTGTGATTTGGATCCTTCGTGTGTGAAAATTACTGTTATTTTGTCGATTCTGGTCAATATTAGAGAAATTTGGTTTATTATACGTATCTGGTCATTTGGTAAATAACTCACAAATTATTGTAACACGGATCCCATATTCTGGAAAGTGATATTTGTGAAGATAATAAGATATTTGCGACGTCAAACTAGCACAAAATCTACGGAGTGTACAAGTTCAGCGCTTAGCGCGTACCGTAGCTACCTCCGCGTAGTGATTCCCTCGACGTCCGCATTAAGCCTATATAAGCAGAAGAAATTTTTAGATCGTGAGGAGACTCCCGGAGTCCGCTCCAGGTAACGAGCTACTCTCTGCTCACTCCTCAATAACACACTAGTATACAAACTTTATCCCTCCCCCTCCCCCTATGTAGAGGAGACTCTTGGAGTTCTACTCCAAGTATCGAGCATCTGCTCACTCCTCTACATCTCAACTACACCCCCCCCCCCCCCCCTTATGTCCCCATGTAAAATTACAACTTAGATTTTGGGATCTTTCGGCAAATTCAAAAAGAGTTAGAGACATGCTTTGTATTAGTTTCATGAGATGTCATGTTAGGGATTCTGGCGAGTCAGAAACTAAGGGGAAATAGAAGAACTTATTCACAAGTACAATCAAACGAAGTGTATGCATGGTTCGGTATTAGAATTTACGAATTGGCATAGGCATGCATTAACCCATCCACGTCTCATCCCACAAAAAACGTGGGATGCATTATTTATGACCAAAAGAGGGCGTCCTCAGACCTCAGGCTTGGCCAGGAGCTGTAGAATAATTTTAGCCAATCACAGAGATCCTTACTGGGACTCAGAAAAATAATTTATGCAAAGAAACCTATTTTAGAATGTCTCTTATTGGCCAAAATACCTGCCAGGGGTTCGAGCCTGCTGAGAAACTAATCAATATTCATGTTTACAGCGCGCATGCATCTTTGTTGCCCCAGCAACTGCAGTGATTCCTTACGCGCGGTATCGGTGATATCGATCTCCTCATAGAGTGCTTGACGATATCTGATTACACGAGCTCTTGATCCTTGTGTGTATATACAGTGTGTACGTACCACTACGTGTGTGTGTGTGTTGAATTCCATTTACGTTAGTGAGTGTGGGTAACTTCTCAAGGTTTCCCGTCCATTTCTCTCTCTCTTTTCTCTCTTTTGCTTTCGTATCATTCTATATCTTTTATTCTCAGAGTACAATCGTACTTCTGAGAGTGTTTTGTTCATTTTTCTCAGTGACTATCTCGTTTGCAACAATTTAGAGGTGAGTTTTTGTCCTAGTGTTTGTTGAGTTTTTGGATTGAACACGATGTAGCTTATCTACGTGTGTGAGAGAACATCGTAGTTTGTGTGGTACCCACTCGTTTGTTTCCGTGTAAGCATTTTTACCGTAAAGTGTCTTCATCGTTCGTCCAAGCATCGTGTTTTCACCCTAGTTTTCCTCATCGTAGTTGTTTACCTCGATTTTTTTTTTTTGCGGTGCAAGATGTTCTGTGTATTTTTTCTACGGTAAAATGCCATCGTTGATGATCTTCGTGTATTCATTACTAGTTTTTCACCTCCGTTTCATTTTTATGTCTAACGTAGCGTAGTTACAACTATGTTTAGATCACCGTTAGAGCTAGTTAGCTAGGTCTGCGATGTCTGTATCGTTTGCTGATGTGTTTTGTGAGCTGAGAGTGACTATGATGGGAGTGATATTCACGGTTTTGCTGTGGTGGAGGTGATGGAAAGATGCAATTTATTTCGTGTAACCATGCATGACGTTGATGGCGAGTAAAACTACGACACGAGTAGCCTAGCCGAGGCCAATGACGAGAGCGACACTGAAGTCAAGAAACGGGGCTGATGCTCGCTCGTACACGGGAGTGGTCTAGAGACCTGCATTATTTATATATTTTTTCTTTTTCGTATTCACTCGGGTATCTAGTGCTACAAACCCAAAATTCGTGTCTCTGAAGAAACTCAACCAAAAGCTTGACAACAAGTTTGCATCAGGTCTATTCTGTAGTAAATATTAGATCTAGATTCTAGGCCTAAATGGCGATGCTAATTTAGTTTTCATTTAGAACTCGACGAAATCCATTTTCTTTGCTCATTTTTCAACTGATAAATTATTTAGAACTGTACTAAAATTCTGATGTACTGCATTCACCGTTGTAATAAAGAACCTGCTGATCAGGTGTTTTATTCTATCCTTTTCATTTCCTCCCTATCCTTTTGGTTTCCTTCCTGTCACTTTCTTCATTGACCCTGGATGAAAAAAAAAAGATCCCATCTTGCCATGTAAAGACAGAACACATACCATCATGAAATATCATGACATTGAAATAATAATGAAAAATATATAAGTGACCAAAATACTTGTTAGTGAAAATAAATAACAAATGAAAGGTGATTTCTTATGGAGCAGTTCTTTCAAATGTCAAACAGCTTCGATAATGAAGCAAGTGAAATCTGAAAACTATCCTGGCAACAAGTTGATATTGATAGGGAATTCTAACGAAAACTGTCACACCATTTGATGTTTGAATTTGTCTTTTTTATTGGATGAGGTTATAAAACTATAAATGCCACCGATAAAATAACAATCCTCTCAATTTGAACAAGAGCAGTAGGGTGGTACAGTGGTACGACTCCGTAAACAACTGATTATATATGCATCGTATCCATGGGCAACTGCGGGATAACTGCAAGAAGGCGCAGGAAATTAGACTTGAGTCAAGAACGATTATTTATTATTATTTTTTTATTCAAACTATTAATTTTTTTTTCTTGGACTGGAAAAAAGCCAAAATATTTCATATTACGCTTCTAAAATATATATGAATATCTGAAGTCTTTTTATCGTGATTTTATGAAGAATTAGAATTATTTTAAAAATTATAAATACTAGACGGGCTGAACAAGGAAGTCTAATTTCACCCCAAGAATTTGCAGCACACCGCATCTCGGGTGCATTCCTAGCGTTCTTGCCGCCGCACTCTCACCCAGCTAGCTAGCTGCCATGTGCAAGCAAGCCAGTCACAGTGCATGTTCACCGCGCACAGTACACACGTTGTAGCCAGTTCACCGATCTCATTCGTGATCTCGTGCGTGTAGAAAATTCTCCCAAAACTAAGCCAGACATGATTTTGGAACATACATTACAGTGTCAAGACCTTTTCAGTGGACTTTGAATTCGCTGTTTGTCTGTTTTAGCTCTTGAATGTACGACTTCGAACGTCCGATTTGTTTTTTACCATACCACGTGGAGCTAGCTAGCTGCGTGTTTTTTCAGCCCCATGCTTCTCCACACACGATCACGTACACACACAAGCCATCGCGATCGAAGTTTGAGCGATAGCGATAACATGTGCGGAGCAGACATGCGGATTTCAGCACAGGGTAAATGAGTAGTTGAACGTATCACGATTGTAAAACAAATCTTTTTCTATGTCTCTGCAAATTTGAATTAGGTTATTTCAGCATAGATAGACTATGATACATTACAAAATAGATTAGCCATAGCAAGAACTTGCTTACATGAGCGTTATTAGATAACGTTGCAAAATAAAAACCCCGTCATTGAATGGAATGTTCCAGAGCTATCTCGGGGGGCTCGAGGACACTATGGACACGTCTATTCGCAAGTGGGTAAGATGTGATTACAGATGGCTTGAAATGAAGAGGATTTATGAATGAAATACACAGAAACAATATTTTTTCATAATTCCTGCACAGTTTATTATTTCTTTTCATAAAATTCACATAAGCTAGTGCTGCATTGAGTCAAGTAAGTGCATATTAGCACGAGTGTACACGCATCATCCCTCCTGCCTAGTGGGAATGACACAGGCAGTTTTTCAATGACGTATGAATGCTCTTCGCGTGTAGATCGCGCCGTAGGGAAGATCGCGCCCAAGTTCATGGCCAACTTACTAGGCAGGCACGATTTTACAGATTACACAGAGGCCCGTACGTGGATAAATCAGTATGTAACAGTGGCGATTTTGAAATGTTGTAAATGAAAGATTAAACTTTGATTTTTGTTTTTGTTGAACCTGAAATCTGAGTACTACAACCTTGTGTCTTTCTTTGTTTCTGTGTACGACTCACTTGACTTAGTTTCTATTTTCACACACCACACAACCCATACACAACATACACATCTACTACTACTACTACTACTACTACTACTACACACACACACACACACACACACTACACATATATTCCTCTCCTTGAATATTCCATCTTCCCTCCACGGTCATATACTTTGACCAAGAACTCATCCCCACCGAGACTATTAGTTTCCGAAAGGTCGATTACACTCTGTATATGTTTTTACCGCTCGGACATTTGGGCTTAACACCTCGCCCACGGAGTTGATCAATCTTTCTGGAAAAACACAACATCTACACAACTAATACATCTCGGTTCTATATTATATTATTCTGTGGTAGTGGCGACAGTGCGCCCTCGACGAACAACAACAAACAACAACTCAGAAGGGCGCCACACACTAACAACACAAACAACAACCAACCAAGCCATCTAAGGCCCGCCACAATATATATATATATATATGTGTGTGTGTGTGTGTGTGTGTTACTTCATACATACATTGACATTACCTAAACACGTCCTAAACGTAGACTTCTACGTTTCACATGATAACCACAGCCTTTTCCTACTGAGCTATATCGAATATCAGCCGAATAGCTGCATGAAGAGCATTTATGAGTGGTTACTACAATTGTAACTTGATCATACATTTATTATCAAAATATGAAAACAGTACTTGATAACAGAAATCAAAATTACGTACAACACAATAACGTGTAATTTCTATACAGTTAGAGTTTGATTTTAGCACAAATATGAATAGGATATTATTTTTCTCTAATTTCACTGGTATTCACTGTATTATTCAAATTTTAGACCAATATGAAAACCAGTAGAAACCAACAGAACCAACAGAACTAGTAAAAAGCAAAATAAAAGAAGCCGATAGGATCAACAGGTACATAATGTTTGTTCGTTTCTTTTGGACTTGTTCGGATCTGATGGATGTTATTAGTTCTAATGGTATTCTAAGGGCTTCTGCTGCCTCTTTTTTCTGTTGGTCCCAACAATACCAAAAAAAAAAAAAAAAAAAAAGAGAAGAAGAATAGTTTACCAACAGAAACCAATAGACACCATTACAAACCAACAGAAATACTTAGTTGTTGTTGTTGTACACATCGGTCCTATGGAATTTTCGACCTGGGGTGGCAAAGAGGCCAAAATTATTGTCCTTATCCCTTGGTTGCAGGAATAGTGTTACCTGGTCTTAAAAAAATGTATTATAATTTGGTTGATTTTCCTATTCCTCAAATAGACGCTATAATGTAAGAATGGTTACCCGAGGCTTGCCAAGAGAGTAGCCGTAAAAAAAAAGAAAGAGCAAAAATACTGCAAAAACATAGGCCTGCATGTTTGTTTTGTATATATCATGATTGATGACTAAAATAATGCTTATTGAATTCATCGGTACTTCTTAACCTCGATGTTAACAAGTATAATAATAATAATAATGATAATAAAAAGTCATGACAATCCTTTCTAAAATAATGGTGTTTGCTGATGATATAGCATTCTTGTTTTCCAAACCTACTGCAGGGAACTCATCGTATATGAAACTCGTATATAGTTTTGATTTTCCTTTCCATTCCATTCAATTTAATTCAATTCAATTCAATTCAATTCAATGGATTTTAACGAACCTGCCATTTTGCACACCAACGTCTGGGATTTCGGAAGAGCGTTGGCCTTTGGGCCCGGCATACTAGTACGTGAAAGTGGGAACGTGTCTACGCTGAATTGTACCTCTCGTTGTAAGTGATCAAGCCACACTCTGTAGCAGGATATTTTAATGCAAGATCGGTCTTGGGATCCATGTTGAACCTCGAAGCCTAAAAAGACCAAACATGTCGACAGTTGATCCTTGAAGACAAGACATTATAATGCCATGAATAAAAGAGAACAACGGACAACGATCAACTGAGAAAGGAAAATTATACAGGGGCAAATTTAAAGTGGTTTTATAATATGATACAGCTCACCATTAGGTCAATCTGCGTTACGATGATTCCGGAACCTTTTAGTGATTTTGTTCACTGGAGCCAACTAGAACATAACGATTGCTTTCCAGATTCTTCTTTTATCTGCAAAACCAATCACAATTAGCCCTGTTTCCATTTGAAATGTTTATAATCTTAATCAAACTTTTTGAGCTCGTCCTGTGAGCTTAATGATCCCTCAAATTGAATGTAAACATTAAAAGTCTTTTGATTGAAAACGTAATATACATAAATCATCCTCCGTAAAAGTAACACCGACGAGATGTTCTCTGCTGCTTATTGCTCAGTGGATTAACTTGATTTAAAATTTAAAAACGATTTTATTAGGTAGTTAACACGGAGATTTTGACAATACTTACAAAGCAAAATAATCACAAAACAGATAAAATTTGGAAAATGCGTTCACTTTGTAGCATACGAACATTTCTAATTTATAATCATCTATTTCAGTCTGGGGTAAGATAAGACAATTCAAACAATAAAGTGTAGTTAAAGATTCAGATGAACTTACCTACAGCAAGACAAGTCGCTACGATGAACACCAACGCTTGGCAAATTTTAGTTTCCATTTTCGTGTGTGTGTGTGTGTAAGTGTGTGTGTGTGTGTGTGTGTGTGTGTGTGTTTGTGTGTTTCTCGTTTTACCAATGAAGACGTATTTTAGTTACAAGATTCGCGAATGTGCAATCGTCGAAATGCAGTGTATAATACCGTCTTTCTTCCTGTGTGGGGTATCGCCGTGTGAATAGATGAATAAAGTGAATGATTGAACTCAGACCGTTTAAAATAACAGATATCATATCAAAACAGACATTTTAATAAGTTGTTTGTTTGGTTGATTGTTATTTCACGAGTGATCTATTTCAGTGAACCTCTTCCTTTCATCGATAGGATTCACAGTATGCACGAGTAGCAATAAAGTAACATTTGAGTATATGAATATAAGAACGACCCAAGTCCAATTTTTGGCCAAATTCAGTTTGACATGGGAAATTATAGCTTATGCATGGACTCATCTTGTGTATACATGATAAATCCTAATTACTCCCGGAAGTGCCTGAAATGAATGAGTTAAATCTTATATTAATGTAAAAATGAAGGACTTGGGTCATTCTTACATTCATATAATAGCGCCCTCTCTCATCCTTCTCCCATCTCTATAGCAGAATATCATGTATATGAATCAAAGAACGACCCAAGTCCATATGAATCAAAGAACGACCCAAGTCCACCACACAAAATGGCCTCTCCACAATTAATGTAAATGTTAATTGTCATAATCATATATGTTCTAATTTCTATATACAATGTTGCCTTCCCATCACAGTTAAATAGAATATTATTGGACAAATAAGAAAGATATGAAGTTTTTTTTTTAGTTTACTCGAAATGATCTTCCATGGACTTGGGTCGTTCTTATATTCATATACTCATTTGGAGATTACGAAGATGACAAAAGGAAAAGAAACCGTTAATTGATTTCTTCGATATGCATTGATGTTGCTCTCAGCCGAATAATGATGATGTCCTTCAAAAAAGTGAATTTGCAAGGCAATGGGTGATACAGATGGACTCGAAAAAGAAGTACGTATATTTTGGTCATCTACAAGGAAAAAATCTGATCTGTATAGCAAAAAACATGCACGACAAATATGTCATCCCTGTTCTATTAATACCACGCACAGACCTGGCTATTTTAACGGCCATTTAGCTATTCAAACTATCATTATTGCAAACACACAGAACAAACAAAGTAAAACAAAGACATAACAAAAAGCTTAATTCTTACTGACCTTATAGTAATAATAAAACCTTTCGTAAGTAGCAGTTAACACGTTAATTCCTAGTTTCAGATCAATGCCATCATAGATATTTTTGGAAATTGTACAAGCTTTTCACCAAAAAACAGTAACGGTATGACCATAACTTCGACTTGAAGACGATAAAAACGACTGGAAGCAAGGTTAGTGAGCCGAGTTTGGAGAGTCAGAGTGGAAAAAAGTAGGTTTATTTTGATGATAGCAATTTTGTTTTATCCAAAGTTCACCGTACAGAAAGATGCACACCCGGCGGGGTCAGGGATATGCATTTTATCGTGCCCTACAATTGCCTTTTAAATGATACTTCAAAAACAATGAATCTAGACACCATGTCTATATCCACTCATAAAAAAGCAACTACGTCAACTGTGACAACGTTAGGCCCTGTAGTGAAGGGGAAAAAGAAACGAAAGTATGATCCGTATCTCTCGAAATTTCTGGAGCACATTGCATAGTTTAAACTTTGTTTTTTAAATTTCTACCACCTGTCATAAGTGATAAAACATGAAATGTATGCTTTGTATTGTTTTACAATTTGGTTGGATGTAAATTGACTATAAATATCATTGAATTGAACTGAAATGGCATGGCAACAGAACATATAGGATGCAGAATCTTTTAAATCTAATTCCATGCACTTTTTTTCTACTTACTTTCTACAGTCAGCCAATGTAAAGAACGGAGAATTGGTGATATGGAATAAGACTTAAAGTTAACAACCGAGCGGCACGACATTATAAACCCTTCAATATAAATTTAGTGTTCCACTTTAAATATCTAGAATCAAAGTAATGAAGTCAAATATTATACATACTTCACGAAAATGTGTAGATTTATATGAACATTATTTATGGCTGTGACTTTTTCGCGAGGTTAAATCTACGTATTCAAGATACCCGCTCATTTTCACGCAGTGCATTTGATGTCTGTTCGTTAGAGCCGCTGCTGGCAACATCACCGCGTAGTCATCTACCAATTCAATACTCTATTTGTCTGCTAAAATGTTACACTGTCTCATTATATTCAGTGTTGTACACAGGTCCATCGATATGGGGTATAATTTGTGGACAAAATGTGACGATCACATCAGTATTTGTTCATTTTATTAATCTTTATTTGATTTCTATAATTTCACAAATCAATACACCCATCTTGAATGTATGCTCACAATATCACAATGAACATGCAACATCAATCAATAGGTCAACATGTAGGAATCGAAAGACATAACATACAGTTTACATTAAATTGTACATAAACCGACACGTAACTACACAAAAGAAAACAAATACCCGCTCTACGTGCCCCTTCCGCACTTACCCGTTCCACTCTCCTCCCATGCAGTTATAGGGTCACAGCTCATATTCCAATCGTATACTTTAATGTATACTAATCATACAAATTCTATAATTCATTCATACCCTCTTTATGCACAAATCATAGGAACTATAGACCTGAAAAAGTATCGGAGAAAATGATAGGCGTTAACAGTATGCACACAGAAAAGAAAAGAAAAGAGAAGTTTGAACCCTTATTTTCCGAAACTAATCTATATACTCCGTATATGAATAAACTTCACTCACTTATTTATTCAACATATCAATTAATTATTATTCGTTCAATACAGTCCTTCGGAATATTGAAAAAGCAAACGCGAAAATGATGTAAGCAGGATTATGAATCCTGAGAAGAAGTAGGAATGGGAATATCTGCAAAGTAATTCAAAACTGCATGACAATGGCAGTAATAACAATCCCCGATTCTTTTATTTCGCGCTAACAACTAGATATCTTATAGACTTCAGAAGTTTTGCTAAAATATATCTAAAATAATAGATCTTTAAGTTGTCTATCTCTGCAAGGTTCCCTTTTGTTAATAGTATACTTACTAGAGCTTCGAAATAGATAAGGAAAAAAAGGAAGAAAAACAATTTGCAACATGAAATTATGTAACAAAATGAAGATAGGAGCAAAGTTAATAATATTTCTTTCTCTCTCTTTCATATCATTATACCGACGAAATGGCACAGTTTGCACAGTTTATACGCAGTGGTTAAAAGTAGGTTTATGTCGTACATCAAAGTGCGTGAAGGCTTTTTTGGTGAAGTTTTACGATACAATATAAAACAAACACCAAGTGCTTAGGCATGTATACTTTATTTACAGCGATGCATACGTTGTTTTTTTTATCCAATAAAGAAAAAATGCGTAGCCGACATCCCCATTTTATTGTGTGTGTGTGGGGGGGGGGGGGGGCACGACGCGCTAGAAATCACGTTTGACTAGGCAAATACACTATCTGTTTTATCCTTACATTCAGAAATACTTGTAACTTCTGAGTGGTCAAAACGTTGTGATACTAATCAAAGGACCAGTTCATGGTCAAAAATTAATATTCCCATTTCCCTAATTAAAATCTAAGTTTCCTCTCGTAACTGGCATTTTCTTTTCCTCTTCAATACTTTCTACTATTATTTCCTGAATTACACTTATAGATTGTAAAACGCCTCTACTTCTTTACTGTAAAATGTAGAAAATTCAGCATAGTGATAAAAGAATCATAAAAAATTTACACCACTTAATCCGGCAGTCGAACAAAGAATTTCTGCCCAAGGCATATCTCATGTTTGCACAAGATTGTTATATATATATATATATATATATGTATACATACTTTACTATCTGACATTGCAGAAATATATGTTCATGAGTTTCTATTTCTTTATCACAAAATGAACACCAACTCTCTGCTGCAAAGCCTAGTGTTATGTTGCTCTTTAGTGTAAATCACTCTCATGTAATGATTTAGATTGAAACTGCCTGTGTGTACTAAGAAAAGTTCCGTATCTTGGTCTAACAAATATTTCTTTTTTTTTTCTTTACTCAAAATTATTATGATCATATTCTATTCAACTCTAGTTCAAACGTCACCACATAATTATGCTGAAATTTCATGATAATCCTCTTATTCTCACAGTTATTTTGGTAATGCATCGTAAATATTAATATCCTATTCACAAATTAATAGATTAAAAAAGGAACATATGGAACAATCAATGAAGCCATTCAAATAATGATGAACAACTAGATCGTAATAATTCTGCATTTGCGTGTTCTTCGTGATCTGAACCAACAATTTATTTTGTTTATGGCGGTGGAACGAGCGGAGAGAAGGCGGATTTCTTCCTCCTTGAGAGATTTTTCAATAAAAACAGTAAGTGAGAAAAAATATGAGTGATATGATAACCGAACAGTTCAGTATTAGTGATTTTTTTTTTTTTTTTTTTTTTAAGGCGCAAGCTCTGACACGCCTTCAATGACAAAAACACTCGTCTACTGTGCGCTGGTTTCAAGATTTCAAGAAAAGTAATGATGCAAATCGTAATTGTAACAATAACAATGAAAATTTACGCAAACTCCCATCCCCGCCGTTTACGTCTCGTGATTAACCTATAGAGGTATAGAATATCATTTTTAGGGATCACAAACATGGAAATACAAACGAGGTGACGATGACGACGCTTACGTCACACATAATGATAATAATTATAATAATGATAACAATGGCAATAAGAATAATAGTAATAATGAAGAGTGATTATCATTAAATTGCAAATAATAATACCACTAATAAAAAACAAATACCCCAAAACTGGGGGAATGTGATTTGTGAATGTGAAAATTTGAATAAACAATACGCTCTTTACGCTCTTATATAGACAGCCCTCCAATTTTTACACAGATGAAATTCTACGGAATTACAACAAAGTAAACAAATTAAACATTGTTTTGCTTTAAATCCTTATTTCGTCTCTGTTTCCTATGAAAACGTTTTGGGAGATGAGACGGTAAACTATTTGTAATAGCTGTTATCAGTAATATCTGCAGCCTGAACCGAAAGCTCCCTTGGAAAAAAAAAAGAAATAAAAAAAAAAGAAACTTCGTTGCCGGGGGCGGATCCAGGAACTCCGTAGAGGGAAAGGGAGGCCGATTTGGGGTGAAGGTGGAACTTCTGAGTTTAAAAAAAAAAAATCAAAAAAAAAATCATGATTTCATGCATGCTTTTCTTCTTAAAAAAAGGGGGGGGGGCGAGGACCCACTCACATTTTACCTTTATATCATTTTCTTTTATGAAAAAACAAACAAACATAAAGATAAAGGGCGGCGTGTGTCCTCCGCCCCCCCCCCCCCCTTTCCTCCACTGTATGCGCTAGGGACTCTGGACAGTGTGTAATGCTTCAATTTTCTCTCAAGGCGGAAAGTGTACACTTGTCGATTCGTTGATTCCGATTAGGGTTCCTTCTTAGACATAAAATACATTGTACATGGAACGTCCGATGCAACATACGGAGAAACAGACGTATATTAATATACTCGATAGATGCTCGATATATTGCCTAAAGGCCTTTTCTCTTTTGATACAATAAGATCGTGGTGATGCTAGCTGTTTCAATATGACATTGTTGTTGCTGGTGCTGCCGTTGTTATTGTAGTAGTAGTAGTTGTTATTGTTGTTGCCGTTTTAAAGCAAAACCAGATACACACAAATCCATTAGTTTGGGCACGGCAAGTCTAACATGACTTGTGTGGCGGGATTACCGTCCAGGGAAATCATGCCAAGTACCCCCAGACGCTGGATGGAAAAGGGAAATTGGTCTTTGAGTTCAATTCTTCGAGACGGATCCCCGACTATGCCCATTTGGTAAAAGTTGTTCGCAAAATCCAGCCAATAGAATTGCGAACCATCACACCGTATCGGTATCTCAGTGAACACGCCGATCTTTTCCCCGTTCCAGGAACTTCCCTGCTTGTTCATGATTTCCTCACGTTCGAAGCGAACATCATACGTCCTGTGGCAGAAACCTATGGTAAAGATAGAGTTCCTTACCAATATGAGGGAACACAGGCGTTTTACAATGAAATATGGGATCCATATACGTCTATTCTTTTTTGACTCATTTGCCCTTCATGTTTATTTTTATGTTTTGTACTGGGCAATAAAGTGCTGGTGATCATCTACAAAGCAGCTGTTAATACGATCACCATCTAACAGCATCTAACAGTAATGTTGCAGGAACTTTTTTTTTTTTTTTTTTTTGAGGGGGGTTGCGTATGTGCATCCGGTTATGTATAGCCCATATTCTAGAACTCTACTGACGACTGAAGGTGATTAATACCTTTGCTCCAGCACCTCAGAACCAAGGTTTTTCGGATAGAAAGACAAAGGGCATTTTGCACAAATACAGCTATAGCTCTTCATATACATTAAATTTGACCTTAATAGCTTAAATGCTCAAGTTTGACATAGGCCTACATTAAACATGTGGTAACGATGACAACACTTGTTTTCAGACACAAACACAATGGCATCTTGCATATAACTTTTTATCACATTTTCTATTAGCTTGGCTTTACGTCAAGTCTAAATCACAAACAAAATAAATAATATTATTATTATTATTTTTTTTTTGTACGGAAAGAAGAAAATCAATCAAATTCAGGACTACCATTTCATTGCTTTCTAGGAGACTTAAAACAAAAATATGAAACTTAATATACAACAAATCAAAGAGCGTTTCTCAGACATCTAATCACCCCACTATCCTTCCATGTCCTCACGCACGATCTGTTTGACATCACAATTTATATAGGCCCCTTTCTCTTTCGTCGCAAAGTCTCGCGAGTTCTCGTTGAAACAAATGACAAGATTTGTGGAACGAGAAGTAGGTTAATAATATATAAAGCGTGCAAACCGTGCGTGCTGCGGTCTGACTGTACCTTAATGTTTCATCAAAATTCAATGTTTAAATTTGGCAGGTTTCGAATAACTGTCGATTTTGGTACTTTCTAGCTTACATGAGTTTCGAAATTTTATCATTGGGATCATACCACACGAATGACAATCGTAAAAAAACCCCAGAAAAACAATCTTATTTTTTGCAAGCTCTCGAACATCTCAATAACAATTCTGTGAACAGGAAGGCACGCATGATTCCCCGCACATTAAATCCTAAAATTGTCGTTATTCATGTTTATACAGCGTCATCGATCTGCTCAAGAGAGTAAGGGGCTTCCCATCTGCAACGCGAACGCTAAGACGACGTAATCTCCCGTGTTGGACAATGGAAACGGCTGTTTCTCCCATGTGCAGAACACCATTTTTGCCTACAGGGTACTGGCCCCCGTTGCAAGAAAGTTGCAATCAATTGCAAATAATTGCTAATTTTGAAACAACCATTCTGATTGGCTCAGGGTCTGCCCTATTAAGAAGACATGCATGCAACAATGATTTTGATTGGCCAGTGACAATCACTTGCAAGTTGCGTTTAAACGCAAAGTTTCTAGCAACGGGGCCCTGGTCTATTAAAGTTAGCGTCGCCTTAGCGTTAGCATCGCCTTAGGCGCTAGCGTAGCGAACCTTTTAAAGCTTACTACTTAGAGCATTCATAGGTTAGTCACTGTACCGATCTGAATAGCCTTGTCAGACGCATCATCGCCCATCAGCTTCAAGGAAGTTAAGTTACTGTGTGGAGCCACAACGCTGAAGACAACTCGGGTACGGCTGGCTGGGAGCTGGAATACGGGATGCCTAGCACCATTTGTTAGGACCAAACCTCCGAAGCCCACGATGCAATCTCACCGTACGAACAGTCAAAGAAATGTATTACATGGCTTGTTTAGCATACTTACAACCTGCTGTATTATTGTGTTGTTCTCAATTATGAATGGGGGAAATTAAAGAAATGATACTTTATGAAATAACAATGATAACTACTTTGGGATAATAGGTATTATGTTTATTTCATCGAACTTACGCATATTCATGCAACCATAGCAATTTGTTAGACCATTTCCCCTTTTCTACTATTATACATGCAGTCCTACGTTGCCACCTTTGACACAGCCGTAAGTAAACGTAAGCATTTTCAACGTAATTAATTTCAACGTCTAGATTTCTATAAAAGAAAGACAAACAATTTGTCGTAGTAACGATTGAAACCAGTAAGGTGAGCATTTGACATCAATCTGACCTGCATGAACTATGAAAATCATTCTTTTTTTTTAAATGTATAGGCCCTATAATAGGTAAAGGGTCAAACAACCTGACGTGAATCTTAGAGTATTGAATTGATAAAAAAGTGTATGTATTTGCAGGTTCAGTTCGTTATTCCGAAGGTTCGTTATTTAAAAGGTTCTTTACTCCGAAGGTTCGTTATTCCGAAGATCCGTTATTCCGAAGTTTCGTTAATCCGAAAGTGTGATAAGGTTCGTTACTCCGAAGGTTCTTTAGTCCGATGGTTCGTTATTCCGAAGGTTCGTTAATCCGAAAATGAAACATTGGTATTTCATTTTCGGATCAACGAACCTTCGGAATACCTTTTTCGGATCAATGAACCTTCAGAATAGCTGACCCTATTTCATTTTCGGATTACGAACCTTCGGAATAACGCCACAAATGTTTGGATTAACGAACCCTTTTTTATATTCGGATTAACGAACCTCTAGGAATAGAGAATTTGTGTGTTTCGGATTAACGAACCTTCGGAATAACGAACCTTCAGAATAGCGAACATTCGGAATAACGAACAGCACCCGTTTTCGCAGTACCCATGTTAAGAAATAAACCATAAAAAGACAAATTTGGCCAACCTAAATTAAACTTCAAATATTAGCTCTAAAACGGATTGTATTTTTACCCTTAACCAAACCGAATCGGATGTATTTGACTAACTTTTCGGCATTCATAATACACATAATGTATTTGGGGGAAAAGTATCCCTGAAGGGTGGTAAAGTATTCATATAATGCCTTCATTTTTTTACTTCATTTATTTTCATTTTTTAAAGTGCATAGATGTATAACTCATAGCATAAACAAATAACACATTGATAATTATACACAATGTTATATACAATTATAACTTGTTTGTTTGTTTGTTTGTTTGTGTGTTTGTGTGTGTGCGTGTGTGTGTGTGTTTGTGTTTGAACGGGAAGCTAAAATTCACTTTCTACAGCCTGTATATAAATAACCCACGTAATGGCGGAATAAATCAGAAATGTATAGTCTTTTTTATTTCAGAAATAAGTAAATAATCTCTATGAAATTCCCAAGGCGATTGGGAAGAGTCTGTTTGCAAAAACCGATAATTCCATATTTGCCAAGTGGAGATATTTGCAATTAAAGGTCAAGAAAAATAAAGAGAATAATACGAATAATTTGTGCTTCTTTTGACCATAACTTCAAAAATGTACCTTTATGACCAATATATCATTTAAAAAGTATCATTTTGTACTTTATGACAGAGACCATAATTCAAAATCTTCAAAAATGGACTTATCGGTTTTTGCAAACAAACTCTTCTTATCCTCAGAGCTCTATTTTATTTTTTGAAGGAACTTTTCTAATCAAGTTATGTTGTATAGATGTGACTCCATGCTTTGATACTACGATTTACGTATAGGGCAAAATCTAACAATAGAATGAAACATTAGGAGGGGGCCGACGACAAAAAAGGTCTTTTTTTAACTTTATCAATAACTCGTAAGTGTCAGGAAATGAACGACAAATCGACCCCTATCAACAAGAGTTTTGTATGTAATGGCTTATCCTAAAAAATGTCGTAGTTGGTACGATTTCCAGGATTGGTAATATCCCTAAGTAGACTGTCTATATTTAGTTACCGAAATTCATACAATACTAATCTTTTCTAACTGGTCAATAACAACTTATTTGCTCTAAACGAAGAAACACAATTTTCGAGTTCAGGGACTATTATACAGTCATGTAGGAACCACAACGTCAATGTGTGACTGCAAACAGCTTAAATGAAAGAAATTCAAAGAAGTTTTGAATGTCGTTGATGTAAAGAATGAAATAACAATAGGCCAAAAACAAACACCATAGATTACATCTTGTTTTGAAAGAACAACGTCTTCTCTAGATAAATCTTGAATTCTCTCATTATGCTGGATAAATGAATACATCTTGTCTAATTCTCTTAACATTACCTTTATCCGTGTTTATATCATTCGCCAACTGTGACAGCACATACGCTTATTTGGTGGTGTTAAACTTAACAACGTATTACCAAAGCTAAAGGAATTGACAACTTCTATCTACTGATCGTCAGATTTTCCCACACTTACTGATGTGTTGCTAACACTTCTGCTCTGCATTCTCTTAACTATAGTATACCGCAAATAAATTTGGGGAAACGTATCCTTTTATCAATGGACCTGTAGATAACACGTGGCTTATACGACTCAGATACCAACTGTGAAATGGAGTCACATTGTCGGACATGCTTACATTGGCAGTTACGACCGGCGTAGTGTGGTCGACACAAACACGAGAAGGTGTGGTCTTTTCCGTAGTGAATGCCTCCATTTGGACATAAATCCTCTTCTGTATGATGAGAAAAAAGCAACAAAACAGAAAACGAAACAAAACCTAATGACCAATAAACGAACAGCTGTTGGCCTCAATGCAATACAATGACCGTTAAACAAGGACAAAATAAAATACAATTGTTTCGCAAGTATGTACCGGGAGTTTCGCATGACGTTGTATTATAAAGTTTGACGATGACATTATCAAGGCACCTTTCAAATGCTTCTGTCAAATGTTCATCCGAAATACATCAGTGGTCATGTATGAAAGTTAATGAATTTTAAAATCATATGGTTCAATTGCAAGCCCAATACAACTTGTTAATATTTCTCCTCTATCATTTGCGACGCATGAATTTAGCCAACGACTGATTCCGACATGGGGGATATGTTAGCAAAATTAATGGAACACTGCAAAAAAAAAAAATGGTTTTATCCTTAGAAAAAAGAAGAAGGAGTAATGATGAATTAAAAACAAACAAACAAACAAACAAAACTCATTTATGTAAATTCTAATATACAAAAGCAATTTATATATAACAATGTAACATTAAAATAACATTTTGTATACACCATTGTAAACCGTGTCTCGTTTAAAAAAAATGAATATGGACAATCTGTCTATTTCTGAAATAGCTATATAACTACTTTTACGAACCTTTCATTGCGCACATCAACATCCGGGAATTCCAGACAGGGTTAGACTTTGGGCGCAGGCTCTGTGACATTAAATAGGAGGTTGAACTTAACTGCAACACTCTATGTAAATGCTCACTCCACATTCTGTAGCAGGACACTTCATGACATGAATTGTCTGGTGATAGGTTTTGTCCCTGCCAACCTGAAGAGGATAGAAAGACTAAAGTTCGTCGACAATTGGTCCAAAAGAAGAAAGAAAGAAAAAACAAAAACTGCACTTTTTTCAATGACAGGGAGGTAGTGAAAACTTTAAAGCGAATATCTGGATTACTGTTCAAATCATTTTTCCTTTAGGTAGACCCACTTCTTTCAAACATGTCAATGGCATTTTCGTTTTTTAAACAATGAAATCGTAAGCGATGTTAAATTATGCCCGTGAATCACAAAACCAACAAAAAGTCACACGCACTGATTTTGTGCGAGGACTCAAAATAGGTAACACCTGTCAACTTAGTCAATCTGGAGTACTTTCCTTTCCTTTTGGAATAGTGTGATTTGATGCGTTTTGAGTCCCCTTTTCATTTCTTAAAAAAAACCCCACAAAACTTAAACACACTTACCTTTCCCTTCCAAAAGCCTTTGAAGACATGATATTATGCTACTGCTTGCAAAGTTGGAATCAGTCATTGACAAAAAGTGTTGATAGAGCGTGATCAATGTCAGCTAAATCTGATAAATCCGTTAATTGTTGTTGCTCTGAACATAAACATGACAATGACTAATTATCATAAGTTTCCACGGTGTCTATATTGTACAATCTTTTCATCTTAATATATAGTTTTACGCACCTTATTTTCTGTTACAAAAAAGTGATGTCTGTTAAAAAGAAATGGTTATGTTTCTGAAAAAAAAAAGTAACGCTTTTCAGTTATTACTGTCACATCGACTGATTTTGGAATAAGAACGAGTAATATCACCTCCCCTACCTCTTCAGATATAGTTGAAAGAAGCTTTATTTTCAGCTTTATTTCACATACGTAGAAACTTTGAGCTTCAGCGTTTTAGGTATCTTAATTTATCATTTTTTGTTATCGAATATCTAAGGAGATCGCCCGGATTTAGTTGTATCACTTAGTTAAAGAGATAATAATAATAATGATAATAATAATAATAATAATAATAATAATAATAATAATAATAATAATAATAATAATAATGATAATAATAATAGTACAATAATTGTATTATCAATAATAATAGTAATGATAGTAATAATGATAATAATAATGATAATAATAATAATAATAATAATAATAATAATGATAGACTTCAGAAAGTCTTCCATAACTTTGAGACTATTGTGAAGTTTTCATTTCAGACTCAAAGTCATTTAGCTGGGCTTTTCCATCTGTAGCTATAGACTAGTTGAAAGAAAACTCAAAGAAAAATCAAAGAAAACTCAAGAATCGGATGTACAAAGCCATAGTGTTTAACATTACATTCATTAACGCTTTTATGTACATTCCAATCTAATGCATCTCTTTGTATTAGGAAATGGTGATGGATGATCCTAAATGATGTAAGGCCAAAATGTTGCAATGACTAAGATCACATAACTCTTAATGTCTCACATCGTCATTCCGTATGGGACGTTTATAGAGGTGCATTAAGAACGCGTTGTTTTCTCCGCTCAATTTTTACTGTTCAATATGAGTCTTGCATTTTTTTAGACCATCCTTTTGTTGAATATTTTGATTTTACATATGACTTTTAAAAATATATTAAATTGTAATGAATTGATTTAGAGGCCCTTTTTAATTTCTTGAAAACATTCACGCTCTCTAAAACGTTAAACTCTAAGCATCATCCACTATGCGACAGTTTCCCCTATCGCATTCGCTTCTTGTTGTTTCGATTTGTTCCGTTTCTCATCTAAAACACGCTCCAACATTCGGCATTAGGACTTGATGATACATACGTACTATAACATAATGATTATGAACTTACCTATGACAAGACGAATCAATAGGATGAAAATAAACCCTTGACGCAAGCGAGATACCATTTTCTCTCTCTTCGATGAGGTTGTCTATACATACAATCAGCAAAGTGTCGGCTTCATTAAAAAAAAAGTGTACATTCAATACTTGTACACAAGAGAGAGAGAGAGAGAGAGAGAGAGGGAGAGAGAGGGAAGGAGAGGGAGAGAGAGAGAGGAGGAGAGAGAGGGAGAGAGAGAGAGTTGTGATCCTGGAAACTGGAAGCAAACTCTTTGAACAGAAAATCTTCACTTCAGAACTCAGCGACAATTTCTTTTCTTCAGCCTTCTAATCAGATGTATATAGCTCCTTCATTTTGGGTTTGTTGATAGCGTGAGAAATAGTTAGTAGACACTCTGGGAAGATCCGAGAATTCCACATGTAAGAACTTCGCTGTGTACTGGGATGGTATATTAGTTTGGTTGAGACGGGGAGTCATATTTTGGACTTTTTGAGAGATACACTTATGGAATGTCAAAGTTCATTTGTTGAAAAGTGGTTCTCAAACCGCTCAGATATCAGAGAACGAACCGAAATTAAACAAAGTGGTCCTAATAAAAGCTGGGACCCATCTTATTCTGTTGTAAGGATTTTCTTTTTCCTGGATTATACAGCTATTTCACAACCAATTTTCATTAAATAAACTTTAAATTTAATCTCAGAATAGTATACTCTTTCATATTTCATTAGTTATTTCTCACTATCTCACTAAAAAACGTTGGAAACTTAAAGTCCCATTTCATTCAAAGTATACAATCTCTTTAATTCAACTGGCTTTTCCGTTAAGGCCAATTTAAACATTATTACTCATTACCATCCTCCAGAGTACTGAAATAGTGAACGGGGAAATGATGTAAAAACCATTCTAAGCTCGGAAAACAGGTAGAAATGTGAATAATCATTACCTGCAAAGGTAATGCCAAACTGTACGACAATGTCAATAACAATAATTACCGCTTCTTTTACCACCGCCTTGAGAGCTGGATATCTTTAAGACTGATCAAATGTTAAGTTTTACTAAAGTATATACTCCTGATTCTCGTTACCCTTTTTCATTACAGATTCTTGTAAGTAGCTCGTACCGCTTTTAATACTAGGTCTTAAGTAAACACCTCTGCAAATTTAAAGCTTATGATACAACATTAACCTTGTTAGTCTCGAAGGAGACTGCTATTGTCCGGTTCCCTTTTGATAATGCTAATCGGGTTAAAACACCCCTAAGTGTCGAATTAGACAAAGAAGAAAGAAAAAAGGAGAAGAAGAAGAAGAAGAAAATTACACCTTGCAACAACCAAAAAAGTAACAAAATTAAGACAAAAGCAAAGTATATATATGCAAGGTGAAGAAATAAGGAAACCGAAAAATGGAGCTTTGCCACAATTACGCAGTGGTTAAAAGTAGGTTTATGCGTACATAAAGTAAGTGCTTGAAGGTTTTCTTGCAAAGTTTTACGATGCAATACAAAATAAACACCGAGTGGTTAGACATAATTATTTACTTCATCATCCCCCAGGGTAACTGCTTCAGTTTTGCCACTGCTCTACTAGAGGGCCCTGCCATTATTATTACCCTAGCGTTGCCAGGTACCCATTTATACACCTGGGTGGAGAGAGATATGGTGGATAAAAACATCTTGTCCAAGGACGTTAAAGGGATCTATAGTTTTTGGTTGAGACCTCATGAAATATGAAAGAGCATGTAATTCCATGAGGAATTCAACGTTTATTTGATGAAAATTTGTTTTGAAATGGCTGAGATATCCAAAACAGCGATTTTGATAAAGTGTGGGAACCACCTTTTATTATGATTGCTTTGTTTTACTTTGTTTTTGGATGTTTCAGTCATGCCAAACCCAATTTCCATCAAATAAACTTTGAATTCCTCTTAGAATGGTATATGCTCTGAACTATTTCATAGGTGTTTTCTTGGTATCTCGCAAAAAGATAAAAGCCCAATTCTCATCTCCACCAATACTTTACCATCCCTTTAAGTACTGGGCGGGAATCGAACTCGGGTCCTCTGATTGGAAGTCGGGATTCTTCTTCCCTATGCCACAGCTGCACCCACTTATAACATAAAGTATAAAGCCTTTTCAATTAAGTGCAAAATGTTTACCAAGTCAGTACTCTTTGCAATGAGTGGAAAAAAAAAAAAATAAACAAAAAGGATGTGAAACCTCAAAGCAACAGCAATGAAGGGATCATAAAGATTAAGTTCATATTGAACCTGCTGTATCAATAAATTCTATCCTATTTCATTTTCAAAGCAGTTGCATCTTCCTTTCAAAACGTATTATACTATAGTAGTTAGAAGTGAAGGCTATGTGAAGGGCTTTAATACAATAAATAGGGGCTTCTAAGACATTGTAGCTAATTAAGCTATTTTACCAAAACAGAAATGTTCAAGAAAAAAAAAAACTGGTAAAAATACAATTTTTCATTCGTTTTAAGATCCAAAACTTAAGGATGCAGAAGAAGTATTGTTCTTTCAGAAAATATGAAAAACTCAAGATTGACCTGACCTCGCATAAAATTAATGGTGTTTGACATTTCGTTGGTTTTGTGATGCATGGTCACACACATACATACACACACACACACACACGCACACACACACACACACACACACACACACACATATTCAAGAAGAATACGAATCAGAAGGCAACGGACCCATCAATAATAGTTCATTGTTCTTTCAGAAAATATGAAAAACTCAAGATTGACTTAGATTGACGCATTTTACGTATTTTAAGTCCTCGCATACAATCAATGTTGTTTCACTTTTCTTTGGTTTTGTGATGCATGGTCACACACACACACACACACACACACACACACACACACACACCTATGGTGATTATCGAGGACATGTTTTACCTACAAGAATTTTATCACATAACCGACGACCTGTGTGTGAGTAGGAATCTTGTCAACCGAGGACTCATTCGTATCACACACAACCGAGGATTTATTACAGAAATGATAATCGAGGACCTACAAACATGTTTTTACACTACATGAAAAAGCAGACCGTCCGTCTGGTATGGTCTGCGAACCAAGGACGTCCTCGGTTCGCTGTGTGTCCTCAGTTTAAATGTAAAGGTTGTGTGTATGTCCTTATTTTCCACCATGGGTATTTAAAATGCACACACACACACACACACACATATATACAGAGCACAAATAAGAAGAACACGAATCAAAAAGCAACAGACTCATCAAATAATAGTTCATATGCAAGTAAATTTACTAAACTTTTCCACAACTCTTGTTCTCATTGCTCATGTACATTCATATCATGATCTCATAGAGCAACGTTAGAAGATAATTAAACGCGATTCCATTATCATCATAATATGTCACCCAGTGACTTTGACAAATGGAAAGTTCTTGGCCATGCGTTACGAATTAATAAGTTTCACATCCTCTATGTACAATAATAATGATAATAATAATAACAACAGCAATGATAATATTAAACTTTGCATCTTCTTTCATTCTGCAATATTCACATTAAACTCTCATTTCCTTTCTATAGCGTCATGGCGGCGATACATTGTATGTATCTCCGCGGAGTAATCGGTATAAAATATAATGCTTTCAAACACACTGTCTATACATATGTCCCTGCATTAACATTGCGAGAACATTGCGAGTATATCTCCAACAATACACTGTACACATCAATTACATTATGGATTGTAGATACAACATGCCAACAGGAATTAAGCCAAGGCAAGCGGAAGATTGGGGGGGGGGGGGGTGGAGGTTATGGTGGTAACGGCTGTACATGAAAAGTTGAAGTCCTCGGAAATACACTGAACAATATACATTCCTCATGACTAATCAAAATCTTTATAATCACGGTCATTACTGGCGGAAATATGTCAGATAATAATACGTGTATGACATCATCCTCACGTTTTACTTCTGTTGTTGAAATGCTGAAACAAACTTCTGCTGAGCTGTAGCACTTTCTAATGAACTCCTTATAGAGCAAGAAGTATTTATACACATGGAACTTATCAAAATAATTTTCTTAGAAAAAAAAAAGCGTTTTTGATTTTTCTGATGAGTTTCTATGAAAGCAGTCTTCTTTTAAAGAATATGGAATGCATGATTAAAACAGAGTAGTGCAGATCAGATGTGAAGGGGGAAAGACCACTTTAGTCCAATGAAAATTCCATGGGGTGTTAAGTCATGAAATCATTTTTACAGACACATGCAATTCATTAACCTTTGAACACATCTTTGTTAGTTTTCAAGAAAAACTTTAAAACATCTCTGCAACTTATGTGAAAGAGAGAACTTATTTCAGAACTTTGTTTCCATGGGAACCTTTGAAGTGTTGGGCTGCCCAGCAAATTGACAACTGACAAAATAAGAATGTCTGCTTTCAGCATGACTACACATCAATTGTGACTGGCATATTTTCCACCTCCCCATCTCAAGAACGAAATCTGCCAAAATTATTTTCCCTACATGTATACACATCAGCTGCTGGGAGGGGGTGAGACCAATTTCCAATCAAGGTTTAATTTGCTTTTTAAGTCATCACGTTACGTAATCCTTGCATAGCAATGTGTATGCATACGGCAAACAGAGCACCTTGATCATGATTTTTGGGAGGACTACCTAAATACGGGAAGAACTAAACGAGTGATCAACTCTTAAAAGTATAAGCCGAGAAAGAGCATAAATAAAGCGTCAAAAACGTTTCTGTTGTTGTTATTGATATGCATACTCCTGCCCTACGATCTGGTGGATGAGTCAGACAGTATTTTACATCTTTACAAACTGTTGAACCTTTTTTGTTTGTTTTGTCTTGTTTGTTTGTTTGGTTTTTTTCTTGCAACTGATTGACAAATTGCCCTACATCTATGGAAATATCTCATGATGACTTCTTAAAAGTGCTTAAAGACTCAGTATACTGGTCAGCAAAAAAAAACATGACACAAAATCATTGATTTGAAACATATGTTACATTTTGCAGGTATAACCCTAGAATCTGGATCAAATTTTCAACACTGGTGTGAAAACTTGAAGGATAAGAATTCTTAGGGGTAGAGGTGATGTCCTATAATTGGTTGAAAAAGTGCATGAAAGTAAACATGTGGGACTGTAGCAAAATACACAGCAACAAATATACAGAGGCACAACGCAAACAATTTTTTTCTTTCTTTACCTTGACTTACAATAATATTCCAAATAGCACCAATCAACAAACTAAAAGTACACATTGTAATAGCAAAAATACCACACTTTCTGTATACTCATAATGCACACACTTTTCTTTACTCAGTCCTTTGACTCGCATAATAGAAATAGATTACTAAATGATCCTCTGACTTTTAATTGCAGGTCATTGCTTTATCAAACATGTCACATGACTTGTAAGGTCAAAGGTTGCAGGAGATAGCCTGACTCACAGGCTTATTCACTAAATAATTTACAGTCACATTTTTCTCGTCCAATATTATTGCAACTCGGTATTTAAATATCTAAAACCAACTGGAGATCAAGTTTTGCAGTACATCATAATATATTACTCAGAACTGTTCTTCAATCCATATCTTTGAGGTAAATACATTATGGCTGGAGTTGAAAACAACACTACCAAAAACAAATCAAAAACAAAAAATTCCAAACCCTGCAAAAAATGAAGCAGTAGACGCAATTCTAGAGATCAGATCATTAGCTGAATAGCTAGTACCTACTGGAGACTGCAGAATGATTTTGTTGTGATGGTAATTTGAGTCATGCCTATCTCCACAGTGAGAAGACAACATGGGTATTTAAAGAGTCATACACTGTACGGCAAAAATCACCAATAACAACCAGAAATTAGAACAATAGAGATAAGCGGGAAGAGTCCGGTTTTTTGGTCACTACATGCGCCACACACTTACAGTGGTAGCACCTTACAATGTGGAAGTGACCTCGTAGTGCATTAGCCATTTTAACCTACACCCAAACAGATTGTAACGGTCGACTCAAGTCTAGATTCTTTGGCTGTGTGTACACGTACTTAGACATTGGAGATAAAGGTGAACAAAAATTTGCTGAAGGGATTCTCAAATATATCTAAAACTGTCCAGTCCATGGTATCTCCATGCTGTTGTGTCTTTAAAGTTACCCTGTGACCGAAAGTCTGGGCACTCTTACTCTTTTCCGACCAATTGCTGTGGTCATGGCAGACTGTCTCAAGATTGGGGCAAAAAGAAAATGTGACATTCTGGATGGATTGAAACCAATACAATATTGATAATACTGAATGTAACTCCTTTGTCTACCTCCTCATATAACTTGTTAATCCTTGCAGAGCAGAATAAGAACTTATCCAACAATTCCTGGGAGCAACACCTTTCACAAATTCATTCAACATTTGTTGCAATGATTGTGCCCACATCAATTTCAGAGCAGTTTTCTTCTCAGCAAATTTTTCCCGGTCAACTTTTACCGACACTTCCAAAATTAACAAGGTGCCAAAAATAATGCCTCCTGAAACACATACGCATTGTCCAATTCTCGTTATCGCCAATACTTAGGTGCCGTTTTAGATGCATTATGGGATAGCTCAAGGGACAAACTTGCCCTGGTTTTGGCTGCATATGCACTCAAGTGTTGTTGTATCCTTATCCAGGGTTTTTTGTCTTTTGTTTTTGTTAGAGATTTCCCCGCTTTCCATTGTGACCAGCACATTGAATCCTTGTAGTAGTGAACCATGACTATAGGACTGCAAATCAGCAAAATTTAGAAACTTTCAGCTCTTTTAAAGCTGAATTATAACCAAGAAAACAAGGAGTAACAATGGAGAAGCAGACAAATAACTCCATTGAATCATTTGGGAACCGCGATGCGGGCAAAACAACCATAAACGACCAAGGTATAGAGGAATCTCACAGTACATTAATGACAGGGCTCTTCACCATGCATAGAAGTTTTCTGCCCATTGGCGATACCGAGAATTGTCTTCGACTTGTGAAAAATCCCCGATTCTCATTCTGAAAAGGGGTGTGACTTATTCCTTCTTCTGTACACCCCTACGGTTCTATCTCGCTGGCAAGTCTGACCTTCGGTGAAATGGTCTTTCAAATCCCTATATGCGATGCATTTTGCTCATAATATTATATGGCTCTTAAAAGATTTTATCAGCACAGCTCTGCTGGTCCTTGGAAGCATGTTAACTTTTCATGACCAACCAGCAATCTTGTGATACAAAATGTCAATGATTTTCTACAGGTCATGGTACTCAAGAGGTTATATCACTTGGTGTCACGACACATGATGGCTGTATGTAATTAATACAATACAAAGTATCTGGTCTGAATGTTCATCAGTTCACTCCACTATCGACTTCTATCTCTAATTAATGCACACATATTCTTAAAGCTGCATCGCCAAATTTGCAAAACATCTGGAGACCTGTTCTCACAGTGATTTTTCTCAAAGGAAAGGAAAGCTCATTGTATTAATGTGATACCTCTGCATTCATGATCAGCCAACATGTATCTTCTAAATGATAAATAGCATCCTCTTTCGATTCTTGGCCTTGAAATTGCAGGAAGACATCTCGCGCTCATAAAATGCGACAGAATCTCCTTACTTACTGTGGGATTAATAGGTCCCTAATCATTTCCTGTCTGAATATAACTGTCACCATCCACTCCACTCCATTCGACATTCATGCTCATCTTCTCAAGAGGTATACCGCGTACCCCATTCTCACAAAAAATTCAATGTTTTGTTTTGACATTACACCAATAAAACAACCCTTGCAATACAATGGCTGAAAGAGTTACAAAAATGTTGAAATGAAGGAACGAGAAAGAGATCATGATGAAAGCTGTGATTCGGTGCTACCAAAAATAAAGATTTTTGCATGATAAAGTAGTGATGACAAGTTGTGAACGACCAAACCTTACACATATCTTGTCCAGTAGTTTCAGCTGAAGTAAAAAACAAAACAAAACAAGACAGAGTTGTCCAATTAGTAAATCTGTTTTAAGTCTATTCAATCAAAGCATGCCTTGATGCTTTTTTATTTTCCTCCGGCTTGCTAAAATACTCTTGAAAACTGATAATACTGACATCAAACTGACATGGAATCTGCACAAAGGGACCTTCGGATCTGTGATACTGGCATTCCTACTTGAGCCACACACACAATGGGGGGGCCCAACAGACTGAAAAATACATTATACAATCGTAATATACAATTTCAACATAAAATCATGGCATGCCATGACATTGGACCAGACTCATTCCGTCATGTATTTCTGTTGTGGAGGTTTCCTTGCCTCATCACTGCACGACTTCTGACATTTTCAAATCGTTCCATAAATTGTTTCTGATTTTTCTGAAGTGATTGGTTACAAGTCTGGCACTCTGTACAGTGAGAACAAGTGGATTGGGGAAGATCGCTATTATTTATTTTTCTTTTAATTTGTCTTCACATTGGAAACTTGCTTTCTCTCCTTGAAGAATATATCAACGGACCATTTTTTATGGTGCATAGTCATTTGTACAAAAAGTCTTTCTTACGTCCTTTTCTTTGTTGTTGTTTTTCCACTTGAGTTTGAGTACATTACGTATGTAGGTCTTGTCATTACCTAGTACATCCAAAACTTTATATTCCAGAAGGAATCCTAGTCATATGGCACACAATGAATCCCCATGAATCCCTCACAATGACATTTCTTTCAAGCAAAAAGGGAGGGACACCCTCATCCTTGCCAACACTCATCATGTGGATGTTCTGTGGTCTAGTGTCAGGGTGCTGTACACTTTGATCAGAAGGTCACAGGTTCAAGTCCCAAGCTTGGGTAAAACCAATGCATTTCATCATGGCACCACTGTCTAGTGATCCTCCTCCCTCAGAAAAGCCATGACCACACATAGAACGTAGCATAACAAAACACCTGTCAATATGGTTTCGCAAAATCTGTCCAAGTGTGGAAACTGAACATGGTGCACATGCACATACATAGCAATGCTATGGAACATATTCACTGCGAAAGGGGTGAGGCTTTGCAAATGGGTTAACAAAATGGGCAGCACTCATGTGTAATTGGTTAAACGTGGCATACAGTATGTGTGCACAGCCTTGCTATACACCTTTGATTATAACAAAGAATGCATTTTGCCAAACATCTTGTTGTCCTATGACAAAGAAATGCATTTTGCCAAACATCTTGTTGTCCTATGACAAAGAAATGCATTTTGCCAAACATCTTGTCATATATATCATGTCCAGCGTTCCAACGAATAGTCTTTTTCCAACGGGCGTGGTCCGATATTGCGAATGTTATAACTCGGTGGTCATTAGAGATGTGCCATTCTGTGTATACTGCTGCTCGTAGGCAAAATAAGGGGAGTATGAGACTTGCTCGCAGGCTAACCTTCCCTCATCACCTGCAAGGTAAAAGAAGATGATGACATTGAATTATTATGATCATTATCGCTATTATTAGTATCTTTACATATACCATATCATAATCATAACCATCTTTATTACTATTTTTATCAAAAGAAGTATAATCATTTTAAAACATCCCTGTGTACACATCTTACTTCTGTTCTATCTTTAACTATAGTATGAGGTAAACATAACTCAACACTGATCATTTCTAAAATTTTGGGTTGAAACATACATTTTTTCACTTTTAAGCATCTATGCTTTTTTTAAAGTACTTCACCAATCTAAATTCATTACTTACCCACTGAACAAGCCTCTATAATTATGTCCACATTAATATTAATTCATAAACATATTATATTACACTTAAATTTGCTTGTGATAATAAATGACCCCTTTCATTGCTGAAAACGAATGATTAAAAAAGGAACTGGAAAAAATTGTACAGACTATAAGGAAAAAATAATGTTAAACTAGAAAAGCACTCTGAGAGTGCAGACCTCCGCCAATTAGCTACTTTCCACCGATGATCTTGCTCTCCCATAGAGATCAGTGATTTCCACCCACATGTATGCATGCTGAAAAACTCTCCCGAACTCCCACTATAAAAGCCTTTGTCATGTCATAAGCCTTCATAAAATCCATGACGATTTCCAGAACACTACCAAAATCTAATCATCTGTTCCTTGTCTCATTCTCAACCTTTCCTGTGCACAATATTTTGAGTTATTTTGTACATGGACAAACTAGCAAACAAACAAATCATCAAACCAAGGGTAATGAAAACATAACCTCCTCCCTTGGTGAAGGTACAAAGTCCATGGACACTTACCGAAAGCCATGAGAGATTCTTTGGCTGTGGTCTTGACGTCGTCGATGTCGCACCTCAACAGGTAGACGAGTTGCTCTAGGGCCTCCGTGGCCTGAAATAGACCGAGACATTTAGTTTACATCATTTTCACAACACATCTTTCATAGAAACACTAGGATGTTCTGTAATTTCTGGGAAATAATCTGTCAAACAGATATCACAAATATTGTCTACTTTCTCTCTTATGCTACACCAGCTACTTTAACACACAACAAGTTAAAAATGCTCAAATTCATCAAGGAATGTTTATGAACATTTATATTATTTGCCTTTACAGAATCCAAAATTTGTACATGTAATGCTCTCTTGAAAGAGGTTATGTGTGGCAACCAGACAGCAATCCAAAATGACTAAGACACACATGACCTATCAACAGATACTTAACATACAATGTATAGTCGCTGGGGTGACAAGACCTTGTATCTGCAAATTTTGGTGAAATTGACTTTTTTTGATTAATGGTCAAATAATGGGTTAAGTGATGTCCTGTCCAAATCTCAACAGTCTTACTCCAAAAATGAAGCCACCACGGCATGTCAAAGGAAAGGCTATCCCATTCGCCACAGTGCTTTGGCCGCCATGTTTTTTGGCTCTCCTGAACATTTGACATTTTGTAGATACGAGGTCTTGTCACCCCAGCAACGATATGCAAATTAACTGGATGGCATGATAATACAATCAAAAGTGTCTGTCATAATTGATTAAGGATCAGTGCTATCTACATGTCACATCCATTTCATTTACATAGAATGAAGTTTGTAATTGTTGCCTAGCCTGTAGCACTGAACTGCTCGTACAGAGTCTGTATGATTTCTTTCATGAATCAAAATATCGCTGATTACAATGACCAATCTTGCGGCCACACGTCGCACACTCACATGCATGGCTGCAAGCGCTGCACACCCTGCCTGGCGTAGCGAAAGATCCCGTTCTTCCAGACACTCCTGGTACACTGTAACTGCCTGCATGATGAAAAAGACACAGTGGGCAAAACATAAGGTTTTTAACCTGTGGCATATGCTCCAGAATAGTTGAAGTATATATCTATATACACTCAAAGGAAGTTTGTATTAATAATTTGACCTCAGACCACTCTTTCACATTCAATAATATATTCACTTAACCCATAAGTTCAATAAACCACATTTCTGTGCATCTATACTGTGTCATTTCTGATTATCATTTTCATTGGTGTTTGATACAAAAAATCATCTAAGACCTTCATTGTTTATATATGTAAATGCTTTACCTTGATAGGACTGATTTCAAGAGCCTCTTTAATAAATTGATACAATACATACTCATATGAACACTGACAACATATTGGAAAAGACTTCATTAAAACTTCAAGGCTAGAACAATTAAGGTTGTCATGAGGGTTATTACATCTACTGTCACAAATGTACACACAAGTAGTTATGTACATGTATCAAGGCTGTATGCATGGTTGTTTTAATGTGTATGTACACAGGGTGACCAGATTAATGGAGAACATTCTATATGATATAGATATAGTACATACAGGCTGACCAGATCAGTGGAGAATTTTCTATGTGGTATACATTGTAGCTACAGTACATGTATGCATGTGACAGGAAATACATTATAGCTCACTCAATCTAGAATGATTTAACCCATTCCAGAAAATTCTAGGAAGTGCTGGCTGAGTGAGGCACTGCCCCTGTAGCCCAATGTGATTGGTAGTTAATTTTGGCAGTGATGTTATGCACATATTAGGCAGTGAGTCATCCAGGATTCCTGGAATTTGGACTTGCTAGTATGTTCAGGTATGTGGCCCCAGGTTGGAGAAAATAACAGAATGTACTAGAAAGGGGTGAATGGATAGTATATAAGCTGGAGAAATTCTGCAGTAGGCAGAGTACCCAACACCTCTGCTCTGAGAGTTACGTCACTTCTGGCTCTGAAGCGACTTGTTATAGTCAGTCCTGTGTTACCTGCTGACCTGCTATACAAACTGTGTTTGTGGAGAAAAGGCCTGGGAGACATTTTGCCTGCAGAGAATTAATTTGCCTACGTTGGAGATAGACTCCATATTTTAGTGTTAAAGGACATTATTACGGCAAAGCTGTGACGGGCTGGATTCCTCGCTGGACATTATAAAGTGAATCATCATTCAACACATCAACTGAACGTGGTCGTCATAACATTGGATTCTACACGTTTCGCTGTGGACCTATACCCTGGATTTATAACGTGGATTATTGCAACCAGTGCCTCTGAATTTACGTTGGAGGAATCATTCATCAGTGCATCAAGGACCATTCATCTGTGTGTCGAACATCGTATCTGGACATCACCAGGGGACTATGTGAACATCGTCATTATCAGATTTTGGACTGTAACACGTGTAAGTGATTCCATTTCCGAGTTATAATTGTTTCTATTGATCATTATTGTACTGATGTGAAAACCGATTACGAGTCTGTACCCACAATATCACTGTTAATAAACCGCCTGAACATTAGTTGATTGTTTCTTTTGTGCGATCATTCTCAGAGTGATTTTGGTCGTAACAAAATTGGGGGCTTGTCCGGGAAGTGAATTTAAAGCCAAAACTTAGAATTTGGAACGTTCCGGAATCCAGAATATTGGTACAGACAAAATACCAGTTGAGTTGATTGTTCAATTGTACATTGTGTGTAATACTTGTGACAATGTCAATCAGTACAATGGATGTTCAGGCATTTGTTCAGAGGACAGATTTGTCCCTCAAAGATTTGCAAAGGTTGCGCAAATGTGATGTGACTGCAATTGCACAGCATTTAAATGTTGATGTTCCACAAGGTGCTAGAAAGGCAGAGATTCTTGACTTAGTAGCTGGTCACATGGAGCTCAAAGAACAAATTTGTACTCCAGATCAAGCTCAAATTTCAGAACAAACACGGCTTGAGCTTGCAAAATTGGAAATGGAAAAGGAGAAGATGAGATTAGAAATTGAAATGAAGGAAAGGGAAAAACAAAGAGAAATGGAAAGAGAGAGGGAAAGAGAACAAAGAGAAATGGAAATGAAGGAAAGGGAAAGGGCTAGAGAAGTGGAAAGAGAAATTGAAATGAAGAAACTTGAAATGGAACAGCAAAAATTTGAAGTGGAGCAACAAGTGAAATTGCGTGAGATGGAATTGACTCATGCACATACTGTTGAAAATCGTGAAAGGGCTCCCCCTGAATTTGATTTGGCTAGGAACATTCGATTGGTGCCAAAGTTTGAAGAAAACAGAGTTGATGCATATTTTGTGTCATTTGAGAAGGTGGCTAACAGTTTGAAATGGCCACAGGAATTTTGGCCCTTGCTCCTTCAAAGTGTGTTTGTCGGCAAAGCAGCCGATGTGTACTCATCTCTCTCTGAAGAGCAATCACGTGACTATGCTACAGTCAAGAAGGCAGTGTTGAATGCTTATGAGTTGGTGCCAGAGGCATACAGACACAAGTTCAGAAATTCGTACCGCAAACCAGGCCAGACACATGTTGAGTTTGCTCGTGAAAAAGAAATGATGTTTGATAGGTGGTACAGATCCCTGAAAGTTGATCAGGATTTTGATAACCTACGTGAGGTTGTTCTCTTGGAAGAATTCAAAAAGAGTGTTGCTTTCAGTGTGAGGTCGCATTTGGATGATCACAAAGTGACAAGTTTGCATAAAGCAGCCTTGATGGCTGATGAGTATGAGCTGACCCACAGAAATGACAACAGACCACCTTTCAGGAATTTCTCTGGAAATAAGAGAGACAAAAATCAGTCGAGCAATCCAAAGAATGCTGGTTCTGAAAAAGGCACGAGTTCTGAAACTTCATCGGCACCAAAGCCTCAATCTGACAAAGGGTCCAGTACAAGTGCAAATGTCATCAAATGTTTTCACTGTAACAAGACAGGGCATGTAAAGTCACAGTGTTGGAAGTTGCAAAACAAAACAAAGAAGGACATGGGATTTGTCATGTCAAAAAGTGTCCTACCCGAAAATAGTGTCCCTTTCAGTGAAACACAGGCCATTGAAAGTCGATCTCCCAAATTCAAAGATAGGCTGAAGCAGGTGAATGAGAGCTATCGTAGCTTTTTGTTTGATGGTGAGGTGACCCCATGTACTTCTGGTGAGGCAGGTAAGCCAGTAGTCATCCTGCGGGATACGGGGGCCTCTCAGTCGTTGATGGTGGATGGTGGTATGACTTTTCCACCAGATAGTGCAGTGAATGCAAAAGTCTTGATTCAAACTGTTGATGGCAGTTATATGTCAGTACCACTGTATAGAGTGGATTTGAAGTGTGACCTAGTTTCTGGTCCTGTCACTGTTGGAGTTGTTCCTGAGTTGCCCATGGTAGGCATTGACTTCCTGTTGGGGAATGACTTGGCTGGGGACAAGGTGGTTGCGTCTCCAGTTGTTTCGGATAAACCAGTGGTGGTTGCTGAAACTGAGCAGTTGCAGGAGGAGTTTCCTGGGATTTTTCCAGATTGTGTTGTGACTAGGTCTCAGGCTCGTAGAGCTGTTCAAGATGATGCGGATTCTGTTGATGTGGAGGAGAATTCCGGTGTTTGGTTGGCAGAAACCTTTTTCAAGGATTTGAATGATGGGGTTGCTGTATTAGGCTCCGAGGCTAACAGTGATGGGCTGTTTAGCGAGTCTTCCTTGGTTGAAGCACAGCAGGCAGACTCTGAATTGAAAGGCTTGTCTCAGACGGCGTGTTCTGAGGCTGAGGCTGAAAAGGTCCCTGAGTGCTATTATGTCAAAGATGGCATTTTGATGAGGAAGTGGAGACCTCCCCATAGGCCAGCTGATGAGGATTGGACGGTGGTCCGTCAAGTTGTTGTCCCTCCCTGTTACCGCGGTGAGATCTTGAGGATTGCTCACGAGTTACCTGTTGGCGGCCATTTAGGCGTCAGAAAGACAAAGGATCGGATCATGAGGCATTTCTATTGGCCAGGGTTGAATGTGGATGTGGCTGAGTTTTGCAAGACTTGTCACACATGTCAGGTGGCTGGTAAACCACAGCATTCAGTGAAGCCGGCGCCATTGATTCCGATACCTGCGTTTGAAGAACCATTCAGTCGGGTTCTAGTTGACTGTGTTGGACCTTTGCCTAGGACTAGGTCGGGTCATAAGTACCTCTTGACAATCATGGATATGTCTACACGGTTTCCAGAGGCTATCCCATTGAGAAATATCACTGCCAAGACTGTGGTAGATGCTCTAGTGCAGTTCTTCACTAGGTATGGGTTGCCCAAGGAAGTGCAGTCTGACCAAGGGTCAAATTTCATGTCAGGCATATTTCAAGAGGTGATGTATCGTTTGGGTGTGAAGCAGCTGAAGTCGTCAGCTTATCATCCCCAATCCCAAGGTGCGTTGGAGCGCTACCACCAGACCCTAAAGACAATGATTAGGGCATTTTGTGAGGAGTATCCCGAGGATTGGGATAAGGGCATCCCTTTCCTGCTATTCGCAACAAGGGACTCCCCAAATGAGTCAACGGGTTTCAGCCCATTTGAGTTGGTGTACGGTCATGAAGTTAGGGGCCCACTGAAGCTCATCAAAGAGAAATTCATGACTGAGGATGATGAGGTCCACCTACTTGACTATGTGTCAAAGTTTCGTGAAAGGCTTTCAAAGGCTTGTGAGGTTGCTAGGGAACACTTGAAAGTGTCACAAGACTCTATGAAGAGAGAGGCAGACAAAAATGCCAAAGCCCGAACCTTCAAACCAGGTGACAAAGTGCTTGTACTGCTGCCCATACAAGGTGAACCACTGAAAGCCAAGTTCAGTGGCCCATACTGTGTCAAAAAGAAATTCAGTGAGGTGAACTATGTGATCAGCACACCAGATAGATGCACAGAACAGAGAATGTGTCATGTCAATATGTTGAAAGAGTGCTATGACAGAAAGTCAGTTGGTGTGACATAGGTAGTGGATAGCACAGTAGAAGTTAAGGGTGAAAAGGTTTTCACCTCACATTACACATACAGTGTTTAGCTTATCCATTACTGAGGTACCGGTATGCAATTTAAGTTTCACATAATTGTATAAGCTTTGAGAATCCAAGCAATATCAATGTAAATGGTATCCATGAAAAGAGAACATGGAATTAATGCAGCTATTCAAAAGGCATGTGATAGTATGTGATAAGCTTGATTTGGATTGTACCTCACATTCATTGTAAATAACAATGAGAAATTGTGAAGGTAAAAGAAACCCTTGCTACGGCAAGGCTTTCTTTTTCCCATGGGGGATGGTGTCACAAATGTACACACAAGTAGTTATGTACATGTATCAAGGCTGTATGCATGGTTGTTTTAATGTGTATGTACACAGGGTGACCAGATTAATGGAGAACATTCTATATGATATAGATATAGTACATACAGGCTGACCAGATCAGTGGAGAATTTTCTATGTGGTATACATTGTAGCTACAGTACATGTATGCATGTGACAGGAAATACATTATAGCTCACTCAATCTAGAATGATTTAACCCATTCCAGAAAATTCTAGGAAGTGCTGGCTGAGTGAGGCACTGCCCCTGTAGGCCCAAAACCACTATTTCGGCACAATTGGACAATCACAAAACGGGAAAATTAAAGTTGTTAGAATAGGTTTCATTTTTATACCAATCAACGAGACAAATATTCAAGTTTGTAGTTGAAAAATATGAACACATAGTTTTGCTTTATTTTAAAGGTGTGATAATTTCTTTCATGGGGCGTAAATTTCATCATGTAACATACGTTACCATGTCATTCTATTTCAAATGCATTAAGATTGGTGACTACATTCTATGATTGAGAAAATTATGCGTCAGATGTGAAGTATACCATCGGCTGCCATGTTTTTAACTGCTGCCTGCAGACGGGAAGGATGGCAAATGACCTGTATGCTATACTGAACACAGCATGTCCTATTGTGTAAACCCTTAGACAGGTAATGTTAATTTGTTTTCTCGATAATTTGACGTCAGACTTTCTTAAGAAAATATTTTCAACATTTATCAGTCCCAAATTGCCAGCTAATTCTTGAGTATCATCGATGAAATATGTGAAACTATGTGCGCATAAATATAGTCGTTAGATTCCACGTAACGTATGTTTCACGTTGATGTAACGTAAGTTACAAAGACAATACTACTACATGTGCAGCAAATTTTGGAACATTTTCTTTTTGGTTTTTGTATATATTCTTACACTAATTTCTCTTCAACTCTAAGTGAACGAATATTATAACACGATGTCGCAATATTATAGCGATACAATTCTCAAAAATAACAATTAAAATAGTTGTAAAACTGCAAGACTTTATAACATGTCCTCGTATAAACTCTTCAGTAGAACAGGAATCCGTAACTGTTGATATTTTGAAGACAGTTGGCTTCATACTTATGAATTTATGGCACTAAAATGATAAGAGTTGGGAACATGCTGTTTCGTGCCTTAACGGATGAAAATATTTTCATGATGTACGTGTAATATAAAACGAGTGGTGGGTAACGTAGGTTTCACTTTAATTTTATCATAATGAAAGTTTTCGTATGCTTGATGTCTTGTGACTTGTAATCTTCATATTGATGTCTTGTAACTTGTTATCTTCGTGCTGTTGAAAGATATGTTTCGAATCCATAACTTTGCAGAGCCATCAGCTGTCGCAACAGTTACTCTATGCAGGAACAGTTTGAAAATAGCAGTTGCAATAAAATAGTATTCACAAAAATTTTAACACTTGTATGAAACAAGAAACGGCAGAAACGAGATGATTACTCTGTTAAAGTGCTTCATAATGAACAATAACGCCGTATTGCTTGTATTTAAAATGTCTGATCTCGGTAAACAAGAGATAGGGAAAGAAGGAACCGAGAAATGTTCTTTGTTAACTACATAAATGACCACTTTACTAAGTTGACTATGGCAAAATGAGGTCCATGAAATAACGTCAAATTACACAGTTTCATTAGCACAATACTGGGTAGGATGAATGAAATTGTCAGTAGTAAAATGATGTACTCGATTTTCCTTGTTCTGTATGCACAAAACAGTATAATCCACAAGGATAACAAGAATAACAAGTCTTGCATTAATAATTCTTGCCGTATCTTGAAATTGTCTCCAGGAAAAATGTTTGGAATCTTTAAAAAGAAAAGTGAAAGGACAAGTTGCTATACATGCACAACAAAGGTACTGATAATGATTATAGGCATGCAGGCCCGTAAGTAGGATTTTTATGGGGTGGGGATGGGGTCAGGAGCTAGAAAAAGTCGACCACTTCCAGTTTTAATCTCCTGACGGGCAGAAAAATAAAAAGCTCCCGTGCCATTTTTTTTTTCATTTCTTTTGCCGGGTTTCATCGACTGACAAGCAAGAAAAAAAAAAAGAGAGAAAAGAAAATTGAAGAAATATTAAAAGAAAAGGCTTCAGCTCAATTTGATGCTGCCAGTACAAGCCCAATTTCGTGTTTGTTTGTTTTTTATTTCAAACGGGGGAGGGTGAGTCCGCGATTCATTTTTTTTCTTTTTATTTCCTTTTGTCTATATTTTGACTGCTGGCAAAGGGGTGGGGGAGCCTGAACCCCCTTCCCTATAATTACCCTGATGTGGTAGGGTAAAAAAAAAAGATGTGTAACTTTGCTTCTTTTCTTTGTTAACTATGAGACGGGCATAAGTTTTTTTTTCTTGAATCTTTGCTTAGAGATATGCTTTTTCGCCATTCTGATTACAGCTAACACGTTCCCTATATATGGGGTTTTAATCCTAGCACTGCTCTTCCCCATTGCAACTGTATTAACTTCAACGAGAAGGAAGAAAAAAAAAATGTTAATGTCTTAAACATATAGCTTACTGAAACATATATTACTATAATTACTATTATCATTATCATTATCATTATCATGTAGGCCTGATCTATGATGGTAACAGTAATAGTTGTAATTACATTTCTCTAATGCACTGTATTTTTGTAGCCTTTTCTTCATTCAAAATGTGTTTTTCTTCACTTTGAGATCATCAACGACATTACGACAAAAATTTGAGTTTATTTTCTCCGTTAAAAATAGTCAGGGATTAAGTCACCATATTGGTTTATGATAACCAAAGAAAAATATAATTGAAAAGACGTATTTCCCTACAGAATTCCTTCAACAATAGTTCTAGAACAATTAAATGTTATTTTTATCCACGCAAATTCTCTAAAATATCCTTTTTCAATGACATGAATTGATGAAACTTACGTTACCAAAACTAGAAACTTACGTTACTACATTAATGCAGGGACCTGGTCCACTAGTTTTGAAGTAGAGATCTGTGTAATCTCTAATTTTATCAGCTATTCATTTAATTTTCTTAAAACAATATTAAATTCATTGCGTATACCTGAAATATGACATCATTAAAGCCAAGTTGAACATCAATGCCCACCAAACGATTTTTTTAAAAGATACTATGATTATGTCCCCTTTTACTGCATCCTCCAAACAAACAAGAACATACAGCTGTAAATGAATTTGATATGTTTTGACGCAGAAATTCATCAACATCATAACTGCAACAATTAAATTGTCTCAGATTAAATGGGCTTTTCCGTAGATTGTCTGTTATTAACATGACAACATCTTGAAACTTACGTTACCAAAATTTGAAACATACGTTACTTGATAAATTTAGTGATTTATTTCAAAAGAATAAGCCTGTACAGCAAAGTAATTACTGGATTTTTGCGGTGGAATATACTGACTTAATAAACACACAATAAACAGAAGTAAAGCATGATTCTATGAAAAACAACAACACATTTCCAACAATCAAATACTTACTCAGTTTTTCAACACATCATGTAAAGGTATTTTGCGCGCTGCCAATGCTCTAGATGCCAGTAAAAGAGGTTGCTGAGCTATCCCATGGCCTCAAATCGACGGCACAGATTCGAGAAATATACATTTAGGTGGTAATTAATGGTGTAATTAAGCTTTCTGTCAAGTGGTGGTAACGTAAGTTACATCACGTATGTTACACTTGTGGATTAAATCGTATAAGTTAGCAATATAATAATGAATCTTTTGCCACCCATGGGTATGAGGACAATCTACTCCATAAGTCTCAACTCTATAACAATCATTCAGAGCCATGCACCTTCATACTTTTTGCAAAGATGGTAACGTATGTTACTTCTCTTAAATCTACCTTTTTAAAATCTATATTTGCGAGATTAGCAGTCGCATGTCTTTTGAAGCTGAGTGATGAAATATTTTTTAACATAAACTTAGACCCCTTTTGGTCAGAAAAACAATACAATTGTGTAGTATTCACTGTAATAGCATTACCAAGTTTGCAGTACAAAGATGGTAACGTATGTTTCAGCAGATCTGGCGACACATTTCCATCAGGTATTTTGTTGTTAAAGAATGATAAGCTTATAAAGTTGTGTTAGGTTTTCATAGAACGTTCGGCTACTTTTCTGAAACTGTGAGTAAGCTTCTTCTTTATGCTCATATTTTCCCACAAAGTTGAGAAAACATAAAAAATCATCGTTGGCGACATGCACGTTTGAGCCTGTTGGCCAAACTTAACCCTCCACCAATGGCTTAGTGGTACAATCTCGGCTTCGAAATGATTTCAGTTTTTGTCTATATGTCCCTTGGCATCACATAAAATCACAGGAGCATTTTGAAAGAGCTTTTTATTTCTCTTAGGTGAAAAGGAACATAAGCGACACGATTTTTGACCAATTGCGCCGAAATAGTGGTTTTGGGCCTGTAGCCCAATGTGATTGGTAGTTAATTTTGGCAGTGATGTTATGCACATATTAGGCAGTGAGTCATCCAGGATTCCTGGAATTTGGACTTGCTAGTATGTTCAGGTATGTGGCCCCAGGTTGGAGAAAATAACAGAATGTACTAGAAAGGGGTGAATGGATAGTATATAAGCTGGAGAAATTCTGCAGTAGGCAGAGTACCCAACACCTCTGCTCTGAGAGTTACGTCACTTCTGGCTCTGAAGCGACTTGTTATAGTCAGTCCTGTGTTACCTGCTGACCTGCTATACAAACTGTGTTTGTGGAGAAAAGGCCTGGGAGACATTTTGCCTGCAGAGAATTAATTTGCCTACGTTGGAGATAGACTCCATATTTTAGTGTTAAAGGACATTATTACGGCAAAGCTGTGACGGGCTGGATTCCTCGCTGGACATTATAAAGTGAATCATCATTCAACACATCAACTGAACGTGGTCGTCATAACATTGGATTCTACACGTTTCGCTGTGGACCTATACCCTGGATTTATAACGTGGATTATTGCAACCAGTGCCTCTGAATTTACGTTGGAGGAATCATTCATCAGTGCATCAAGGACCATTCATCTGTGTGTCGAACATCGTATCTGGACATCACCAGGGGACTATGTGAACATCGTCATTATCAGATTTTGGACTGTAACACGTGTAAGTGATTCCATTTCCGAGTTATAATTGTTTCTATTGATCATTATTGTACTGATGTGAAAACCGATTACGAGTCTGTACCCACAATATCACTGTTAATAAACCGCCTGAACATTAGTTGATTGTTTCTTTTGTGCGATCATTCTCAGAGTGATTTTGGTCGTAACACTACATACCTGCTAACATTTCAAGATGAAATATCTTACTCGTGGATTGCAAAAATCTGATTTTATATGCAAACTGAAGTTGAAAATCTTACTTTCAGTCAAATCTTCAGAAAATAAACATGAAAGGTACATCTAAATATTTTTTGGAAATCTTATTTCTCTGACAGAAAATCTTATTTTGCTCTTTCTAATGTAAAAAATCTTACTGAATCTGATTAGTTGGCAAGTATGCATCTATGTTCTTTATGATGAGACTGCACTTTATTCTTCCTGATGTCATCTACTCAATTCGACACACTGCTCCCACTTTAATCTCCTCCAAGCTGTCCCCCCCCCCTTTTTTTTTCACAATACCCATTACAATAGTGCATTAATCAATACGTTCTTATCAGCCTACATGTTTCATCTCACAAAAGGTCCTGTTTACCTTTGGGAGCAGTGATTTAAATAAATTTCAAGATATCACATTTGATGCAAACGTGTAGGTCTGTTGTATCACAAAACATCCTGCCATAGAAAATTTTCACAATAAAGCCTAAAATATAAGATATCCGTATTTTTCTCAATAAATCATAACTGGAAAAATGAGCAAAGAAAAATGGGATTCCATCCCGATGGAATCCAATGGAATCCCAAATTGTTTTGCTCATTTTTCCACTAATAATTCATATTCTTTCTGGTCAGTTTATTCTGTCTTTATTTGTTACAATAAACCATAACTGCAGACAGTTTGGTCTGGAAACACTTTTATTTTAACTATTGTTCACATTTTGTGTATTTAAATGTACTTAACATCAATTATATGGATTCGAATTTTTACAGTGGTTGTTTCTATCCCTAACTTACATTTTATAACTTATTTGAAGCACCAATGATGGGTTTCTGTTTCATTTGCAAATGATACATTATGCCTTTAAGGGTAGAGACTATTCCATTACATAAATAGGTGAGGCAAGGTGCCATGTCACTCACCCTCTGCCTGAGGTCATCCTCCCTGGCAATGGACTCCAGGTAGAGTCTCACCCCCATCTGAACAGTGGAGCTGTCCTCCAGGAGGAGGAGCCCCATTGCTCTCAGGTTTCCTGCTGGAAGGAGGAATCCCTTGGGAATGCGCTTGATGGTCCGAAGGAGCTCAGGGTTGCCCGGCTCGAGACTCGCCGTCAGCTCAACTGCATGATTGTTTGAGGGGGTAATTAATGGGAGATGGTGCTCATAATTAAGGTGGTTCAGCTATCAGGGCTGCAAACACTCACACATCAAACTTCACTATGGAGATTTCAATAAGATATCGGGAGATACTATGTGGTTACATGTATTTCAAAAGGTGCGATGATGATAACTTCAAATTCAGGAGAGCTTTTATCTCAATAGAAAGAATGAAGTGAAGTTGAATGGAAAAAATGTAATGAGCTTGTTTAAGAATAGCTTCATTTTCAGGAATACTCCCATATACCTCTCAGAGTATCAAAGAGACATTGAAGCTGTGATTAACCCATTGAAGACGAGTTCCAAGTATACTCGGGCAGGTGTCAAGGGAAATACGTGAATGAGGCTTGGCAGGTAATTGCAAAGAATGCAGGAGTACCAAGGAGGATATATATTTGATCTATGACAAAAGAGAACCAGTGAGGTAACTGGCACATTAAGTATAATCGCCCACTCACATTCATTGGTGAGGTCATTGATGCACTTCTCTGGGTTGCGTCGGCTCTCCTGCGTGAAGAATGAGATGTACTGGAATAGGGTGATGATTGTCTTGGGGCTCAGAAGGTCGGCAGGTCGCTCGATGATCCGATGGCAGAGACTCTGGAAGACTGGAGGGGGAAGTTGGGATATGAAAGAATTAATCTCTTTTAAAGGTATTGTTTACCACTGGAAGCAGTGATATATAAAAAAAAAGTTTGAGAAATTACATGTGATGCATATGTGTAGGCAGTGGCGGATCCGGAGGGGGGCGCACCGAGCGTGTGCCCCTCTTTATTTTTTGTCAAAACAAAAGAAATAAAAATAAAAAAAAAGGGGGGGGGGGCTTGTGCCTCCCCCTTTAATTATGTAAAGGTGCCTCCCCTGTTCATAATTCCTGGATCCGCCCCTGGAAGGTCAGTTGTGTCATACCACAACATCAACATTTTGCAGGATAAAAGAAGCTTTTATATTAAGCAAACAGCATGAAAAAGAGACAAAAGTATGAAGAAAGAAGCTAAAAATAATGAAAAAGAGTTAGAAGCAATACTATGAGTGTTTGTAGTAGTAGTACTAGTAATAGAATAATGTATTTATTCATTATCATCATTACTTTTATTTTTTACAGATAAAGCATATTAATGTTAAATCATTTTGTAAAGGAGAGAATATATAAATCTACGCTGAAACTAGAAATGTCGCTTTGGCGACTGGTATGCCTCCGCCATAATGCATGATTTTCCCAATAGGTCTAGATAGTACATGTGGACAATGTGTGATTACATTTTCACAAAATTGGCAAAATATTGAAATGACAAGTTTGTCACAAATGTGTTGAATGTTCACCTTCCTTGACCTAGGTTTAATTGGATGAATAAGAGAGCATGTATCTAGGGATTTAAGGACTTTAACTCGACTTTGACCCATTCATACATTTAGGCATTGAGTAATTTTCAAGGTACAGGTGTGGAGAAAAAGTGCAATTTCTGAATTGAATAGTAAATTGTTACCATTTTCATCTGGCCCATGACCCTAAAATTCATAAGATAATCACTTTCAGGTAGAACATGCATAATATGTACTAAGTTTCAAGATAACTTGAGCCACTTCCGAGATATGGAGGAAAAAGTTAGTTCAGCACTTTCAATTGATCTTTGACCTTTTGACCTTTGAGGCAAAAAAAGAAGAAAAAAAATTCTAGAGAATTTCTATTAGGTTACACATGTATGCATACACCAAGTGTAAAAAAAAAAAATAACCCTGTTGGCATTGCATGATAGGAGGGAAATAGTAAAATTTTGAAGTGTTGCACTTGACCTTTGACCCCTGACCTTTGACCCCTGACCTTTGACCCCATGAAATGACCTTTGACCTTTGACCTCATGACCCAAACTTTCACCAGAGAATCTTAATTTGGTAATACATGTATACACTAAGTTTCAAGAAAATATCTTCAGGCATTCAATAGATATGGTGGAAATAGTGAAATTTTATGTATTTGACCCTGACCTTTTGACCTTTGACCTTTGACCTCATGACCCAAACTTTCATCAGAGAGTCTTAATTGGGTAATACATGTATACACTAAGTTTCAAGAAAATATCTTCAGGCATTCAATAGATATGGTGGAAATAGTGAAATTTTATGTATTTGACCTTGACCTTTTGACCTTTGACCTTGAGCATGTGCACCCAAAAGTTGATAGGCACAACTTCACCCCCTAATACACATACATGCCAAGTTTCATTAGGATACCTCAACAGGTTTTGATAGTTACCTTGTCCACAAAATTCATTACGGACGGACGGAAGGACGGACGGACGGACGGACGGACAGACGGACGGACAACCCGAAAACATAATGCCTCCGGCACCACTTCGTGGCGGAGGCATAATGAAAATAATTCCATCCAAACCAGAGTATATATATATATATATATATATATGAAAGACATACAAGCAAAAGTAAAAGATTGGACAGTTGTTTAGTTTTACCCATGGGCCATGTTAAAAACATGGAATGAAATAGAAGAAATGAATATTTGGCCAATTTCAGACAATGTCTTCTTACCATCGTCAGCAATCTCTGGATGGTTTGTTCGAAGCTTTGCGCCAAACTTGACGTCCAGCTGAAGGAGGAATGAGTCAGCGTTGACATAGAGGGCCTCCTTCTCTTTGCACTGTTCCCAGAATTCCAAGAGGGGCAGGTTGAGCTTTAACTCGGGCAAGACTATGAAACAACACACAAATAGAAAATGAGTATGAAGCAAGAAAGGGGTAGATAAGAATAATTATGTTGGCTACATTTTGACATGAAGCTCAAGCACATGAAACAAACTAAAGTACATCCAATCTGCAAGCAGTGAGAGATGGACATTACTGTAAAAGTGGATATTTTCGTGCGACTAATTTTTCATGCTTGGCAGGGCAAGAAGAGTTTTGCATGTTTCTAATTCTGCGGAATCAACACATCAACTACTGGAACGTAAGGCAAGCAAAAATATTCTTGTGCTTTTATTTTCTCGCTAGTTTCTGGTTGCACGAAATGTGCAAAAAAAATCAAGACTGCAAAATGTTCCACTTTACATTACTGCAAATGCTCTTTCTCACCACTGGCATGGCAACACTCTGCAATATCTGGTATAATGTAATACCACAAATGTGCTCAAAGTGAATATTCAAGTGGTAGGCCCTAGCTATAATTCACAAATTGCACAGGGATATGCTCGTTCTGTACACAATGTCATTGTCGAGATACAATGAACACATATTTGCAAACCAGAGTAAAAACTCTAACCAGGTATCCCCTTCCCCCACCCCAAAAATAATAATAAAGGACTACTTTATACAGTCTGTATGCTACCATGACTACTTTGATTATTAATTTATAGCAATAATTTAAATAACAATCAACTGGAGGTAGGGTTACCCTTTTATTGCACGGCTCAAGAACTCAAACTAAAGCTAAAAGTACTGGCAAAATAGGGATTACCACAGTCCCACATGCATGAAACAGTGCAGGGTACATTGAGAGGGTGAGATGTTGCATCATGTGTTTGTACTTTGGGCACATCTTTTCATAATCCCAAACTTCCTCCCCGTGGATATGGAGTCGGGGGAATGAGACACGGACATATTAGATTACAGGCACGGGACCTTTCTGTGGATGAATCATTCTTTCTTTAAAGGTCATATGTCCCTTTTTGCAAATGTCAAAACACTTAGCATGGTTGAAGAACAATGTCTTCAAAAATTATATGTCTTCAAAAAAGTTGTATGTAACTTTAAGAGCAGCTTTATGAAACACCCCCCAGGTCTGATGACAAACATATTTCATCGAATCTGGACCAGAAGTTCTGTTAGCTCTATAAAATTCATGTCTGGTTTCCGAGTCAATTTGCTGATGGACCTGAAGTCAAGCTGATGTTCTTCTGAGCCGTGCATTCATCTGGTTTAATTTTCCTATTGAGTTTTGTACAGAACTGACAATTTTTCAGGAGTCATCTTATATTAATATCCACATTTTTTTTTTTTTAATAGATGTATATGAAGAGTGTAAATGCAAACCCAGACCCCTATTATATTCATTCCTGTCCATCTGGATATGTACATGTAAGATTTAATCTGCTATGTAAGATTTAACCTGCTATGTATTTCTTTTCTTTTAATGGAGTGATAATGACATAGTTTGATAAATATTGACTTTCTACAAGTTAGATCTATAGTGTCTGCAGAAATATGAATAAACAAAACATGCAGGAAAACATTTTCATTGATATTCATAGACTTTTAACACATATTTAACCTATTCATCATGAGATTCTCAGATCTTGATAGACTCTGAACACAAACCAACAGGATCCAATACACATATAAGTTAAAATGAAATAAACAGAAACATTAATTAAAATCTCTGAGTACACAGCATGGTATACATTGTTGTAAATAAGAAGTTAATTTGCAATTTGCGTGGATGAGTGAGCTAAGCCATGGACACATGTATTTCATCAATTATACTGTGATACTGGGGCAAACAGTATGTATATTACGGCTGCTGTTACTGTACAATACAATAGTCAGAACTACACCAGAATGATTTGTGCTCCTCTATTTGTTGTAGCAAAATCAAACCGTTTTCAACAGGTTAATACATCACACGACATTACTGTTATAACTGATGCACTAAGGCCTTCCTTGGACGGTGCCTATTAAAGGTACATAGTCCCGGTAGTGTAGAGGGCGCTGTTGATGATACTAACGATCACCGTTAGCATTGATACGAAGATTACCGAAGTTTAGCTGTCATCAAGAGTAAAGTGCTTAAGTGTTGCTATCAAGTAACGTTGCCTTCGTTGTCATCTCCGCGCAACACGCAGTCTGTAGTAATGCCAGGGTGCGTGCATAATGTGCTCATTACTATGACATCACAAAAGAAGTTTGCTAAAGCTGTCATCCCCCTCAGCCGAATCATGAGCCGAACTGTGATCCGACCACTGACTATACAGTGAATCGGACTTCTTCGGACTTGGGAAAGTGGGCCAAAGCGTAAGCGCTAAAGAGGAGTCAATAGCGTAGGTCTCTATAGGAAACTTGCGCCGTGCGCCCGCGTACGCATTTGACTGAAACACCGGGACCATGCACCTTTAATGTACGTGCATAAGGTATTCTATGAAACAAGTAGTGAACGTTTGTTTTTTTTTTTTGTCTTGTTTTTTCATGTGATGTCAAGGCAGGAAATAAATGAAACATGTACAAATAACTTTGCAGTGTTTATGGAATGCATGTACATTTGTATCTCTTGATTAAAGATTTCATCTCAATTTTTGAAGAGGTCTTGAATGAACAAGTGGTTAAAATGACTGCAATAGAAGGATTATGACAGATCAAGTATTTGCTTTATTTAAGAGTACGGTACCAAAATGTAAAACGAGCCATGGTCAGGTCTTACACAGCCAATGTACAAGTATACCCTCTGCTAGTCTTTCTATGAAAGTCATTTGGTACCCATTATTGGTGGACTTTTTTTCACATTGTACAGTGTATGTTGAGTGAGTGTGCTTGTGTGTGCCTGTGTAGCCTATGCTTGTGTTTGCCTGTGTAGCCTATGCTTGTGTGTTCTGCTTGCACTGCACACAGAAGCCTTGATCTGTAACATGGGATTTAACTGATCCTACTCAACAGAAAGCAACGCAATGTGTGTTTGGTTTCAAAGCCAGTAAACTGCCTAAATATGTCTTCAAGAACACCACAGTGACATGCAGAAGAAAATTGGTGCCTCTATAGTGCTCAGCTAAGAGCAAGGATGTGTAGAGAAATTGGAGCAGAGATTATTATAACCAGAAATGCGAAAATTTAAGTAGAGGATATTTTAGGAAAGCATAGATGAAGAAAAAAAGAGAGAAATATGGGGTGCTGATAACATAATTTTTGATACTGGTTAAAATGAGATGCAATGTAATGAGATAAAGGAATACAGATGAACAATGAATGATGTTTCATGGAAAAAAAAATAAGCTTGAAATATGAAAGTGATATGCTGAAGCAACTAAATAAATGAAAGCCTTTTGGTGTATATTGGGTACTGAAGTGCACACATAAAAAGAAGAATAATTATCACAAACAATATCAGACACGTTTGGAGTACTATATACGCATTATAGGAAGACTACATGAAGAGAGCTTGGATAAAAAGGGAGGGCGAGATGGAAGGGTATGAGGATGTTTCTTTGAATAAATTGAGAAGTAGATATATGTTGAGTTTCATATTGCTTGCCGGCGAAAAATAACTTCAGAATTTCCTGTGCTTTTAGTGAGCGACTGAAGTCGTGTGTCATAGCAATCATTGGTATGTATACACTCTATTAAAGTCAGAATATCATAAGTCATAGTCATTACACACAACATCAGTACACAGTCATAGTTGGCACAAGTCATGAGCCATAATCATAAGTCACGGGTTGCAAGATATAGATGTAAGTCTTGTCATAATCATAATTGCAAATGAAGGCCACAATCGTAAAGTATAAGTCATCAGCCATAGATCTGTACAAGACATAGGACTTGTCTATAATATGATTCATAAAGTCAAAACTGTAAGTCTGGGTATCGACATATGACTCAAATTCTATTTCAAGCACACGTCCTATGTATAGACCGTTTCAATTTCGATGGCCTATTCACCTACCGCCGCTAGCGGCGCTATAACGGCCGCCATAACTGGGGGCCAACGGGGGCTCCCATGGCCCAGCGAGCTAGCTACCCAGCGAGTTGCACTTGCAGCTAGCAGCCCAGCGTACCCATCGCGCATAGTTAGCCGGGCGCGGCCGCATGCGCCGCCGGCGGCCGCTGGGTCGGCGACCGCCGCGCTAAAATTGTGATTGTTTTACTTACTGTGGAAAAGTCATTCAGCGGCATTTAATGCCTTTCTTTTGGATAGATTGAGTAATTCAGACATATCGATCTAAAATGAAAGCTTCAAAGGATAAGAAAAAAAAACCCACCACATATTGTGCAGTTGTTTGGGTGCACAAATGACAGGCGAAAAACCGGAAATGGAAGCTGCACGTCAGTGTGTGAAATTCAGACACTACTGACCGTGACGCATGAATATATATCACTAAGTGAAACACAGCGGTATAAAAAAATGCACAGATTTTCGAAACAAACTTTGGCCTATGCCTAATAGATTCATGATTCAATATAGGCTAAATCACTGCATATTCATATTCGTAAAATAAAGTTGATCATTTTAGAAGACAAGTTCAGATCAAAGATTTTGATAATTCATTATTTTTTTTTAAATGCTTGGTGCAATACTTACCAAAGTTAGAATACACTTCCTGGTTATACTATATGACAAACATTTAAAGCCTACAATACAGCCAAATGAATGTTTCAAGATGTGTACAAAATTCTTATATTGTAAATTTTTACTTCTTCACTAAGCGTTCAGCATTAAATTGACCATATTCGACTTGGGCCTGGAACTCTGAATTGGAGTTAATTTTTGATAAAGTGATACTTATAGATATTAAACTGCTATGAATGGTGGTAAACATCCGTTTCATAAGCATAATTCATATTAAGAAAGTTTGATTTTAAAATCACTTTTGTAGATTATAATTTTAGGCGTTAGCGCGATGTTAAATGCAAGGTTACTTAGACCTTAAACAGTAGAATTTTTGGTTGTTGACATCAGGCAACGTAAATTAACTTCTTAAGTTTACACGGCTTAGAAACGCCTAGATTTGCCTTCAGTTTGGTTTACATCGTTAGGCTTGCCGGAAGTTAGTGACAACCGAAAATGATATAGGATGTAGCTAGGGTTCTAGAAGTCTAGAGGTCTAGACGGGTCTAGATCTAGTCTGGACTGTTGGCTAGAATTCTAGACAAGATCTAAAAAAAAACGTTAGACAGACTCTACCCCGCTGGTCCGAGAAAAGCCTAAAAAGGTTTAAGTTAACTGATATTATTAGTTGCTTTGATAGCGCCATATCTGCTATCTAGCTCAAGATTCTGATTCATTATTTGTATTTAATTATATCGGTTAACTGCTCAACAGTCTAGGCTTACTATCTAGACGTCTGTCTGCGCCTAGCCATAGTTCTCCCAGGTGTTTTTATCCTCGTACACAAATGTGAAAAGATCTAGTAAAGGGGCTTACACGCGAGTACCCAGGTCATCGCAAAAGAAATAGAGTCTACAAACACTCACGGATAGTACCGATATTTACCTTAAAGTTCAAGTTTGGGCTACAGCCGTATACGCCATCTACCCATTCGCTCATAGTCGGTATAAGTTGTTTAATTTTATTGATTAGCTAACGAAAAAAAAAAGTAGACTCTATAGTTGTCACAAATCCAGATGCGTCGATCGCTGCCAGCGCCAGAGATAGCTAGCTGGCCGGCTGGCACCGGGTGGTAAAAGCACTGGTTTCCGCTGGCACCCTTGCCACGCACGCACGGCGCTTCCCGACCCGGCCTGTTTGGCCCCCAGTTATGGCGTCGCCTTAAGAGGGCGCACTTCCATGAACAGTCGCTTGAATCGGTCTATAAGTTGAAATCGTATGATATGTATAAGTTACAGTATGTCATATTCTTAAATGGAAGTCGTAAAGTTAGAGACCTTATTCTGGTTTTAAGAAGTCACACAATAGCTATAAAGGGGTTCATTTAGTGAATGATTTCAGCTCCTACCAAATATTGACACACATATGAGTTTGCACGTTTGATATATCTTTAGTCGATAGTTGTGTTTTACGCAGCATCAGTATAAGTTTTGTATTCTCAGTATTTTTACACTTTGTATTAAGCAGCAGCCCCAATGTATGTTACGCAGAATACATATATTCATGTTATGCAACATCAGCGAATGGTTCTCAGCCATGCTTGGTCATTTTGGTATGATATATGTTGCATTGACCATCCATGTTGCCCTTGGCTTAGCTCACCGCGACCCAAAATGACCAGTGTCGCTCTACCTTCGTCGGCGGACGCGACGTGGACACCGCTGACTGCCAGGACGATCAGCTGTTCGATGATGACCGCCTGCTTTTGTAGCTTGTCCAGAGCAATGGTTTCCTTCAGTTTGAGAGGTCCAAAGGCTCCTAAATGCTGCAAATCACAACAAACAAGAAAACCAGGAATGTCACTTAACCCTTTGTGCATCAACAAATCAAATGTGTGCAAAGTTAAAATGCAAAACTATGGGCAGGTAATACACATTTAAATTGTCTTGTATAGATAATACAACAAGAAAGTAAATAACATAGCCCACATTTCCTTCATTATAATAAAAACATGGAAGCAGAGGTATATTACATTAAGCTGATGTTTTTCTCTATACTTAAACCTGATACAAGGAGTACATAATTTATTATGCTACAATATAATCAAATCCCCACAGACTTTCAACCAATCAGATACCAGCATCTGGGAGAAATAAGTTAATGGGACTATAAGGAGGATCTGATTTTTTGTTGTTGTGTCACTCAGAAAGTTTAAGCCAATTACACAAGGCATGCTCTTCTGCACATTCTAACACATGCCACACATGTAATTAGATTTTAGATATGCTGTCCCCATCATCAAAAGGGTTAAGAATGTCATAATACAAAAGATAATGATGGATGGATCTAATTTAACACCAAATTCACTCTCATTACAGGAGTTTCTGAGTGGAGTCAGAGATTTTCACGACAATCAACACGAAGGAGACATTGCAGGGATAATGGGCCAAAGTCATGATTCTACTCACACTTAGAAGATACTCGATGAACATGAGATGATGAGTGAGAGTGAGGTCGATGGAGTCGCTGCCCGTCGTCAGGTTTAGTGGCTCCTCCCGGTCCGACCCCGGCAACCGACGCATGCTTCCGAAGGAGCTGTCGCCGGGCGAGTCCAGGAGACGGTTGCCACGCTGCTCGTTCAGCTCCAGCATCCGACTCTCTCGCTTCTCGCTCAGGTCCAGGAACCGACTGCTGCGTTTAACTGATGATGACGTCGACGAGGGCGGTGACGACATCGTTGACGTCGAGTTGGACGTGGGCGTGGTCGACGGTGAGGGCCGGTGGATGCCGCGCAGCTCTAACTGGGCGGGAAAATCATCCTCAATGCAGGTGGAATCACTCAGCCGGTCGCTGGAGTGCGACTTGGGCACTACATCCAGAGAATCCAGGACGTTCTTGCGATTGGTCCTAATGCAGTTGCAGACAATGAACAAATAAAAACTCATCTTCATTTTAATTAAATCATTCTTCACCTCTGTGATTGTTTACTGTACAAACTGGGCACAACAGGTACAGTAGAAGTCTTTATCTCACATGTTGTACTAATTTGTGGAAACATTTATTTTATCATCTAGATCCATGCTTTTGCTCCTAAACATTTTTTTTTTGAGGCCCAGTTACATCAAGTATGAATTTTTCATTTCATTTTCGTCCGACATCGCAGTCCACTGGTTGAGAGGCACAGACCCAGACCGCTATATACAAATACTAATTACTGCTGAATATTTAGTTTTAATGTCTGATTATTGATGCCAGGGATTGACTTTAAACTAAAAGCAAGTTGAAAGCTTAGCTTCGGAACAGGATCATTCTTGTCTTACAGAATGAGTTCTCTTCTTTGTTGGGGTTTTTGAGTCAAATATACATTTCATGAACGTAATTACATTTTTCACCCCGTAATCAGGTGCTTGGTTAATTTGCCTCGAGCAAACACACTCTAAACAGCACTATGCTTTTTAACCTTATTATGCTCTGTTCGCTGAGAGGCATGCATAGGCCTACTTATATAGGATCACTTCCTTCACCCATTGGCACAAAAGGCAGGAAATCATTTATCAATGAATGGGGACTACCTAATACTTCATGTCACCATGGCCTTCCTGTTGGACTTATGCACAATGTTACATCTGAGTGGGCTTGCTAATCTAGAACTAGGTCAAGTGTGGATGGATTACTGAATGCAGACGGGAAACTTCAGTAAGAACTTTAGAACTTAAGAGGGTTAAGCAGAGAGCACCATATCTAGTCAACAGGTGTAAACAGGGCCGGCGGAGCGTTTTCAAAAGTGTGGAAGCCCACTTCCAGATTTCATGAGCTAACAAGCAAAAAAAAAAAAAAGGTCCTCAGCTCATCTCTCCCCTTCCACTTCCGGGTTTCTTTAGCTGAAAAGGTCTTAATCGGAAAAACATAACCTTACCGCACTCACACTTCAAGATCTCTATCTATTTCTATTTAGTGCCACTTACGTACTTCCAGGTTAAAAAAAAAGTGTGGGGGCCCAAAGTGATGACACCTTATGTACGGTATTCCTTTGTATGATGCACAAAAAGTGTGGGGACCCGAGCCCCCACGGCCCCCACGGCTCTGCCGGCCATGTAAAGGTTTAATATATACAAAGGATTTATGGGTGCAAGAACCCCGCCAAAACACTCACTCTTCCATGCTGCCTGAGTCCAAGCTCTCACTCAGTCCCTCATCCATCTCGTTAAGGAAGTTGAAACTGTCGAGGGCGTTCTTAACGGAGAGGCTGATGGTCGACTCTCGTCGCTTCTTCTCCAGATTTTTCTGACGGGGTTGACATGACAAAAAAAGATTGGCCAGTCAAAACTTTGCCCCTTTCAAGAAAACTGAATCTCTCAAGCAATCAATCAATTTTGAATAAAACTTATGTATGCCCTGAAACTCGATCTTTGCAGCTGTTACTGCCAAACTTAAATATTTTGGAACTCCAAAACTTAGAAAAGAATTTAGAAAGGAAGTATAATAGAGAGAAACCAATATGTGTTGATCCTCTTGAAGCATATGAATGCTACAATACTATAATTAAAGGACAAGTCCATCTTCATATACATGTGGTTTGAGTGAATGCAACAATATTAGTAAAACACATCAGTGAAAGTTTGGGGAAAATTGGACAATCGGTTCAAAAGTTATGAATTTTTAAAGTATCTGTGCAGTCACTACTGGATGAGATAACTACTACACTGTATGATGTCACATGCGTACAACAATATAAGGAAAATAAAAAGAGAGTTTCACAAAACTTTACTTTTTGAATAACGTGCACATTTCTTTGACTTGTTACTGACGTATGTTAAGGGTAATATTATTCCCCCTGTCTTCTGAAAGAGAGAAGACGAGTATTCTTTTGTTATGCGAGAAAAGTGAAAATATGTTGAATTTTGTTTATTCTTTCTTTATATCGTTGTACACAGGTGACATCACAAGCTATACTAGTCTTCTCATCCAGCCGTGACTGAGCTGGAACTTCAAAAATTCATAACTTTTGAACGGATTGTCTGATTTTCCTCAAACTCTCACTGACGTGTTCTACTAATATTGCTGCATTCACTCAACCCATATGTCTATGAAGGTGAACTTGTCCTTTAAAAAGTACACATAAAAAGAATAAATACAAAAAATTGATAAAGTCTAGAAAAGGAATAATCAACAACTTTTTTTTTTCTTGTCATATCACAACAATGCTACATTTGTGCAATTTACAAACAGTTTTGCAAATAAAGAGTTTCATGGCAAAATGGGCTAAGTGCCTCATTCTAGTATAGATTTAAAGTAAGCGCCCAGCTCATTTTTGTATAGAGCAAATTCAAACCTTTAGGGTGATACCTCAATTGTAATATAACAATACTCCTGAAATAATGATTAAAAATACCCCATACTTTCTTATTCTTTTCTCTTTTTTAGCAGCTTTACTTGCATATGTCTCAACCTATTAAGTATGGAGTTAACTCTTTTTGCAATAAAACTCTAACTTCAAAAAATGACAACATGTGTGCTCACCCTGAGGAATGAGTCCAGATGAGTGATCTGCTGCTCCAGCGGTTTGAGCTCGTTGTACTGCCCCGCCAGGATCTCCAGTAACCTCACCACGTTGTGAAGGGCTTCCTCTAGTGTGAGTGTGGGTGATGAGGGGAACTCCAGGGGCTTGGGCTTTGGTCTGACCGGCGAGTGGGGCGTGTCTGATGACGATGATGTGGACGCCGTACTTAGCCTCTTCTGATCATGAGAAAAGAAAGAAAGAAAGGTTAGTCCTTTACATACAATCTCAAAGCAACTCTCTGAGAGGGCAGTTGGTATAGGGTTTAGGGGAGGTTATCTCGATCTATATTGCAAGATTTTTGAAAATAAAAGAAATTCATTATCTTGATTGTCTGCATCATTCTCAGAATTATCACTGCTCTTAAAATTAGCATCATCATCAATTGTGGCAGCAGCAAAATTATAAATGTCACCATTACCTCCCCACTGTCATTATCATCACCATCACCACAATCATCATCATTCCAAGATTGCTCTCTCCTCAACATAATTTGTCTCTGTCATTCCTCTGATAATGTACTGATCCTATGCCAAATACAACACTTGATAGGTCAATAGTCATTATGCACTTTGAACACACCATCAATTCTAGTAAAACAACTTCCCATCCTCTTTTCAGCGTAAGAGTAATAAGAACCAAAGTCAGAAAGACTTACATGTGCACTGACAGCCGAGTCTGTGAAGGTCCTCTCTCTCCGATGGTATGAGTTCTTGTTGATTTGCTTCAAGTCTTCTTCATCGACGTGGAATGGACTGGAGAAAAAAAAAATAATCAAAAGGATTTTCTATTGAAACCTCACATCTTTCACATCATACCGGTACCTTAATGAACTTGAGGTAATGGAATATTGTTATTTTCTTTAACCTGTTACAGAGGAAATCCTTGAAGGCAGATAAGCATGATTTAGGTTTCATCAGATAGTTTTGTCTTTCACTTTACAAAGTATTACATCACCCTCCTGATAACATTCTTCAGTAATTTATAGGAAATGACTCTGTATAAGATACAGTAAAGGATACTTGTGTAATGTTTGTCTCATGTATAAATCCACATTACATTTTTATGACCATTCTTTCAGACAAGGTGCTTTTCATCACAGGCATGACACTCTGGACTCTTGTACGAGATTGCCCTGGTTGCAAACCGATTTCTCTCTAACACATGATGACAAACTTGCACATCTAGGAGTTTTTGTTTGAAATGATCAAAACTAAAGAACAACTGAAAGGTCTCCAAGTTATTACCTCCATGTGACGATGATGTTGAGTTTGATGGTTCCCGTCTCATTGACGTCGATTGTCAGATTCTGTGGTTCAGCTCCGTAGAAGTCTGAGGTGTCAAACTCCAAATTGCCAATGGTAACATTTGACCTTGCGATGCCACGTATCTCGGTGACCTTATAAGGTAGTATGGCGAGAGGAGAGATAGATTGAGTTAATGGTCAGCAACATCTATACCCATTGTGATGACAATATTCTAGCAATAGATCAAAAGTAAGGGTTCTATTCCTTATTCCTTTGATTTATGTGTTGCCATAGATACTTTTGTTTTTGAACAATAGATTGAAACAACTATTCAGTGGCGGATCTAGAGGGGGGTGCAACGGGCATGCGCCCCCCTTTATTTTTCGTTAAAAACAAACGAAATAAAAAGAAAAAAATGAAATGAAACCAAATGAAACCAAAAGTGGGACCAAAGAAATATTTGTAGCACCCCCCCCCCCCCCCCCTTTACTGAATTCCTGAATCCGCCCCTGCTATTGAAGATTGGTCCCTAGTATACTCCGGCAGGTGTCTGTGGTAAATGCATGTTCTAGCAAAATCAGCTAATCCTCAGCAGGCTGAAGGTTCTTTGAATCAAAGTGAGTTCAGCTCTCATCTGTTAAAATTTGCTGCTTTTGCTGTTTGTGCTTTTACGTTGGCCTCTAAGAACACATGGCCTCTACAGGCAGGTGGCCACTAAAGAGGTTTGATCGTCAAAGCTCTCACCAACCATTGCTTGGCAAATCCTGAAAGCTGCAATGACAAGTTTGCTAGTGATCATGACCAAGATTCTCTCTTTAAAAAAATAATTTAAAAAAATAAAAAAAGTTGAAAGATGACTCTAAAACTTTGATCACATTTTGTAAATTGATCCTCAGTACATACCTACATTGGGATGCAGTGTTGACTAAGCTTTTCATGCCGAAAATACCCAAACCAAAAATCTGATTTAAAACAACGACAACAAAAATCCATTATCGATACACAGTTCAAGATACATTTCATGCACATATAGCATATGTACACTGTACTGTTTATGTGAAGGAATGAGCCAATTATGTTTAGAGATGCACCTGGCATGCTACAGTGGAAAGATGAGCTTTCCCTTTTGTTCCACAGCACCACCATATCCCACTCCCAGCCAGACTCCATCCATCTACTGGCACCATCCATCTACTGGCCACACCCATCTACTGGCCACACCCACCTACTGGCCACACCCATCTCACCTTTATCGTCAGGAAGTCGCCCACCATAGGGTAGAGGACAATTTCATCCCCTTCCCACGTCTGGCTCAGATCCTTTTCTACCTTGCACTTCGTCTTCCACTTCTGAAACCCGTATTTGAATGTGATCTGTGGAGTTGGGAAGGAGTGGGGGAAGAGCAGGTGGGGGGGGGGATCAGGGGAGGAGCAGGGGGTTAGAACATGGGCGAGTGGTTTGGGATTGGGAGGATGATGGGTAAGACGTGTGGGAAGTGGTGACGGTTTAAGGGATGAGAAGGTGTATGGAGTTTGTGGTCGGAAAGTGATGAGGGTTTGGGTATAGGGAGGGATGAAGGTTTTTGAGGTTTGGAAAGGAATTGGGTTTCAGAGGTTGGGGAGTGATGAGGGTTTAGGGGTTGAGAAGGGGATGGTGGTTAAGGGGTTTAGAAGAGGTCAAGGTCAAGGATTTTTTTTTTTTTTTTGGGGGGGGGGGGGGAATAGGGAGTTGTGAAAGGGTGAGATATGTTGATTATTTATGTGCACATGTCATACCAAATGATGGATTGTTTGAAAGGTAACAGGCGCTTCTTATATGGGATATCACCTTTATCCAAAAAACAACCACACATTAATTTAATTTTAGATATTACGATAAGCATCAGACATACATTGTATGATTGCTACCAACATGATGGTGCCACTCCATAGGAGGCAAGTAAACAGATGTGGAGAGCTACGTACGTAGGAGTTAGCAGAGATAAATTGAATCGAACAAGCATAAAGGAGTCTTTAATACTTGTAGTGCAGCTTCGAGCAGTCCTATACTCACAAGGTACCACAAGATAAAAGTACATTCAGATTCTCTCCTGCTGATGTCCCAGCTCGTAGGAGGCAGGAACAGTCATTCAATCACTGCAATTTCTACATGTTTTACTCTTTTAAAGTGAGAGAAAATGTCTGCAGTGTACAAAAAACTGCTCATTCCTGTGTGCAATAGAACCAGATATACTTGACTGCTTAAACTTGATATCAGAATGCCTGTTATAACCTTATACATATTTTGGCACTCCATATCTATATATGGCTTGAGCATGTTGAGGGTAGGGCCAAAACTATAACAAGTTGATTTCATCATCAAAATAATTCTTACCTCGAAGACATCGCCCCGTGTTACTCTTGCAAATCCAGCTATGCCTGAGAAAAGTGAAAGTGAGACAAGAATACGGAAATAGTTCGAGATCGCTACGAAGGCAAAGACTCATGCAGGATTACACGGTAATCTAGCCTTTCCCAACATATTATCAAGGAATACACATATATGTAAGTCATATTCTGAAGTGTGGAATCACAAATAATGCTAATGTAAGGGTGAAGCTAGCATTTTGTTATTATGCTGTAATATGATAGTTTCAGGGAAATGTATGTTTTTAAATCAAAAACCATGTCTACAATTTTCAATCTCTATCCTAAGCTAACAATCTGTGTAAGCTGTACACTGTATCTTTCCCTTTACCCCTTTTTACTTGTCTTTTTAGTTCTTTCTTTGGTTCTTACTTGATCTATCTCTTCACAACTCTTTTCCCATTTCTTCATTTTTGTTCTTCTCACTCCCTTTCCTATCTCTATAGCTCTTTCTTTATATCCCTCTGTATTTATTTCTACACAGCTATTGACTATATCTCTTTATTTGTCAATCCAACCATTTTGAATGCAAAACAGCTCAACCAAAAACAAGCCCCCCCCCAATAAAAAAAAAGGAAAAGAAAAAAGAAAAGAAATATATATATAATAACAAGAGTTTGTTTTCAAAAACCGATAAGTCCATTTTTGAAGATTTTGAATAACGGTCTCTGTCATAAAGTACAAAATAACACCTTTTAAATGATATATTGGTCACTACTATTAAAGGTACAATTTTGAAGTTATGGTCAAAAGAAGCAAAAAAATTCTTATTATAATCCTTATTTTTCTTGACCTTAAATGGCAAATATCTCCATTTTACAAATATGGACTTATCAGTTTTTGCAAACAAATTCTTCATATTCATAAATGGAAATGCAGACAAATACAATCTGTATACAATAAAATGACCTCATTCTGCTCATTAGGATGAATGTATTGTGTGCTGAGTATTTAGTAGTCCCAAGTTACAGGATATACTCTTGAAGTAAAACCCACTGGTAGTCTCAACACAGTCATGTTGCACAGTCATCGTACTTCCCACTAAATCTCCACAGTATTCTCATAAAATTACACACTCAGATACACACTAGCAAAATTGCACACAAAAGAAATTAGTCCAGCTATAAAGCATGTGGAGGCCCGTGCAACGAAAGCCAGGCCAGTTTCACATCACAGGGGAGACAAAGAAAAAATTATTCATCATTTCTGTCATCTCAGTTTGGTTACTCCTCTCTCTCCCCCTCTCTCCCTCTCTTTCTCCATCTCTCTATCTCCCTCGCTCTCTCCCTGTTCACGAGATCATGACTGACAAGTTGTAAGAGAAGATTTGATTGGTTAATGGCTACCTCAGTCCTCTTTTCTACACCATTATTATCACAAAAAGTTTGATAATAAAGAATGATTGACAGACGATTTATTTCCCTAAATTCTTGAATTGTACATTGATCTGATCTTTCTTTTCTCAGGGGCATGAAAAGAGAAGACAAAAAATGAAAGAAAAGAAAAGTAGGGAACGTCCTTGTGGACATTTGAATTGCCAAGGAATCTGATCTTCCACTGATAGACATCGAAACCAAGCCAACATGTCCTCCACTCTTTAGTAAAACAAAAGCCCCTGCCCGCCCACTCTCTCTTCCCCTCTCTCTGCCTGGAAAACTCCCTTATCACATGCCTTCTAGAGAAACTAGTCATCTTTTCTTGGGCAGTGAGTTTATAGCTGAGTATATCGCAGTATGAACATGACAAGGGCACTGTTGACTGATGCCATTTCTCAAGGGTACTTGTGGTGGGTAAACTCCCCTGACTTCCTGGGGAGAAGAGAGCACATTCTTTCTGCAGATGCTTTGACAGCTGCATGAGCAATGCCAGACAGACTGGTATAACTTTTCTGGCTATTCGTAGTCTTGAATACACCCCTGATACACCCTACCTGAAGATAGCAAGAAATGAGAACATTCTTGGCTGCTAACTGTGCTGCCATGCTATATTCTCCATCCCTTGAAATAGATATTCCTCTCATACTGCAGCAAGGTGATGATTGAGGTAAATTCTCTCACTATTTCAGTTGGGTAAACTCTGGAAGATTACTCAGAAACTGAGAACACTCAAGACAATTTAATACGTACAATCACTATACACTACCCATTATACAAATGTTATTAATCTGTTGAAGATGAGTCCCGAAAATACTCGGACAGGTGTCTATGGGAAATGTGCGTTTAAAAGCAAAATTGTGACCGTGCATCACAAAACCAACAATAAGTTGCACACACTGATTTTGTGTGAGGATTAAAAATAGGTGAAATGAGTCAACCCAGCCAATCTAAAGTTTTCCATATTTTCTGAAAGAGCAAGTCTTCCTCTACATTATGCTAAAGTTTGGGATTATAAAACAAACAGGATATTGTGTTCTAAGCAGTTTTTCTAGAACCATTTTTTTTTTTTGGTAGAATAGTGTGATTAGGTATGTCTTAAAGAGTCCCCTTTCATTTCTTAAAACCCTGTACACACTCTTCACTTTCAACTCTAATAACTATAGAAAGGATGATGTTACTGCTTTAAAAGTTAGCATTAATCACGGCAAGAATGTGTTAATAAAGTACGCTCAATTTCAGCTTAATTTTAGTCTCTTTTCTCAGTTCACACATTTCCAGAGTGTGTGCCATCTTTCCAATATTTAGATAGGTTAGGACAGTCCATTTGAATTGAGTTGTACATCATTTTAAAGCTTAGAGTCTGCTCTTTCAGAATCTGCTCTCAACTAAAAATCCCTGTCTGGCGACTTTTTGTTGGTTTAGTGATACACTGTACAAGGTTACAATTAAGTCCGTCCTCAACAAGTTAAAACAATCTTGACAGAAAAAGGCAGAAAGGCTTTCATAACAATAAAAAAATAAATGCACAACAGCATTTATCTAAAAGTTTTGTAGGAGCAATGCAGACAGGTAGACTGCATCTCTTACAAAATGACCAGACAGTGCACACGGAGATGACTTCAACTTCTCAAGAGTCACATGTGGGCGTTTCCCCCTGAAGAAAATTACCGACTAATTTCACTCCCAACTGCCCCTCTCTGCTCCTCTCTTTGTCTTCGTTTACTTCACTTCTTCTAATTCTTTTTTATTCTCTCATTCCTTGTTTCTTTTAATTCCTGCTGTACTCTCCCACTTTCTTAAAGTGAGTCATAGCTCGGAGGAATCCCCTTACAATGACGGGATGGAATTTGAACTCTTCCAAGTCCCGGAATACGCACCCCCCTGGGCGCGGAGAGCTCAAGGGCACAGAATTCCAACAGGAAAGACTAAAGTTTGTAGCATTCTTTCTTTAACAGTCTTATAATGTCTCATAAGATACTCCTGGCAAATTACGTGAGAGATAATTGTCTTCTTCCTTAAACCAGATTTGATTTCTTTCTGCTGTGTTAATTTTTGTCTCTGTATTTTATTTTCTTTTTACTGATATCATGATATATCAGACTTTTGCTACTCCCACTGAGCTCTTCTCATCTGTCAATACTCATTTTTTCTTTTCTTACTGACATAAACCTTTCTAACTCACACAAAGCTTCTGTCATTATCTTTTATTCTCCCAAAGGTAGAAATGTCACTTTGCCTATGAAGACACCCCCCAAGAAACAAAAACAAAACAAAACAAAAACAAAACAAAAACTGAACAATCTAACTGCAAATAATTATAATCCAAATGTTCCAAACACATGGATACCTTTCCCAAAATGCTTTATATTTGCTGGCAGAAAATTCATTATTGCAAAATGTGAAGAGGAATGGTAATGAGTAGTTTTTATTCAAGGATCTCCGAGTGAAGTTTGAGCTGAACCCATCCCCCACCATGTAATTAATTGTTTTTTATACCGATATATGAAAAATAAAAGACAATGAGTCCTCGTTGTATTTGATACATTCGGTTGATTTTAATTTTGATAGATAGATAGATAGATACATTGATTGATTGATTGATTGATTAAATGATTGATCGAGTGAGTGACTGATTGATTGATTGATTGAGTGATTGATTGATCTTTTACTATGGAAACGTACCTTCGATCCTAAGGACAAAGGCCCCGAGGTTAGCCTCCAATTCAGCCTCCATGTGACATAGGGCCTGTGTGCAGTCTCTCCAACCCACCTTAGCCTCGTTCACAGGCTCTTTGGCTTTGGGGGAATGTGTGTCGTGATACGCCTTCACCATGTTCATGGCACCTAGGGATGAAAAAAAAAAATAAATAGAAATACATTGTATTCTACATAAAAAAGGGAATAAATAACTTGTAAGAATAGGTATTAAAAGTGAATATTGAAGCAATTATAGTAAGATATGGAAATAAACAGCTAGATAGAGAAACAGATAGATGGGTAGTACATGTGTAGATATATAGATGAAATAACATACATATTGGTAGGTAGATAGATGGTACCGTAGATATACGTAGGTACATGTACGTATACAGACAAGCAATGACATACTATCATCGGGTGAGAATGGTAATGGCATTCAAAAAGTTGCAACTAAACCCATAGCGTTCGAGGCATCGTAATGCCCTTCTCATTCTCAGCCACTGATAATAAAGATATAAGGTTATACACATACATGTATAGGGAGTAAAGGAATACATAAAAAGATATATGGATATGTAAATAGATAGGCCACCAATTAAGATATGAAGATAGATGGATAGATAGATGTATTGATAGACAGATAGATATATAGATAGATAGATAGATAGATATAGATAGATAGATATAGATAGATCGATTGATAGACAGACAGATAGATAGATAGACAGACAGACAGACAGATAGATAGATAGATAGATAGATAGACAGATAGATAGATTTATTGATAGACAGATAGATATATAGATAGATAGATAGATAGATAGATAGATATAGATAGATTGATAGACAGATAGATAGACAGACAGACAGATAGATAGATAGACAGACAGATAGATAGATAGATAGATAGATTGATAGACAGATAGATAGATAGATAGATAGATAGTCAGATAGATAGATAGATAGACAGATAGATAGATAAATACATTGATCAATAGATAGACAGACAGACAGACAGATAGATATATCTACAGATAGATAGGTAAATAAATAGATAAATAGATAAATAAATAAAGATAAATAAATACATACATAATTTCAAAAATGAGTCAGAGTGAGAACAGGAAGAGAGAGAAAAGGAGAAAGAGAGAGAGAGAGAGAGAAGGAGAGAGAGATGACAATGAATGATCACAACCCACTTTAGAATTATTATGTGACATTTGGCTATTGTTAATTCTCTACTTGTACTTTTTCTGATCCTACTTCTGGTTATGACACATACGTCAAGTTTACCTAGCTCAGCCTTCTCAAGAGTTAAAACTGCTCTTTTAGAGGGTCCTGCCTTCATCAATATTCCAGTATTGTCAGAGGAAGCTATTTCATATCTGGGTCGAGGGGGATATTGTGGACGAGGACATGTTTCCCAGGGACCAGAATTCCCCACCGTCCCTGTCATTTCCGGGTTCAACACACATTCAAACCCGAGTGCTGGGTCAAAAGCATTCAAGTAATTCTGCAAATGCTCCAAAATACAAAACACACTTTGCCTTTGGCTGTTAGTGGAATAAGAAGCAGTGATTACATTGACCGGTATTGACTCCTTTCAATATCATACCAAATTTTACAATACTACATTTAAAGAAACACAGACAATCCCTCTTGAGATATGGTTCGAAAATACTTTTATCTCTATCTTCTGAAGGAGGCGGATCAGGTGTTCTATGTTACTTGCTACACAAATTACTTTGTTTGAAGCTCTTTTTATATTTTCAACTTATGCTGTGATGTCAAACACTATTGCAGTGCTCAACTTCATATAGAGAAGATGCACATCCTCCTCTTCAAGCATTCACCCAGTGGTTTATGAAAACATTCTGATACAACAGAATCTGCACAATCAGGATGGCGTAGGGGTAGGGGGGAATCTCCCCTTTAACCCAGGGGTGATCCTCTACCTACCTTCCCTGACTTTCAGCTCCTTCTCGTATAGTTCCTGTAGCTCCTCCACCTTGGCAAGATGAAACTGTAATTTCCTGTAAATCCAAAGATGAAGGAGAAAAAATGACCTGGGTCAATATTCAAAATATAACATGATACACAAGTCTCCAAAATATATTCTGTGAAAGAGAAAAGTTAACTTGTTGAGGTCAGACTGACTTTGCCATAAAATGCATTTCCCCTAGACACCAGCCCGAGTACTTGAAGAGTTTGTTTGCAAAAACCGATAAGTCCATATTTGCCAAATGGAGATATTTGCGATTAAAGGTCAAGAAAAATAAAGTGAATAATACGAAAATTTTTGCTTCTTTTGATCATAACTTCAAAAATGTACCTTTATATGTAGTGACCAATATATCATTTGTGACTGTGCACCTCAAAACGAACATAAAGTCGCACACACTGATTTTGCGTGAGGACTGAAAATAAGTGAAATGGGTCAACCTAGCCGAACTTGACTTTTTCATATTTTCTGAAAGAGCAGGTCTTCTTTTACATTATGCTAAAATTTGGTATCATAAAACAGGCAGGAAAGTGTGTTTTTTTAGCAGTTTATCTCGAACATTTTTGATAGAATAGCGTGATTAGCTATGTCTTTAGAATCCCTTTTTCATTTCTGAAAAACCGCGTCCACACTCTTCACTTTCAACTCTAATAACTTTTGAAAGGATAGAGCTACTGCTTTGAAAGTTGGCATTAATTATGGACAAAATGTGTTAATGAGGCATGCTTAATTTCAATTTAATCTGATAATCCCTTCATTGTTGTTAGTCTGGTGGTTTACTTCCTGTTTTTTGTCCCATTCATCGCACATCCAGCACGGTTTGGTAAAGATGAAGCGCTTGAATAGACACTGTACTTCAGAGCCTCTTTTCTCAGTTCACACTTTTCCCGAGTTTGTGCTTTCTTTCCAATATTTAGATAGGCTAGGAGAGTCCATTTGATTTGAGTTATACATCATTTTAAAGCTTAAAGTCTGTTCTTTCATAATATGGTCTTAACTAAAAATTCATGTCTGGCGACTTTTTGTTTGTTTTGAGGTGCAGGGTCACATTTAAAAGGTATTATTTTGAACTTTATGACAGGAACCGTACTTCAAAATCTTTAAAAATGGACTTATCGGTTTTTGCAAACAAACTCTTCACTTGTATTCTTGGGACTCATCTTCAATGGGTTAAAGCGGCAAGTTGTGAAAACTTGCATCACAGATATCTGAACACTTTTATCAAAACTACACAAACTGCACAGATGTTACATGAATACACATCTATCATTCTATTATAACCACCACCATTAACATCATCTTCTCTAAATATCTCACAATATTGAACTAAACAATTACACCAAGAATATGCCACTTCAATGCATCCCTTTATTGAGTGTGAAAGTGGAGAACGAAAGATATCAGATCGTTCTTAGTCATTCTTGACTTTGCTCTGTCATCTTTATTCTTATTGTGGATCAAGCCTAAAGATTCTGTTACCCATGACTATCAATTCTGCCATATAAATATATTATACGACTACTGTATATCTGCTGGTACCTACACACTTTCTTAATCATAGACAACTGAATGAATTTATTAACCCGTTGAAGGCTGGTTCCAAGTACACTCAGGCAGGTGTCTAGATGGAAAATGTGTGTTGTAGCAAAATCAGTCCGTCCTCAATGGGTTAAATATAACAACAGCAATGTGTGAGGTTTGAAAGCAGCTCATAGGATATTTTAGACAACCATGTAACAGATTTATGAGGATAGGCCTTTGACACACTGAACTCTTACCAAGAGTCAAGTGACCATTGGCTAAATGCTACTTTCGCTGGTGACAGTGAAAAACGGACATATTATCACTTCATAACTGGTAGATAAACCAAAATAGCATACGATACTATACCTAGACATTGGAAAATTAATTATATTTGAGTCACTGTAAGCTTTAGACTCATCTAGATATCAGATATCAATTGCACAATCCGGCTGCTTGCTTCACTTGCCCCATTCAAGCAAGTGTGCTGCATGGTGTGTATCAATCAACCTGATACAAGCGACAAGATTATGTGCAAGGAACACCTGTTCTGTCCATGTATAAGCACACATTTAACCGAGTTGGTGCTGGGAGAAACCTTCTTGTATGTGGTATTGATGAGAGATCATGGTATGGTGGTGGTGTGATGGTTAAACACTTCCCAGGGTGTCTGCCTTAAATCACACCAGCAGAAAATAGTCTGGCATTTTAATGAGAAGTGCGACATAGTTACTGCATGAATCATCAATTTACATTCAGTCAAGCAAGGACAGATTCTGCTTCCTCCCTCTGTAAATACAAACATAATGCATTTCATGTGTTATTTGTGTCCCAGAGACATTAGTAGCTTCTGTTTGTATCACATAGAAATATGTAAGAGAATGTGTAGTGTGGAGTACATATTGTATGGACATCATGCATATTTACATATCAATATCCACTTAAAACTACATGTCTTCATACTGTAACATTAATTCTCTTTTGTGTACGCATGTGTGTGGAGGGGGGGGGGGGAACAATTTGTAAGGGTATTTTCTGTTCATGCGAGAAATAAATAAATTAATTGATATAGGCCTATGTCTGGGCGTATTAATTTGTGTGCATGATCACATTTGTACACATACACAGACATATAGAAGTAGTTCTGCTTGGACACAAAGAGTGGAATTATGATTACATAGAAATAATCAATGTCTGTATGTACATCTTAATTCTAAATGTATCTTTCTATTCATACCTGTTCTTCTGTCAAGTACAATTCAAGTCTTTCTTTAAGTCACAAATGAATGTGTGTGAGGATGGTACTGTCTGTCTATACCGGTACTAATTGCCATCTTATACACTGTACTGAATTCATAAATTGACCTTCGATCAGGGCAGCAAGTTTGTGATGATTAGCAACTTGAGCTGCATGCCCTGGTGCACCATGTGTGGCCCACATGTGACCTTTGACCTTGTGAGGTCACTGCATGGGGTAATCACCAGCACAGCAGGTCAAGCTAGACACTCACACACAACAAAAGCATGGACAAGGTCACCAATAGTCCCATGTATTCATGATAGCGTAAGCAACAGTTGGTGTAATTCACCTCTACACAGGGAATCAAATGTAGTACTGTATTCAGACATGCCCAGGACTCCAAAACAGAATCTGTACACTTGCTTTCAGCATTTCTTACAAAGGTTCCGAGACCTTCTATCGTGAGTCATCAAATTCTCAACTGCAGCTCTTAATACTGTCTGATGCCCGCATAAAGTGTTACCTGAGAAAACCAAACTTTTGAAAGAAAGAGAGTGAGGGAAAGAGAGAAAGAAAGAGGAAATAGAAGATTTGGGGTAATGACAACTGCAGGCAAGAGATTAAACTTCAGAAAAGAGAGAAAACTTTTCTTTCAAAACTCCGCTGCCCCGTTTGATCTCTGAAATGAGTCTGAGAGGATGAAAAATGGTGATGAAGAGTCGGAGTCGTGACAGCCAAGTTTCAGGAAATGAGGGTAAACTAGGGAAGTGGGGAAATCTTGTCTGCGTTGATGCGCATTATCCTGGATTGCAGTTAATTGAATTTATTGACTGTTTCTTGGTCTCTTCCTCTTCACAATACACTGCAATTCACACTTCAAAAATTGAAGACATACAACATTGTACATTGCCAGCATAACACAATATTTTGCAACTTGGTCCTTGAAGTCATTTACAATTTAAGAAGATAGAGCAAATAAGATGTTTCCACCGATACCCTACTTGTTGCACGCCAAGTAAAATTCTTGAAGTTATGATGAAAAACAATCCATATTTGTTTTATCATTTTATTTGTTTCATAGCAGGTGAAATTGCATAAACCTGTATCTAAATTTTAAAGAGTAGAGTTAGGCCTAATTGTTTTAAACATGTTCATGTACTCCATAATAAAAGAATATTAAAGTGGAATTAATATCATATGTTCACAAAAACTGAAATAAACAAATATTTGTTGTTGTGGAAAGTAAGGGAAAGATTGCATGATACCAAAGTAATTACTGTAAGACCAGAAATGTTGTTGTGCGTTTTAATTTCCCGCGAGCCAAGAATAGCGAAATTAATATGCACGCGATAGTTCTTGTCTACAGTAAAATGTATCGAATGCCAGTGGCAATTCACTAAAAAGAAAAAAAAAATCGTGCTGCAAAGATTTCTTGCTTCACAGAGTGTCAGTAACCATAATGTGAAAAAGTTAATGTAATCAATTAATATGAAATTTAAGTCAATTAATATGAAATATGAAATGATTACTCACAAATAAACATTCAACACAAACTAACCCAACCTCATCCAAACACTCATCTAGCCTAAACTCTAATAGGAAGTGTGTGGGAGTCTCTAAGAGAATGATTTATGGCTGGAGAATTCACAATGAACTAAGAGCTTGACCTCTGGTCAGACTGTTACCAGGGTCAAGACACCATTAATCTCCCTCCCCTGTTAGGTCCAGGAACAGAACAAGAGAGACATAACATAGCCCCCCCCCCCTTTGATATCGGACACCATGTTTGCTCCAAAAGCTATTAGATTTGGCCTCTTTAGGGATTATCACACCCTAACAGTGCTGTCAACTGTGCACACAAGATACTGTAGATTTTGTGTTGCTCTCTCTCTCTCTCTTTCTATAATTCATTTCAATGGCCAATGAGTACACTGCATATTTAACTATAGCATTACCAAAAACTGTATTAATGAATTGAGGTACGTGTAACTGGTGTAGCTAAAACATTACAATCTAACTCTATCATCTATCTATCTATCTATCTATCTATCTATCTATCTATCTATCTATCTATCTATCTATCTATCATAACTTGTCAAGGATGAATTTAACCTCTCTTGTTTTCAATAAACTAAATCTAAAATTCAGGCTTTATAAGTATCTCCCTCCCTCTTGCAAGAAACAGGCAAACAAACAAACAAACAAACAAAGAAGACCTGGAACATGACATTGACTTTTAAATACAGGCATTTGGACTTGCAGAAACGCAAACAATTAGCATGGAGATACATCCTTCAGTTTTCACTGCAAAGAACCCCTGCACCTTTCCATTTGGACATACAGTGGGAAAGAAAGAGGTCACTTCAGGTCACAAGGGACCACAAACTACATATGTAGAGATGACTGACCCTAGTACACTTGCTGTCATAAATCAGGTAATGATAGACTTTGAGGACAAGTACACCGGAAATAGAGGATTGGGACAAAGAGCACTGGCTTTTAAAATCCTGCACTTTTGTCCCTGTGGACATAAAATAACAACAAAACAAGTACACCCTCCCCCTCCCCTGCCCCCCCCCCCCCCAAAAAAAAAAGTAAAACAAGAAAAAAAAAAAAGACAAAAAAAGTATGGAGACACCCAAACACACCACAGGCACCACACAGCTAGATTTATATTGGACTCCTTTCTGGATCTAAGATATTTCTTTGTTTGGAGTGCTCAAAATCAACTGCTTATGATTCAAAATAATGTCTACAAGAAGCCCATGTCCTTGATAACAATGATAGCTACACTGATAATCATTTGTATTATGTCATCACATTACCAGTATAAAGTCAAAGATCATAAAAGGGGGAAAATAAAAATTTATCACTGACTTTGGCTATGAATATCTATACTTTTCTATTAAACATTTAATTCTTATATTTTTCTTCCTTGTAATGAAGGGCAAATTATATATCTACCTCCTTTTAAAGCTTAGCATCTGGCAAATTCACATCTGCGAACCCCCCCCCCCCATATTTTTTTTCTGATCTGTGGATTTTATGATGACACATCACATAAATGTTATCATGCTTCCAAAATTCATTCCTAAAGATTCTAGCATCACAGAGTATTCAAATTTCACCATATCCCATTTTATCCTAAAATTTGCTGAAAACATATTGCAATTAATTTGCCATTTTCCATTCCTCTGTATGCTTCCAGGTATGACACTGTTTCTGTTCAAGTTTTCAGCTGGTGATGCCATGGTTGAAAGAGTGCAGAATTTGACGGGAAACAATTGAAGAGTTTGTTTGCAAAAACCGATAAGTCCATATTTGCCAAATGGAGATATTTGCGATTAAAGGTCAAGAAAAATAAAGAGAATAATAAGAAAACTTTTGCTTCTTTTGACCATAACTTTAAAAATATACCTTTATATGTTGTGACCAATATATCATTTAAAAGGTATTATTTTGTACTTTATGACAGAGATCGTACTTCAAAATCTTCAAAAATGGACTAATCGGTTTTTGCAAACAAACCCTTCAAGTTAACCTTTTGATACAATGAAAGTCAGGGTTCTGTTATTGTGGTTCTTTGACTGTGATTCTTGCATTAGAAGCAAGTCTTTCTCGCCAAGTCATAGTGATTTTTGACCAATCACTTACTGTGAGACTCAAGAGAGGGTGATGCCATGGCTTGGTCAGATACAACCATAAACCATCTGTTGAATTTTGAGTAATGGCATTTGCAATTCATTTAAAGTCCCTTTGATATTTCCCGACTGTAGAAACAAGTTAGGTATGGCAGCACTGCTCCATTGGGATAGTTTGAGTTTACCCTTCTGCCATTGCAGTATCATTAGCTAATGGCCATCCTTTCTTGAAGCATCTCAGCCAGCCGAAATTAACCACTCACAGCAGCCCATCGCTGCCCTTACACATGCAAAAAGCCAAAAGTGCATATAGGCGGGTCGCGTATCAAATGCGAGTGCTTCTTTAAAGACTGACCAGGGACGCTAACCTGGAAGCATTAAACTGCACATTACTTGAATATGAGACCATTCTGAAGCAAATCATTTTCACACAACAATAGATATACAATGAACTCTTAAATGAATCCCATAAGGATTGGAACAATCATCTCCCAGCATTTCCACTGATTCCCACTGATCAGTTACTAGCCTTCCCCTTTAATTGGTTTTATCTCCCTCCCAAATTTGATTTCTCTCAATATGACATAACAAGTCTTTCAAAAACCCATGGGAGATTCCATGCTTTCTTCCTTGCCACAAAGCCAGAGATTACAAGGAACCTGAAGTTGGAAAAGGGTTCAACAATGATGTTGGCCTACAATGTTTTAGTAAATTTTAAGGACAAGTTCACCTTCATTAACATAAGAATTGAGAGAATGTAGCAATATTAGTAGAACACATCATTGAAAGTTTGAGGAAAATCGGACAATCCGTTCAAAAGTTATGAATCTTTGAAGTTTTTGTGCAGTCACCACTGGATGAGAAGACTACGGCAGTGTATGATGTCACATGCGTACAATATAAGGAAAATATAAAGAGAATTTCACAAAATTTCATCTTTTGAAAAAAGTACACATTCCCTTGACTCGTTACTGACATATGTTATGGGTAATGTATTATTCCCATTACTTTTAGAAAGAGGCAAGTCAAGTGCTCTTTTATTATGCGAAAAAAGTGAAAATATGTTGAATTTTCTTTACATTTTCTTTATACTGTTGTACTCATATGACATCACGAGCCTTAGTAGTCTCCTCATCCAGCAGTTCCAACACAAAAGTTTTACAAATTCAAAACTTTTGCATCGATTGTCCAATTTTCCTCAAACTTTCACTGATGTGTTCTACTAATATTGCTGCATTCTCTCAATCCTTATGTTAATGAAGGTGAACTTGTCCTTTAAAAGAAAGGGGGAGGATAAAGAATCATAGATGCGGAACTGTTCAGTTGAAGTTCAAGATCCTGTTTTGATTGGAGCCTTTGCAGTAGGGCCTAATTCTTTCTCACGCTCCTGTGATATCATCATAATCTCTAATGACCAATATCGGGTATTTCGAAATTTAACAGTCACTTCAAGTAATTGAAAGTAGTTGAAAACAGGATGTTTCTTGAACTTGGCATTTAAATGAAAGTATTCTGTGGTTAGGTCCAAAATAACTTCTCCGATTTTGCATTGATTTTAAACATATCATATCATTAAAGGGATTGTATAGTTTTGGTTGAGACCTAATTTAAGGTTTCTAACATTTTTCGGTGGGATAATGAGAAACCTCTTATGAAATATGAAAGAGCATGTAATTCCATGAGGAATTTAACGTTTATTTGATGAAAATTGGTTTTGAAATGGCAGAGATATCCAAAACAGAGCGATTCTAATAAGTGTGCGACCCACACTTTATTACAATCACTTTATTTTACTTTGTTTTTGGATGTTCCAGTCATTCCAAACCCGATTTTTACCAAATAAACTTTGAATTCCTCTTAAAATGGTATGCTCTGTACTGTTTCATAAGTGTTTTCTTGGTATCTCGTAAAAAGTTAAAAGCCCAATTCTCATCTCCACCAATACTGTACCATCCCTTTAAGTTCTGGCAAATAAAAGATTTCAGGGGCATGAGACACAAGATGAGAAAAGAGTGAATTTAAAGCCTATCACCTCATCAAATCTGCTCAAAATGTGGTTGTGATTAAAGAAACTGATCAATGACAAAAAGAGAATCATAGTCTCCATGAATTTGATTATTTAGAGTCAGATTAAGGTGACATTTTTATTATTGCGTTTGTTGCAGGAATTATATATGAAGTAAAAGTAGAATTGAACCAAAAATGGATTCATAACAAATACATTCACTTGCATATTTTAGATATATAATATTAAACAAGGACACACTGTTTGCTTTAGTTTGTTTGCTTGTTTGTTTGTTAAGTTTTTTTTTTTTTTTTTGCACGAAGCCCCCAGGCCTACAATACTAACCACGTAATGAGGAGATAGAGATGGGGGTGGGGGGATTACATGTACATATCCTACAAGTAAAAAAACCAAAAAACAAACAAAAATGTCTTACCTTATAAATCTTTCGGCTGCTTTCAGTTGCTGTAAACAAAAAGATAAAGAAGGAGAGAGAGAAAAAAAAAAGTAATCACAAAAGAAAACAAAGCTAGCATTCACACACACAAATTGGTATCATGGCCTATATCATTCTATTACTCCATTGTATTTTCATCATTAACGGCTCAGCATAAAGACCTGGGCCATATTTCAAAAAGTTGTTAGCATAGCAACTCTCGCTGGAATGGCAACTTCCCATGTAGCAACAGCCAATCAGGAAGCTGGATTCTTGTCATTACCCCCAACAACTGACATTCCAGCAAGAGTTAATCTATCATTGCAACTTTTCTAATGCAATGGGGCCCTGATTCCCTCTTCCCAGACTTTTCATTGTCACAGTCATTGGTTCTTCGTCAATATATTCATTCAGAGTGTAACACAAACTGCTGCAGGGATGCACACCTTGCAAAATGGCATTGTAGTATTCTGATAACTGGAAAAGCATACAATTGTACTTTTGGTGGAAAAATAGTATATTAGCTTTCCTGCAGTAGACATGTGCCATAAAAAAACAAAAAAACAAAAAAACAAAAAAACAAACAAACAACAAAAAACAAAACAAAACAAAACAAAACAAAACAAAGCAAAACAAAACTGAACAAAACAAAACAAAACAAAACAAAACAAAACAACAACAACAACAACAGGACTTTTCTATGAAACCTGCAGTATTTTTCGGGAAAGAATAGTGATTAATAGTTCTACGTAACAGAAATCAAACACGGTTTTAACACTGGAGAATACTACACTAGTTCTACAGTATAAGCACACACAGAAAAGAAAAAAAAATTAGGTGGGAAACAGACAACACAGGACAATCAGCACAACTGTCTTATTTTGCCCATTTTGTCAGTCAAACATTAACATCAACTTACATTGTAATACCTCATGCCCTCTAATTCAATTGTGATGCCTGTACAGTTATGCTACAATGTATCTTTGAAGTAAAGAATAACTTGAAGACACTATCAAAATTAAACTCTGTGGCAGGGGAGTGGATTGACCATTAAAGGAAGCCGACACGACAGATGTAAAGCTGAAGTTCGATGAACTACACACATGGCTCTCTGTTCTTGCAAGGAGCCGCAATTGCCTGGGCGCCACTCTGTTATCTCCACATGGACATTTTTTTGGATGCGAACCCACACAAGTTCTACCTCTACAGGGTCGCAAAAGGCCGCTTTATTGATGAAAACCATCAAAGAGGGCGCCAGACCATTACCGCCCCTGGGGGCACTCCTTAAACAATACGCCCCAACTCAAGGAGATAAAAGGCGGGAGCCAATATTGACGATGCAGCCCCACAAATACAGACTTTGGAGTCTAAAACACCGATGACTCACTGCACACTAAATATTTAGCAGCTCTCCCACCTGTAGAAGTGTCAGGACCTCTTTCTGGGCCCCCTAACAACTCCCCCCAAATAGAAAGTTGCATATGACATTGAATTGCTCACGAAGAAGTCTACAAATGGGAGAAAATATGTTTGACATCAACTTCTTCTTTGTGGTCAAAATGGTCACCCAAATGCGGTATGATGCTTGCCTAAAATCTCAAAGGACATGGGATCGTGCCTAGATGATAAGATTTTTTAAAAATGTCATCTAGATTCCAAGTACAAAGGCATAGAAATATATATATTTGTCTGACCTTTACAAGGAGTTATAACATATAAAAAATATATATATCCTCTCACAGGATTCATAACGACAGAAAGCATACTGACTGAATTACTAGGCATACCAGACAAAAAGAGACAATAAACTAGACTGTAAAAGAAGTTCATTACATGCCCACGAAATAAAACTGCAATTTACTGAGTTGAACACACACTCTTACCCCCATGAAATATGAACAACAACAACAACAACAACAACAAAAAAGACCTGTTTTCACTCTACACTTTTACCTTGTAACAAATAGAATCTATACTTATATTTTAAACAAATTATTTCATGTATGATTAGCACTGCCCGTAATTATTGATGTCCAAAACAATAACAGCTCAGCTATACTGTTGCTGCTACTGTTGCTACTACTACTACTACTACTACTACTACTACTACTACTACTACTACTACTACTACTACTACTACTACTACAACTACTATTTACTACTACTACTACTTCTACTACTTCTACTACTACTACAATTACAAACATTATACACAGATAAGAACTATATTATTACCTACAATTCAGAAATGACAAGGATAATGAAAATAATGCTATAATAATAATAATAATAATAATAATAATAATAATAATAATAATAATAATAATAATAATAATAATAGTAAATATATCAATGATAAACCAACAACTACAGATTTCAGCTTGGTTTTGCTCGAAAAAAGATCCTACAGATATATTAAATTTCCTTATAACACAAGGAAGTGGTGTCCAGTACTTCAATAAAAGTTCACTGGACAGCAGCTACCTCTCAAAGTAGATAGAGGAAGTGAAAAAAGATGACTATGTCATTGAATCCATGATATAGAATAATCTGTTTTGATTTAGATGAATAAATCAATGACTGAATCAGTATACTACGTAACTACAGTATCTTACAACTTGATCAAGAATATTTAATGTAAATGGAAAAAAAAAGAAAAAAAAAAGCTGCACACTAGAATTTACACAACAATGAAAATGAAAGAAAAAACTGCATTGGTACAAACAGGGAATAGATAATGCCTGATAGAAAAAAAAAATAAAGAGATCCATACTGAACTCTGCCATTGTAATTTACCCCAGGGATCATCCTATTTATAAATGGCTTAACGAATACATCAATCTCTCGCTCATATTGACACAATGATAGCTCAGTGTACATTATAAGCCAGCCAAAACAATGAGGAAAGGGGGGGGGGGTGGGGGATGAATTAAGACATCTGTGCTAGTCTCCTACTACCAGCCACAAGATCAAATCTAAAACATAATATTCACAGTACATATCACAGTGTCTTTTAAACAGTCATGATTTAAAGATGGACGTATCTCATCCTTCATGCATATCAACTTCAATTGTTCTTTTATCAGCACCTTTGTCTGCAACTTTATCTGGGTAATATGGTGATGGGTCATGTGTACACTGTGTAAGTCAACTTTTATTGATTGGTAATAGAAATGTCACATTACAGATAGATATTACAATTTAAAATCAGAAATTTTGTTTGCAGCTCTAGCTTGCATGACACGCTTCATCTTTTCACGACTCACCACACACAAACTCCTGAAATCCAATTGTCTTACACTGAAAGATGTTGGTTAATGTGGAGGTGACTTGTAACAGACTTGTAGAAATTCGCTGTCGAATCTATATAATGATTCATACACAAGTTTGTAAATTGTTCTGACAACACTGAGAAATGACCAAGGACCTTGATTGTACCAAACTCTATGCATTTATGAGTATTTAGGCCAACACTACAGTTAATGTGAAGCACTGTGTTTGGTACACTTATGAAATTGATATACATTATCACTAACAAATTTCCACTTTTATGAAGCACTGAATGAAAACTTTCATGAACATCCCCCCCCCCCCCCCCCCCCCCCCAGCTGAACTGCATCTTTACAAAATATCAGAGACGATGGAAGCTTGTAAAATTGTACAGGTAAGGTACACGTATCTTCCAAACTGGAATCAATGCCTTTAAGAATAAGCGATGGGTCAACAAGATTATGGCAGAGGGCAGACACAGTTTGAAGTCTGCAAAAACCCATGACTCATTTCAGTATTGACAGTATTGACAAAACAGATCAGACATCCATTACAGGTGGCCTTCCCCTGAATGTTGAGACTTTCAAAATCCAGTCTACCCTCCCCTGCCCCCTTTTCTTGCTCCTTGGATTTCCCCATCCCCTTTTTTCTTCTCATCCCTTCTTCACATCTGCTCATCCAATTCTCCTCCTAGAAAAAAAGGGAAATTAATTATCTAATTTTCTCTGCAATTCAAGCAATTAGACATTACACTCCCTTCTCAACATGGCCTAGAAATCAAGACTGAAAAAAAAAGAAGAAATCTCCATGTTAGTAACTTGTATGAAATATACAACATCTTATTTGAGCTTGTTATGAAACCTGTGTAACAAGATTTGCATTTTCATGTTCATGAGTATATCATCGAGCATAATTACAGGCTGTTTTACTGTAAAGAAATAAACAGAAGGAAAACAAATTACAGTAATCCACAATGTCTAATCATCAAGAATAAACTGGGCAACCAACAAGAAAAGTTGAATTTACTAAGTACTGCTTTCTTATATCGTGTGGACGTGGACACTGCTCTTGATCTCCAGTTTTGATAATTGGTTGTCCTTCTTGTGTCCACCTATCACCCACTTTCATTTTTCTATTGAAACATGTTTACCACATGACCATCATGCCCTCACTGTTTCATCCCCGGTCTAGCCCCCAATTGTAACAATGCCATGCATTTTGACAGCTGCAGATGACACCGCTAGCCTAAGCATAAAATCTTCCGGTGACATTTTATGGTGCCAGAGGAGCTCCAGAACAGGGAGATTGCATGATTTGGCCAAACAATGCCATTTTCATATGAAGCGCCCAACACACTGCCAATATTCACACAATAAAAGTTTTACTTTTGGCAACACTTGTGCATAATGTGCACCTCTATATGCAAAAAAAAAAAAAAAGAGAAAAGAAATAAAAAATCCCCAAATTAGAGAGACTTTTACAGTCTTTGGTGAAGACAAAGTTAGGCGCACCTGGTAAATTAGAGACGGAGAGCGACGCGGTGCGACGCTTCCGCAAATTTCTTTCAATTTCCGACATCAAGGGACACCCAGCGACGGTTAGCGACGGCGTACAATCACTAGTTTAGACTGCGTGTCGGCGGGCGCCGCCGAGCGTCGCAAAGCGTCGGCCAACTCCCAAGTATACTTGTAAAAGACGAGCCCTCAATGGACCGTTGTATGTACGAAAAGGCGCTTACCTGGTGGCCGTCTCGCTACGTCCGCAAAATAAGCTCCTTCCCCTCATACCCTCCCGATGCGTCCCGATGCGTCTCGAGGCGTCCCTCGTTGAATGGCGACTATTGTTTCGTAATGAATAGGAAGCTAAGTGCTACTACTAGTGCTAAGCGGAGAAGCCATCGGCAATCCAGGATTTGGGGCCACGTACTGTTTTGACATGAAAATTACACTTACTGATACATGTATTTTAGGTTACAAAAATGAATTGTGGCATGATTCAACTCCTCGGCAATGCAACTGCGGACAAAATTCGGCAATTAGTAGGCTCTATTAAGGAAGAAATGCAATAAATATTGCTTGATGCTTTAAAAAATCGCGAGTTTACCGTTTCGCGCTACTCACTTGCTACTCACGATCCGAACCCCCGATACGCCTGCGTGTAGTGCAGCGTCCGAGTATACTTAGGCACACAATCTGCGCCCTGGGCTTGAGTAGAAGCTTCGAAGCACAGTGTTTGCGAGAGCTAAAACATCAATAATGCAAGTCCCCGCACCGTACGTAAATTTTCATTTAAACGCAAGCAAGTTCATTGCTAAAAGGAAGCTTGATTCCGTAGGCAAATATCGAACGCAACCTTCATCAATCAAATGGAATAGAAAGTGCTACATATTACGAGCAAACTAAGCGGAGAAGCCATGGGCAAGGTTTGGGGCCACGCACTGTTTTGACCTGAAAATTACACTTACTGATTTTCTAGGTTACAGAAATGAATTGTGACATAATTCTGCTCATCAACAGTGCAATTTCGAACCAAATTCGGCACTAAGTATCAAGGTAGAATTGCTGCCCGATGCTTACAAAAATCGCGAATTTACCTTTTCGTGCTTTTCGTTCGCTACAACTCCCGATATCGATCCGAAAATCCCCGATACGCATATGACTGTGTAGTAGCGTGTGGTATAGTAGAGTGCACATAGTTATTAAATCTAAGCACTGAGCTTGGGATGAAATTTTATGAGGCCCATGTGGACAGTAGTTGTGAGAGGTATAAAAAGCATGAACAAATGCAAGTTCCCGCCCGATCCCGAGCGAGCCGTACGCAAATTTGCATTTAAACGCAAGCAAGTTCATTGCTAAACGGACGCTCGATTTCGTAGGGGAAAATTAAAATATCGAACGCAACCTTGACTAATCCAGTGCCAATTTGCGTTTGTTTCTAATTCAACGCAGTTTCAGGCAAAACAGTATTACTGAGTATCTATTGCAGTTGCAAGTCAAATCTCTCACAGGGCCAGCGAGCCCTGGTCCCAACAACTTAAAGTCAGCATACAATTCATCACATTTTATTTTGCTTTCTGCAGAATGTGCGTCATCATGCGTCCCGATGCGTCCCTCTCTGAATGGCGACTGCTGTTTTTTAATGAATAGAAAGCGCTACATTGTACCAGCAAGAAGAGAAGATTAATCATTATCTTACAATGTCGTAATGAAGTGTAAAGTTACTCTAAATACTACTTACAACAAACACGTGTTACAGTATTTGGAAGTAAAACGTGATTCGTTTTCTTCTCTTACAAATGCGTTCTTTGAGACCTTCAGCATATTGTGTTAGTTCCTTACGTGCTACTTTTTAAGTAGGTTTATGGCTCATTATTCCGAAGGTTCAATATTCCGAATTTCATTTTCGGATCAACGAATCTCCGGAATAACGCCACACATGTTCGGATTAACGAACCTCTATATTAGGTATAGGGAATTTGCGTGTTTCGGATCAAGGAACCTTCGGAATAGCGAACCTTCTGAACAGCGAACAGCACCAACTAAATACAGATATAGTGGCAAGTAGATACGAGGCCGATTGTAGTCATTATCATGTTTTTTGTTTGTTTTTGTTTTTGTTTTTGTTTTTTTTTTTGGTTGAAACAAAAGAAATAAAAAGAAGAAAATGGGGGGAGGGTTGCGTGCGCCCCCCTTTAATTTTGTAAACGCGCCCCCTCTTTACGGAATTCCTGGATCCGCCCCTGCACCCACAGACATGCACGACAGCTTTCAAAGTCCCTTGGCGGTAAACTTGGAGAGGTGCTCACATGGACTTATCTTGGTGTCGTAACATACCGAAACACACAAATTCCCTATATAGAGGTTCGTTAATCCGAAAATGAAAAAGGGTCCGTTAATCCGAACATTTTGTGGCGCTATTCCGAAGGTTCGTTATTCCGAAGGTTCGTTCGTAAATTCGAAAGTTAAATAGGGTTCGCTGTTTCGAAGGCTCCTTTATCCGAAAATGAAATATGATTCGTTATTCGGAAGGATCGTTAATCCGAAAATGAAATACGGTTCGTTATTCCGAAGGTTCGTTGATCCGAAATGAAATTGGGTCCGTGACGAACCTTTGGAATAACGAGCCTTATTTCATTTTCGGATTAACGAACCTTCGGAATAACGAGCCTTATTTCATTTTCGGATTAATGAACCTTCAGACTAACAAACCTTATTTAGTTTTCGGATTAACGAACCTTCGGAATAATGAACCTTCGGACTAAAGATCCTTCGGAATAGCGAACCTTCGGAATAATGAACTGTAACCCTGGCTTCTTTGAGGTTTGTAGGCCTATACTGCAAGTTCCATGGATCGAATGCGCCGTAGTAGTTGTGCTTAATGGCTTGGTTACGGTAAACAACTTACGTTCGATACGAAGAAATCATGTCTTTTACGAGCGAAAAAAACAAAACAAAAACAAAAACAAAAAACGAACGAATGTTGGTAGCCATCATCTAAGTACATGTAGTAATATTTACTTTTGATGAGCATGAAAGTGTCATGATTTTGCTGTCTAACCCGGTAGTGGCTGTATCACATACTAGCGAGTACTGTTAATACTCGTAGTGTTCCCCCCCCCCCCCATGCATACGAGACCTTTCATATTATAGGGATCTACTACAATTACAATGTAGTTAGTATTTCTGTATTTCAATTTTGAATCCAGTGATTAGCAAATCCCTTTTTATAGTTCAGTGAACATTTGAAATGCCTGATTCAAAACACTATACAGACAACTGTTCGATATTTCTGCTATGGGCAAAAAAGAAAGGCTATAGAACCATGTTGCGTAGAATCATGAGATCACGAGCTAGATCTTCGATCGATTTTACTACCAGGCTATTTACACGTTGTTTACTACCAGAATTCCAGTGCGCGCATTCTTTCGTCTGGCCAGCACCTGGGGCCTGGCGCATGCTTCTTTGGAAATTCCCACAACGGGGGCCGGGGGGTGGGGTGTCAAGTTTCTTCTATCTGAAGAGACCGCATACAATCCGTTCGCTTCTGTTCGTTGTGTTTTTCCCCTTATTTGCTTCTTTGCTGGTAATGAACATTTAGTTTTAACATGGTTTTATAAATAGAGTTTCAACTGGCTGTAATTATTCAAAAAGTTGTCAGATTTCTATTGATGTACAAAAGAATTCCACAGGTGCACTTGCGCCTTTGAAGATCGATGTTCCAAGCCGCCGTCTTGCTGCAATCTGAAGATTCATTTTGGAACGTTATCATTGTTTAAATGTTGGCCATATTTTGCTTACCATCACTCAGATCATTTGGCCCTTTTCGTATCAAAATTCAGGAACACGACCACCATCATCACTCGAGATAACACCTAAGCAAACTAATCACGAAGTACCAACAACCACCCAGACATCAACGCAAACACTATCACACAGCACACCAAAGAGGCTGGGATCGAACTTCCTTTGAAACAATACTACAGCAAATTGGAGAAATCGCCGTTACGAAAATGCATGTGCAGTGCGAGACACCTGAATGAATTTTTACATACCGGTACTTCGAAACAAAGGGAACGAATAAAGTGACATTAAACGAAAGAAATCGTACCAACCGAGGTATGAGAATCAACAGAAATAAAACAATGAGTAGGCCCTCGCCGAAATTTGCAGCACCGAACACCACGCGAAAAATTATACAAAGTCAACACGTGAACTCGCTATGACGAGATCTTTGAGACAGACATATTTTGTTCTTTGTTATCTTTATCAGTAGACAATAAACAATACAAAACATAAAATGAATTAGTTGGGACCGAAGAACTTAGTTTGTTATATCGGGTTTTATTTTGTTATATCAGGATCTCCTATGCCTATATCGAGTTTCCACGGTAGACTGGAAACAAAGTTTTTTGTACAAAATTATTTTATTTGTACAAAATACATGCAAGAACAATTACTATCGCAGGAGCAAATATGTCATCGTCCAGTTCATTCCCATTTTTTTTTTCAGTCACAAATTATCTTAAATTGTTGTGAAAATTTGTCCCGAAACGGTAGAGTGCCCGTCGCCTTCTTCTGAGGGAATTGCTAGTTAGCCCGACCAGACGCAGTGCAATTCTATGCAGTGACAGAGCTGTGTAGTTAGTGAATGAGTTGCCTCCTAATCCGTCTTTTGTTCGCACGAGGCGTGGCGTGGACATTCTGTTTTGAAATCGGCATGCCCTAATTGTCTTTGATCAAAGTTACTCTGTACGATGTACTTGAAAGTCTGTGGTGGAGGGGTCATTGAGACACCTTGCATGCTGTATACAACTTTACAAGACAGTGTGATGCGTGAAAAAAGATTAGTGCTTGCTCATTAATTTTCTATGGCATTGCGCCAATTTGCTGAATACGCATTGTGTAATGTTATGTGCACCAACTTGTTGATGAACCCTATCAATTTGGTTATCAACTAGTTACTGACCGTTAAAGAGAAGTGGAGATTATAAGTCACGAACTGCCAGCCGCATGACAGAAACGTATATATACCAAGCAAGCAAACAAGCAAGCACCAGTGAATGCCGTTTACAAACGCAAAAACTTGAAATGTTAATAGCAAAATCGACTGAAATCGTGTTTAGACTAAGAAGCTATAGGGCCTATAGCTACTCGTACATTTATATATTGCAGAGATCAGTTACATTATTTCTAACAGAAAGAAAACTCGCCTTTTAAATATCAATGCAAGGTAAAACTCGCTCCACATCACAATGGGGCAACGAATAAGTTCAGATTGTCTTTATTCATTTACTGTTGTCATATCACTACCCTGATTCAATTTTTGCTAGTCCGCAAAAAAATTGACTAAACAAACATTACGACATAATACTAAGTATGCCTTTTAGTAATAGTACATGTATCGTCGAGCTTGTGTACAAGCAGCACGATTTAAAGATAATATGAAGTTTTGGTACCTTTATAAATTTTCCCTGAGTTTGCCTTGTCTTAGTTTGTGTTTCAGGTTAAAGTACCTTTCATATAACCAACACAGTGAGACTTACTCGTCCCAAAGTGCTCTCATGTCTTAGTAATCATGCAATAATGGTTTCGGATTCTAAAGTACGTGTACTGAGTACCACGTGCGCGATGTTCAGCGTTGATTGATTATTAATGGGTTACAGCCAGTGCACGTACCTCCAAAAGCTTGCAGGGGTGGTTATGGAAACTTCCACTGCCTCACAGGGGAGGGGGATTGATTTCATCTTCTCATTGTTTGAGAGAATGCAAAAATTTGTTGGGTATATTTGGTTATTGTTTACTATAAAACATAGTCATGTGTTATTTTTCAGGCTTTTCATATTATTTATTGGATTCTAAACAACCTCACTATTCCAGTTTCTTTTCCCCTGACTGAAACGAGAAAGTCTGCCATAACGATGTTCGCTAAATTGTCAGGATTTTGCTGTCTAACCGGGTAGTGGCTGCTTCACATACTCGTAGTGAATTTGCCTGGGTATAAGAGGCCTTTCATATATTTCTGTGATTAATCAATCCCTTTCTGTAGTTCAGTAAACATTTAAAATACTCAATTAAGTACACAATAATCAACTGTTCGATATTTCTACTAACGGGTCAAAAGAAAGGCTAGAATGGTGGGTGTAATTAGAATCATGATCTTTGCGATGACAACTCATGAGCTAGTTCTTCGATCGATATTTCCAGGCTGTTTACACGCTGTTTATCCGAGTGCGCGCATTCTTTCGTCTCGCACCTTGGGTCTGGCACCTGGTTTTGTGGAAATTTTCCACAAGGAGGGGAGAGGGGTGGGGTGTCAAGTTTCTCGTAATGCCGGAGACTGCATACACAATCTCTTCGCTTCAGTTACTGTTGTGTTTTTCCCCTCTGCTGGTAATGAACTTTTAGATAAAACTTTAGCTTGCTAGCACGTGGTTCTTTTTGTTGTGAGGTGTATGTATTTTTTCATCATTCATGGACCGGAAAGGAAAGAAGTATGTTCAGCATGCTGTCTTTTACACTCGCATTGGTAATAACTTATCATCACCAACACTCAGATCACTCAGTCTTTTTTTCTCTAAACATTCAGAAACATGATCAACATCATCATCATCAATCAAAGATTATTCCTCTCGTCTATATTTCTTTTCTGAATTATCCTCCACTGCTACCTTTAGTGATTAAAAAAAAAATCGTAACTGTTCGTTACTTTGAAGGTTTGCCATTTCCGAAGTGTCGTTATTCGAAAAAAAAAACATAAAAAATAAAAGCAACAAAAAAGTTGTGTTGCTGTTTTGAAGATTCGTCAATTCAAAAACGAAGGAAGGTTTGTTTTTCTTAATGCTGTTAATCCGAAAACAAAACAAATTTTTGACCAGGTTATTCGTTTTCAGATTAATGAACCGTACTTCCCATTCTCGGATTAACGAACCTTCGGAATGTCACAAAATGTTCGGATTAACGAACCCTATTACATTTTCAGATTACTATAGTAACAAATATCTAGGCACAGGGAATTTGCGTTTTTTCGGATACGGAAGAACGAACCATCGGAATATAAGTAGGCCTACCTGACTCTTTTTGGAATATAACCCCCACGCAAAGACATTAACAATGTCAAACTGAGAATTAAACTGATTTCTTGCCTCAAAATTTTCCTTGCCGTCTATATATTTCTCTTCTGAATTACCCCTCCACTGCTCGACTGAAAAACAAACAAACAAACAAAACAAATAGTTACAGTTCGTTACTCAAAGTTCGTTATTCCGAAGGCTAAGATTCGGAGGAACGAACCAACGGAATAAGTAGGTCCTACATGACTCTTTCCAGAATACAAACATCACGTAAAAAAAATAAATAAATGAATAATAATAATAATAATATATATATATATATATATATATAATTAACGATGTCAAACTGAGAATTTCACTTACACGCATGTATTTCTTGCCTCAAGATTTTCACTCCCATCTATATTTATTTTCTGAATTACCCCCCCCCCCCATCGACTGAAAAAAAAAAAAACAAGCAAACATAGTTACAGTCATTCCGAAGGCTCGTAAATCCCAAATTGACGAAGGGGGGGGGGGGGGTTTCGTTTTTTGAAGAATCGTCAACTCGAAAACGAAAGGGGGTCGATATTCTCATCAACGTTGTTAAACTTGAAAGATAAGTGAATAGATAAATGAATAAATAAATAAATAAATAAATAAATAAATTTTCGTGCCGGAACCTTCGGAATAATCCCACAAATTGTTAGGATCAATGAAATATATTATTACACGTTCTGATGTCTAAAATAAATTAATAGAAAATTCAATTATCTTACCGTTATTTTGAGTTCTAAGATTTAGCACATATAGGCTTTTAGATTATCATAAAAGTTGATACCTATTTAGGTGGTCAAAACTTATGTTTGAAATGAGAAAGTGGGAGCATTTGCAGACATTTAAAAATCCGACATTAACGTTTTAGCATCATAAAGAGCCGAAAGTTACCGTTATTCATTTCTGATTGTAAGAGCAATCGCAACATTTACTAGTATTTTAGCACCTTACGGAGCCGAATGTTACCGTTAATCATTTTCAAATGTAATTAAAAGCAAACAACCGACATTCATTTTAGCATCTTACGGAGCTGAATGTTATCCTTATTCATTTCCGAGCGTGAAAGCAAACATCCGCTATTTATTTTAGCATCTAACTGAGCCGATTGATACCGTTAATCATTTCCAAAATGTAAAAGCAACAATCTCTTATTATTTTAGCATCGTACGGAGCGGAATATTACTGGTATTCATTTCCAAATTTAAAAGCAAACATCCGAAATTTATTTTATTATCATACGGAGCCGAATGTTATATATTGCTGTCCACTTCCGGAAGTGAAATGAATCATCTGACAATTATTTTAGCTTCGTACGGAGCCGAATGGTACCGTTTTTCATTTTTAACGTCAGGGCAGACATCAGACATTTACTTTCCCATCAAACGCAACTGAATATTACCGTTATTCATTTCGAAATGTAATAGCAAATATTCGACATTTATTTTAGCGTCGTATGGAGCAGAATGTTACTTCTATTCACTTCCGAACGTAAAAGCAATCATCTCACATTTATTTTAGCATCTTCCGGAGCCGAATGTCATTGCTATTTACTTTCGAAAGTAAAAGCAAATATCCGGCATTTCACCATCGCACGGAGTTGAATATTATTGTTATTCATTTCCGAACGTCAAAGGGATCATTCGACATTTACTTTTATTAGCATCTTCCGGAGCTGAATGTTATTGCTATTGAATTTACTTTCGAACGTTTCGAATGTTTCGAAAATTCATTTCATCGTACATTCATTTGATCATAATACGGAATTGAATATTATTGTTATTCATTTCCGAAAGTCAAAGGGATCATTCGACATCTATTTTAGCATCTTCCGGAGCTGAATGTTATTGCTATTTACTTTCGAACGTAAAAGCAAACATCCGGCATTTATTATACCATCGCATGGAGTTGAATATTATTGTTATCCATTTCCGAACGTCAAAGGGATCATTCGACATTTACGTTAGCATCTTCCGAAGCTGAATGTTACTGCTAATTTACTTTCGAACGTTTCGAATGTTTCAAAAACATCCGGCATTTATCTTAGCATCTTCCGGAGCTGAATGTTATTGCTATTTACTTTCAAACATAAAAGCAAACATCAGACAGTTATTCTATCATCGTACGGAGTTGAATATAATTGTTATTCATTTCCGAACGTCAAAGCAAACATCAAACATCAATTTTACCAGCGAACGCAGCTGAATGTTACTGTTATTCATTACCTTCGAAATTTAAAAAGCAGACATCCGACAGTTATTTTAGAATCGTTTGGAGCAGAATATTACTGCTATTTGCTTCCGAACGTAAAGGCAATCATGTGATATTTATTTTAGCATCTTCCGGAGCCGAATGTTGCTATTTACTTTCGAAAGTAAAAGCAAACATCTGGCGTTTATTTTATCATCGTACGGAGTTGAATATTATTGTTATTCATTTCCGAAAGTCAAAGCAAACATTCGACATTATTTCAGCATCTTCCAGAGCCAAATGTTATCCTTATGCATTTTCGAACGCAAAAATCAAATATCTGACATTAATTTCAGCACCGCATGGAGCTGAATCTTACCGTTATTCATTTCCAAAAGTATAACATCCGACGTTTATCTTAGTATCATACGAATATTACCATTATTCATTTCCAAAATTAAAATGAAACATCTGACATTTATAGCATCTTGCGGAGCTGATTGTTGCCGCTGTTCATGTCCAAAAGTAAAGGCAAACATCTGACTTTTTCCTACGGGAGAAATAGGACGACTTCGTAATACACTGTACAATTTATTTAGTTCTTGAGTCACTTGACAGATTAAAAAAAAACCTCACCTCATGCATGCAAAATTTTACAAGTATGGAGCTGCCTAATTAAAGAATACATTCGCGTATTCTCGCTGTAGACCTACATGTGTTTTCATAAACCCTCTTCGATCGCTACTTTCAAAGTGTTCCCCGTTCAGTGAGACATGTCACCCCATAATTACGTTTTCTTTTCACCATCTGATAGCCAAACGAAACGCAAATCAACTCATAACCAATGCTGAGACAAAGGAAAGCGTCGGGACACGTCGCTCATCGTCGGGCTATCACGAGCATCATTTGTAATCGGGAGAGGTGCGTCTGGACACGTCGCTCGCTATTCAATTTGAGCACTGGCCGTGACCATTCAGAAATCTCGCTACATCTCAAGCGCCATGTCCCGAAACGTTGGCACTATTAAAACGAACACTTGCGTGAGCGGAGGTCACGCAACATAGAAATAATCAACAGCTTCTTTTGAGGGTGTCGGCAAGTGTCAGCAAGCGTCGGCAAGCGTCGCGGTATCATCAAAATGATGGCGCGCAATGCTTTGACCAACGCTTAGCGACGGAGTAAAAACATACTGCGACGCACTTCATTGTTCTCGCAATTAGTCCCCGTCGCTGGGTGTCGCTCTCCGTCGCTCGCAGTCCCTAATTTACCAGGTGCGCCTTAGCTATATCTAACTTTTTAGGGAGCCTCAGGCAGAATCATAAGACTTGGTATCTCTGTACCAGTCCAGCACACAAAGGTACAAATTGAAACCCCTGGGAGTGCAGAGGGGTGTGGAAGGGGTGCAAAATTGAAAAGCCCTGGGAGTGCAGAGGGGTGTGGAAGGGGTGCAAGAATCTCACCTTGTCAAGGTTGTAGTGGAATCCTTGCCTGGATTTCTCCCCAGCCTTGGTCTCCTCCTGGTGTTGCTTCATGATCTCCAACTTCTCATTGCTGACACGGATTGAATCACTGTGGATGAAGACAGGAAACGGGGAAAATCATGCATATATTGCTGGTGTCTCAAACCATCAAAAATATGAGCGGTACAAACACGAGTAAATTTCACATTACGGGTAATGATAATAAGCAACCACAAAAATGTAAAGCATTGTTGTATGATGTTGCCTGTTAGCACAGGTGTCTGGAAACTGATCGTCAATGAAAAGCGACTACACTACGCGTAGCTTTTCAATCCCTTAAAGGGACTGTACAGTACTGGTTGAGGTAGGGATTCATGTTTTGAACATTCCTAAGTGAGATAATGAAAAGCCTCTTATGAAATATGCAAGAGCATGTAATTTTAAGAAGGATTCAACGTTTATTTGATGAAAATTGGTTTTCAAATGGCTGAGATATCAAAAAAAGTGCTAATAATAAAAGGCGACATGCCCCAACTTTATTAGTATCTCTTTGTTTCACTTTGTTTTTGGATATCTCAGCCATTTCAAAACCGATTTTCATCGAATAAACTTTTGATACCCCTTAGAACTGCATGCTCTTTGACATCTCATAGAGTGGTTTCTGAATATCTCACAAAACGTTAAAAGCTAAATCTTCACCTCGACCAGAACTGTACACACCTTTTAATCCCTATTACATCACCTACGCCTTCCAGTTTTATCAACCTGTTGAGGATTGGCTGATTTTACTATACAACACAAATTTCCCACAGACGCTTACCCTAGTATACTAGGGGACTCATCCTCGATGGGTTAATTAGGGTATAGGGGCCTACTGCTACATCTGACTGGGCTGTTGCTAACTTTAGAACTAGATCAAGTTTGCATGGATTAATAAAGGCTAATTTTAAAAACAACACACACACAAAAAAAAGAAGAAAACAAAACAGCCACAGAAATAAAAAAAAAAACCAACAACACTTGCATATTAAAATGAGTGCCTGAGCACATTAAGGGCTAAAAGTGATAATGAGCATGTTTATCGTCCATGGGTTATTACTGCTGTAAACTTTCGTACTGAAAATGAAACCAAGCAATTAATACAGACATACACAGTAGACAATGCATTCACATGATCTTATAATCTACCTTTCCCTCAAACATAATTACATGTAGACTTTGTACAGGGAACCGAGTTGCATTGCTGTATCAAGTCAATGGACTCTTCATCAAAACATACACATGCCCTGTCACATTAGTACGAGTCACAACAATGAATATTGAGAAGGTAACCTGATCTATCTGATTCTTGATAGATACCAGGGCTGCCACGATTCACACATCAAATATGAGAGGTTTCAGAAAGCTATTAGTGTCATGGAGATACACTGTGTAGGGCCTACAAATGAAGAGTTTGTTCGCAAAAACCGATAAGTCCATATTTGCCAAAAGGAGATATTTGCGATTAAAGGTCAAGAAAAATAAAGAGAATAATAAGAAAATTTTTGCTTCTTCTGACCATAACTTCAAAAATGTACCTTTATATGTAGTGACCAATATATCATTTAAAAGGTATTATTTTCTACTTTATGACAGAGACAGTACTTCAAAATCTTCAAAAATGGACTTATCGGCTTTTGCAAACAAACTCTTCAAATAATGTACATGTATGTCGCATGCATCTCAGTACTCGGCAATTTTAAATTTGGGTAGGCTCTAACATTCTCCTTTCATGATGCCTAGATTATAATTATTTGAAAGATTTTTTGTTTTTGTTGTTTTTGTTGCGTTTCTTTTGTTTTCTTTGTTTGTTTGATTTTTCAGGAAGCTCCATATGGACTTGGATACTCTGGTTTGAGTGAAAAAAAAATCTACCCTCTGATATGGCATTGGGTGGTGTGATATTATACAGACTGCCAAAGAGAACAATGTTTGATGAGGAAAAAAATAGTCACAAGATACAAAAATATAAAATATGTCTTGAAATGGGTCAATTTTCATTTGAAATAAGTGAATGACGGAAGAACTCACAGAAGGCCATTTTTGAGGGCATCGATGATGACCGCCATGCGGCCCGGTCTCGGCTGTCGCGGCATCCTGAGCGTGTTGCTAGGGGGCGGGAGCATCCTCTGCTGGGGACGGCGACGATCACGCAGCTTGCGCTGCGTGACAGGGCTCGTGAAGCCCCGGAGACCCTGTGTTCGCAAAACAGAAGCAGAATGACACAACACATGGTAAGTGGCAGTCAACTCGAAAATCTAAGTAGTTACAAAATGCACATTGTACCTTGGCTCAATACTATGATGTAAGAACCAAATATAATACCATGCATTGATGGGCTCCCCTTTAAATTATAGATTCCAAGGTGGTAAGATTAGCACTATAATTTCTTGGGGTGCAACACCAAAGAATATGTTGCTATATGCAAAGGAATCCAGAATTCTGCTTGCGACTCCATTAGGTACATGGCTTATTTCTTTCATGCCCCTCCAATGAATGTTAAAAAAATCATTAAAGCAAACATTTGTTTTCACTGAAGCATAGATAGTCAGTAGGCCTACATTATTCCCCAGTGGATGCTGCAATTCACACAGAGGTCTTTGAGGTTACAAAGATGGAAAAGACTTTAGACACTCTATACACTGTTCAACAGGATTCCATTGATAAGGTGTATAGAATTTAACATAAAGTAACTGTCTCCCACTATGGACAATGATTCATCTGATTAGATGCATCACACATTTCTCATGACATTCTAGAATATATCTAAAGAATATCTGCAAATAACACATCCACCTCCAGTTGATTCTGTTTCTCCATTCAATTCAATTCAATTCAATTCAATTCAATTCAATTCAATTCAATTCAATTCAATTCAATTCAATTCAATAGTTTATCTATTTCTCACTGCATCGTCATCACTAGAGTAGATCTACCATGATATTGCTAGGTCAAGAACTTGGTACAGAATGCCAGATCTGCGGACAAATCAACCCCCCAACCCCCCCCCCCCCCCTTGTGGGCACACCAGAGGAACAAACAAATTGAATTTGAGTTTGCTCTTCATTTTTTCAGTGTTGACGTCACAGGCTATAGATTCAAAATGAGCACAAATTCATCCATATGTTTGCAATAAGGATTTGGTTCCCATCATACTAAAGATCGTCAAAGGTTTGCACCACCTTGATAAAGAGACAAAAACAAATGACAAGACAGCAAAGGACAAAACAACAACAACAACAAGGGGGGGGGGGGGGTGATGGTGAGGCAGAAAGAAAAAATATCAACATACATAAAGTCTGGACAACCGGGATGGAATCAAGACAAACAGGTAAAAAAAAGAAAGGAATAGATTCTATACTGGAGGGGAAATTGAAGACATTCATCCTAGAATCATAGTAATGGAGAGCATGTCAAATATGTTGTAAGTAAGAAGAAAGACGAAGAGCTGGAGTAATGACCAGGGACAGGTAACAACTGGAGCATAGTGTAGGTCGCAGCTGGGAAATCTTCTTCCCCCGGACATGAATTATACGCACTCGCGCTTGCTTAACGCATGTACAGACACCGCCTTGCCCGATGACGGATAATTGATGCCGAATACTGTGCAGGCATGTGCATAAGGAGACCCAGATCAGCCAGGGGTGGAGGGAGCGAGAGGGAGAAAGAAGAACTGTGGGAGAAATCTGTAGTGATTTGTGTCTGCTATAATTGATCCATGTCTTAAAGCTGCCTATATTCACACAACTATGAAAATCAGGGACATCAAATACAAAGAGTAATTAGGGAAATTAAAATGCCTGCATCTTATGTGAAAACAGTTCCCCAATCAGGGATTCTCGTTTTTGTTTATTTGTTGTTTTTTTTTATATCCGCTTGAGAGGACATGAAGAGCTATCTATTAACCCATTGGGGAAGAGCTGCTTCTGCTAATAACATGCATTTCCCATAGACAATTGCCAAAGGGCAATTCCGCGGTTAGTAACGTTACATTTGAACAAATTTAGATATTTGTTTTTACCACTAAATTACCATTTATTCATTTCAAGTCAAAATTATCTCAAAAACATGTTCATCCTTCCCAGGTTTATGATACAGAAAAGAATTAACACAATCCAAGAAATATAAGAATTGCTATAGCAACTTAAAGGGCTGGTTAGTAACGTTACGAAAAAAGGACATGACAAAAAAATTAATGTCTTGTAACAAAAAGTGTGCAAAAATTCAAGTTACTTCAAACAAAGTGTTGCATTAATTTCAATTATTGCATCATGACAAATGTTCATGCAAATTTTTTTAGCAGTTCGACCGATAATTTTTTAGCTAGACTCCCAAAAGCATGGTTAGTAACGTTACGGTTAGTAACGTTACATTTGTCCGGAGTAATTCCGCAGGTCATTTCACCCTTTTGTAATTGACAAAATGTCACATGACTTCTGGAGTATTTAAATGTATTCATCTTTTACCCTTTAGCAAAACTTTGAGGAAAAAATTTCAAAGGAACCCACTGTAATTTGCATTTAAGTGAATTTCAGCCTCCCCAGTCCCACATGTACATTTTAAATGATGGTTTTAGATCTCGCAAAATCAATAAATACGAAAAATAAAATCTACTGAATTTGAAAGACCCTAATGATTGGTGAACATCCATGGCATTAGTTGATACCTAGATCAAAGGGTAAGATAAAGAGGCACATTTCTTTTATCCATGTCATGTCCACCTAACTGCGGAATTGCCCCAAAGTATTTGCAAGACTAGTCTTCAATGGGTTAAAATATTCATATAGCCTCCTGCAGAAGCAGCTTGGCTTTCATGCAAATTCAGAATGTATCAAGAAGGATTAGAATATAAACCATAGCAGGACTAAAAACAATAATTTTTTTCTTGGTCGTGGGGGGGGGGGGGGGAGTAGTATTTTTTAATGAAACTTGCATTATTTTGAGCCAAGAAATAGTACAAAATATTACCCCCCAAAAACACACACACACACACGTACACAAAACCCGGCATTTCTCCTACAGGCCTTTTTATAAATCAGTGCAACTATTGTCAAGCTTCAGGTAACTGATTTCAATAATTCTTATTTGTTTGACTGGAAAGCAAGAATTTCGACGAGGCAGTACATTTTCATTTTCAATGTCCTCACTAATTTCTCTTTCCTTTCCAACCTAAGTAAAGTTTACAGTCAAATTAAATTTAGAAATGTATTTCTTGTCATACATTTCATTAGTAATCTGGTGAAATTAAGGTAAGATGTACAGAGCCTGATTAAATGTTGTTGTCATTGTTGTTGTTCATCATGCAGCCATGTAGAGAACAGCATCGGAGTTTGCACACATAGACTAACCGTTTCCCAAGTGACCTTTCCTGTTTGAGGTCAACAGATGCCGAGTTGGAGAAACAGCCCCAGTCTAATCTTCCTCTCTCTCTCCCTCTCCCCTTCTCTCTCTCTCTCTCTTGTTCCGTCTACCCTTTAAAGGGAACATTCACTTTTCTGTGTTTCGAAGTCTGCATTCTCAAACAAATCTCGCTCTATCCACAATGGACCAATGTGGTATGGGCAGCTTTAAAGGGATGGTACAATATTGGTGGAGATGAGAATTGGGCTTTTAACTTTTTGCAGGATACCAAGAAAACACTTATGAAATAGTACAGAGCATACCATTTTAAGAGGAATTCAAAGTTTATTCGATGAAAATCGGGTTTGGAATGACTGGAACATCCAAAAACAAAGTAAAATAAAGCGATTGTAATAAAGTGTGGGTCCCACACTTTATTAGAATCACTCTGTTTTGGATGTCTCAGCCATTTTAAGACCAATTTTCATTAAATATACGTTGAATTCCTCATGGAATTACATGCTCTTTCATAAATCATAAGAGGTTTCTCATCATCTCACCAAAAAATGTTAGAAACCTGAAATTAGGTCTCCACCAAAACCATACGATCCCATTAATAATATGGTTTTAGAATGCAAATTTAATGTGAATTCCAGCATTTCAAATTTGCCATCATGTAGTCATACACATCCCCCGACCTGGTGTAGGCCTATTATTTAATAATATAGGCCGACACGTAAGTAAGTGCCTACTAGAACATGGTGGATTCTGTTCAAAGCGTACGGATATTTCAGAATCTTAAGTGTGTAAACAAGAATGAGTGGAACAATCAGAGAAGAGCAAAGAAAATGGTGACATCACTGCAATACACAGATACAAATACAGTACATGTAAGTCACTCTCTTCAGGTAAACAGGCGTGAATATATAAACCTCAACTTGACACACATTAATCCTGTAAAGCATGAAGTCCACATAATAAATTATAAAATTGGTGAAAACCAATTTCCATCTTGCAATGGGGGGATCGCAGCCTTTAAAGAAACTGGGGCTCCGTAGCGGAGAATACAAAGATCAGCATCTCAGACGAACTGTGAACATATGTACACTGTCCCATCTTGTCTTTTCTCTCGCTGCATTAAACTACGACGAGACGTATCAATTATGCATGTGTCTAGATGCCATTCCACTGCAATGAAATGCAGACCTCAGGTATCACATTAGAGCTGATATCTAATAATATATTACCTTTGGTATAGGTTCAAATAAAGTTTACTACAGAGACACTTATGACACTGATGTGTTAATGTCATATTTTCACTGTGGAGTTTTTGTGCCAAGTTGAAATTAAATCTAATTGTCATTGACTTCTAGTTTTGTTGTTCTTTGCACATGTGACACATCGCATGTCATTCCCTCTGTCCTCTACCTTTTGTCACAGAAATCATATTGATGATATTCTGTTTTTTATTGCTTTTGTCTATGTTATTTTATATTGGGTTACATTTCTGCCTCTCTGGGCAAAGAAGAAACCCCTGTTTGCAAGCAGTGCTTGATGGCATTTGAATGAATCATTTTAAATATATTCTTGAATTTTAACAAAACAGAACTACCCTTAACACGACACAATACTTTTTTTTTTTTTACATTTAGACATTTCAATTCAGATACATTCGTTCCATAAATCTGTACATGGAACACAATAGCTATACAGAGATCTGATGAAGACATGTTCTGAATAGTTACACAAACAGATAACTTGAATTGGCATGCCCTGTTACAATGTGTGTGGAAAAAAAAACTGATACAAAATTACATACTCATCAAACACGCACACAAATACACAGAATGAAGAAATAAAAACAAAAATTACAGTCCTCTGCTACAGTTCGGTACATGCTAGAAAGTTTAACTGCTTAGCCTATTACTATTACATAGGTTTTTCTCCAAATACTCCTATTTACTATCCCTTGTAGACTTTCATTCCAACACAACAAATACCTACTTGCCCTGAGCAAAACTTTCATTTTCATTTGCCCTATGGGCTATAGGGCGAGTGCCAAGAGTATGAACACCAATTTGATCCACATGACCCTTTGACACCGAATACAATTTACAAATTACCTTTTCATCATCAAACAAGTTCTATTGCTTTTGAGAGAGTGTGTGTCAGAGAGAAAGAGAGGGAGAGAGAGAGAGAGAGAGAGAGAGAAGAGAGAAGCAAGACCCATTTCAACCTCACCCATTTCTCCACCAAATTCTTGTAGTCATGGCAACGGGAGCCGCAAAAAACTGTACAATGACCGAAGCGACGATTATCACTCATAATTCAAATACCAGAGATCAGGAGACCACAAAAAAGAAAAGTCAGGTGCTTTCCATTGACTTTCCTTCTGACTGACAGGCAAATCAGTTCAGTTTTTAATATAAAGTTTGTTAATTTATAGCTGATGACTCCCGCCTTTCTTTGTTTGTGTTGTCTCCGGGATACATGTACAGTATTGAGGGAGAAAGGTTTGCGGTGACACCATGTACAGTATTTCACTTATAAAATTCATGTGATTTCATTCGTATAGAAAGAGAAAGTGGATGGAACGAGAAGTGATGATGAAATTTCTCCAAACAAAATTGCAGCGAACGAACTGTCGCTCTTTCCTGCACGTGCCTACTGTAACATGATGATCCATTTCCCGGGGAAATCCAGAGGTGATATCATGTGTGATTCAATGCGGCAAAAAAAAGTCGAACCTCCCAGTTCGTCTGGCAATTATCACGTAGCCGGTCTTACAGACATATCATGAAAGCTCAGGTAAAGGAAAATATAATGAGTCAATACCAGTTGAAATGCAAATTGAAAGTGTTACAATACTTTGCGTACATGTGCGTGAGAGAAAATGGGAAATAACCCCAAATCAGTTTGGCTTACGGCAAATTGTGCAACAAACTAACAAAATATAATGTAGGTATGAAGCTTGTATTTATAAAAAAAGGTCTGCACTAAATAGAATAAAACAAAAACAAAATAGTGCAGTGAATTGAAATGTTTAGAACTAGCAACTTTAAAAACAACAACAACAAAAATGAATAGTATTTAATAGAGGTAAAGTAAGGACAGTTAGATAGTGTAAGGTACGAAATACAGTGTATAGACCTGGCAGAGTCTTTAATTTATATGCGCAAAAACCTGAAAAATTTTAGGTAGATGGTGTAACTGATCTCTTTAATTGATCATCAAAACATACAATATCATTTTTTTTAAATCTCATTATTTTTCTTTCATTTTCATTTCCATTATTTTTATTTATTTATTTTTTTTTTTTGTCGGTGACAGATTATTTACCTCTATTCACAGCATTCCTATAATACCAGTCCTATTAAAGTTGGGTAATATGATATACCTCACACAATAGACCGAGTACACATGTACTTTCAAATACTGGGCTGGATACACACAACACCTTGCCTATTAAATACAGTACTAGTAATTTCTCACCATGAACAGCTCGAGTATTATGGCATTTATTTCCTCCTGCAAAAAGAAATCAGATTGCGTGGACCAACAGCAGGGAAGGCGGAGCCATTGATCAGAGAGCATTTTGCTCAAAATTGTGTGACAACCACAACAGTGATGACGCACCATTGGAGAGGTTGAATTTCATGAATGGACCTCTCGAAATATGAATGCAATCAAGTACACTCGGTGTGTTTGATGAAGGGATTTCGGGGTTTTGATATGAAAACTGTGCAAACTCTTTATCATGTCCCAACAAATGCCATGTTTGCAGCCTTGGCTATTCAAACTTGCTGAAGTACCAAATACACTCAGTCATGCAAGTGTGCTTGAGTATGACTAGAATGCTAAAAGAAAAACACAGAAAAAAGAATGCATGGAGTGCAGGTGTGAATTGGTTCAGGGCACAACCAACATTCTACAGTATCACATGTAAGAATGTCAAATCCATACTTTCCACAAAGAATGGCGTGCAATAAAAGCAAAGTAATGGCCCTTCATGTCTGAATGCACAGACTGCGCATCTCATTTTTTTCTTCCCTTTTTGGATGGATACAGTGAATTATTCCTTTTATCATTACGCCTATAAGGACATAAAGGCACATGTATGCATCACTTCTGGCTGCGTTGGGATATTTCAGATGTTTGCCTTCAAATCTACTAGCTGATTTCCTATACCACCTAAAAGAACTTTTCATGTCCGAAGTAAAAACACATTTTTTTTTTTCTCTCTATTTGTCTCAAGAAATGTATCATTATCATGTTATTAGGCTGATGTGAACATATAGGCCTAATTATAATTTTGATATTGTTTTGTACATTGTAGTTTTCTAGTTGCTATCTAGTCTTTTACACTGCTTTCCCCTGCTTTTTATTTGGAGATTTCTGTTGAAAGTCGTTATGTTCATCAAAGACAGCAGAACAGCAGTACCATGGTATGTCTTCTAATCATTGAAGTACGTGTAACTTCATCATTGTAAATTAAGAGGCAGCTTAACTTCACCTCTGCTGTATAGAGTTGGGGTCACAGAGTTCAAAGAGTATTAATGTCTGAAATTAAACACAGGGGGGCATTTCATGAAGCAATTTGGTCGGATATTTTTCTGGCAAACTGTTACAAGCTACTGAAATCCTTGCATCTGATTGGCCGAGATCAAATCTGTCTGACAACTTTGTCGGACGAAAGTGCATATTACAGCTTCTCACATCTTGAAATTGTGATGTAATCTTTTTTTTTGTGTGTGTGTGTAATACAGATTATAATGCCACATAAAACATAAATTTGATAGAACTTTCCCACTTTAATACATCGTACATAAACACTGTCACACATCCACATAGCTGACACCTAATGTGCCATCCCAACCTTCAAGGCGAGTGGAGTGGATTTCTAAAACGACCTGACCTACATACAACATGTACATTCTACATTCCGAGGGCATGTCTGCCTCGTCAATGGAATTAAGCCGTTTACCTACATGCTCTGTTTGGCTTCAAACCAGTTGACTTAAACCTCTCAGCAAACAATACAGACAACCAAGAAAAATTTGCATAATCAAATGCTGCATTGTATGGTTCCACTCACTAGATATATAGTTATATGCACTGACCACTAGAAAGTCGGCCCGTACAAGCCTACCCATCAAAATAGCCTGCCCCTTACAGGGCATTACATTAGATTCCTATCCCACTTGACTGATCTGTGCATAATATAGGCAAGGGTACCATACCTACTGCAGGTAAGCTCCCATTCATCTCCAATAATTGCCAAAAAAGTAAGTTTTAGTTGCCCGAAATTTGCCCCATCATGGAGTCTATGAATCAATCATACAGTGAATACACAGAGGAATTTGATGAAGCTTCTTTAGGGTAGAAATCCACAGGAGTTTGCAGATTGTTTTGTTACTATCAATGCATATTTTATGAATATGGTGCATCGTGTACAGCCAGTCAGAGATCACAAAAAGAAGAAAAATGCATGTAGATCTGACCTTGGCAATACAAATATTTGTATACAACCTTTAGGCCCCAACAGTTTTCTATATATTTTCTTTTTTAAATCTTAATTAAGATATTTTCTGTGCAATAAAGTACACTAAAACTGAACACCTAACAAATTCAAATCTGCCATAAACCAAAAAGAAAAATAATTTTCCGACATTATATGGCTCTTGTTATGACGCATCATATAATTAGTACATGAAATAACTAGAGAAGCACTCTGAGAGCGCAGACTTCCGCCAAGCATGCAGCTCATTTAAACTACTGATCTTTTTCTTCCATAGAGATATCAGTGATTTCCACCCATACGTACTTAATACAGCATTGTGTACTGAAAGTTGCCCGATTTCCCAATATAAAAGCCTTTGTTACGTCATAAACCCTCAGCTGCACGGCGCGCCTCTTCCTAGCAGAAACTAGCTCACGCACTTCAGTGCGCGCATGCAAACCTCAAATACGCGGAGAGTGAACTCCCAAGTTCATTGACCCTACCTGCCAAAATATCAAAAATCCTTCATAAATTCCCCAAAAATTCTTGGATCACTACCAAAAGTTACATTCGTTTGGTACAAGTTTCATCCCAATCCGTTTCCTACTTTTTGAGTTATTTTGCACACGGACTAACTAACAAACAAATCAGCGGTAACGAAAACATAACCTCCCCCCTTGGCGCAGTAGAACAACATGTACAACATCAGTCATCTCATAGCTTTTTAAATGAGAAGGAAACAACCACTGGTCCCATGACTGAAAGCGAAATTACAGTATGACTTATAACTTGTGTATCATGCCAGTTTTTTGCCTACACCACTGCTGTGGCTTATTCCTTTATATGGCTTTTATAGTCTAAGGTGCAATCCTGAAAGTATGGTACAGTTTCAATTTCTACGTTCAAGGTACTTTGTACACAATACATTGAATAGATAGATTTGCATTTACTAGCCGTATGACGTTTAATTAACACCTTTATCCCCTATGATAAGTTTATTGCACTATCTACACAATGCGGCACAATAGTGGCTGTGCTACAACATTGTATGATATGATGTAAGTGCTGTGAAACATCTTTTCCTTTGTAAGAGTGCTATAAAAATCTTAATGTAATGTTGTATAGCATTGTAACTATATATTTGCTGAAGAGGAAGCAGGATATTTTGATGCAAGTTGATATGGGATTACACAGGAGGAGAAAGTGGTTTAAGGAAATTAACAACCAGCGTGTAAATGTGATAGGATAATATGACCCAGGTACACTGTACAGTCATACGCAAAGTTTCACACATTGCATCTAAAACTTGCCCACGTACACATGGTGTATTATGCACACACATGGGCATGCACTCTGTAAAGGCAGCCAGTGGTGTTAAAGTTAATGGATATCATTTCTTCTGACGCTTAATTACCTAGTAGTAGAGATTGCACGACAGCAATTCACTGGAAGACATAATACATATTCAATCTCTCACACTATAGGCCTACTGCAATACATTCAGCAAAGAAAATGATGTTTATTACATTGTATGACAACGTAGTGAAAAAGAAAATACCTCTAACATACAGTATTTACACAATGGACTACATTGCATAACAATCTGGTGGTGTGGGGAGATATTATTGTTTTTTGCAGAGGTTGCATGGCCTGATTTGGATATCATTCCAAAACTCTGTCACAAATTAGCAATTGCATTCAGCTTCATGTTCACCAACAAATCTTGACTAGAGTCGAACATTTCCCATGAGCATACGTTGCACACACTCATTGACAGACAGTTCTGTTAGATAGCAATAACAGGCCTGCATCAGCAAAAGAAGATCTATAGAGCCCTACTATTTAATTGGGCAAACCATATCATTATATAGCTCTGAACTGTTAATGCCATGTATATTTAGTAAGGCTATTTTTTTTTATATTTTTTCGAATTAGGATCAACTTTCCTATAATTTAGCGAGTGGTAAAATTTGCCATCTTGGAGTATAGTGATAGACAAAGAAATATGGTATGTCACATTCATAAGGGGATCAGGGTTAATATTTTTGCCTGTTTTTACATTTGTGAATAACAACCGACTTGTGACATTCACAGAAATGACACGTGGTGTAAAACTTCAAACAAACCCCAATGGCTCTCAAATTTATAAGCAGTAGATGCTGACAAGCAGGTTCTGCCAGCCTCTCTCGTTAATTCCCTACGTCTAGATGTCATTTTTCTGGCATAGGAGCTGAAAATTAGATTACTGTCATGCTGCTGATGCACTCAAATTGATTAGAAAAGAGACAGACTGACTGTCATCTGCAATTCTGTTGGAAAATTCCTTTTGACACCTTTCCCTGGTGACTTTAACCTTTGCACTAACAATGACAAAAAACCCAACAACAACAAAAAGTGTGTTTGTGGTTTAATGATATTCAAAAGTAATATTCAAATCACTGGGGGTAAAAAAAAATCATGTATGTCAAGTGATGTTGAGGGCATCTAAACAGAGTTAATTTACTACAAGTTGAAGTTTTTCCCTAGTGCACGACTATCATAAGATATGCTTCTTCTTTTTTTTTTTTTTTTGGGGGGGGGGGGTTATTGTATGTTACAATATATTCACACAGTAACTTCAAGTTAAATAATTTTAATGCTATAATAAAAGCTGGGATATATATTCTGGCAGGTGTCTAGATGGGCAATACAACCGTGTGTTATCATAGCAAAACCTGCTCATTCTCAGTGGGTTACCACACTGTCTGAAAGTCATATAATGTGTGTGTTTTATGATAGAGAATTTAGGCTGGTACTTCCTTCTTCATGATAATATCGCTTTTATATTTAACCCATTGTGTGCTTGTTAGAGTACTGGTTGAGTAACTGATGCAGAACATCCTATAGCATTGTTTACACTACTGGTATCCAAAATACCTGGCACAACAGAAATGGTTAAAAATCCATTCTTCCACTACAGACTTGCTACGTATTTATGATAGTGCTAAGGCAACTGAAATTCAGAAAGACATTCTTTTTTTAATGTCAAAACAACTAGAAGCAGTGAAGTTTTTATAAACATAAAATGTAAGACTTGGGGGGTGTTCATCAACGCTTGTCAGTACCGACAACTGTCGGCGCTGACCAATTTCAGCAAAATCCTTGGTTTTGATTGGCTGAGATGCTCTGGTCACTGACTGTTACTACGGTGATTCAAGTTTTCAGCGCAGACAAACGCCGATGAAACACCCCACAGACTACATTTTTTTGGAGGTATAGCTAGATGAATATAAATATCAACAACAACAACAACAACAACAACAACAAAAATAACAATCTTAACAAATAAAATGTTTTACAATCAATGGAGGATTAGCAAAATATAACCTTATATGCATTTCCTCTGCTGAACAATCCAAGAACGAAAAACAAAATGTTCTGCATGATTCCATCGCAATACAAGTCAGGATTTTAAAAGAAGAGCAATATTTGCAGTTAGAGAACCCTAGATGTCTAAAATGTTCTGCCTACACGATTAGCACACACATGGAGAGAACTGGTACATGCATAACCTACTTGTCGAGTTGTCCCAACTTCCTGACACATAAAACACGCACACACTTCAGCATGGAAAGCAAGCCCTGCTATACAGCTTCACAGAAAATCCAGACTCCATGCATGCTGGAGATGGCCTGGATGTGATTTGTCCATTAAAGACCAGATATCCTGTAAGCTAATAACTTCCATACCTTGTCCTACTTACTGCGCCAGACTATCCACATCCCCTGGACACTGGTCAGCTTCCCTTCTACGTGTACAGTTTGTAACCTTCTCATTTTCACATTTATGAGACTTAAAGGGGGAATAGACATTTCTCAAGCAATCTGTACTTCTCAAAACCTGGCTCAACAAGCAGTAATATATACGTTCTCTTGTAAGTCTTATCGAAAAGATGTTATAATTTAGGTAATCAGTATTATGTTTGTTTGTTTCATTTTGATTTCTTTTTGGAGCTGAAACTGACAAGAATTCAGTAATTTCTATTGAAGCAGTCTTTATTAAAGCTAAAGGCAGGACTAGAGATGTCTGCCATTGTTATTTGTATTGCAAGTAAATTATGTGTAATGTAGCTACAATGTAACTGTCCTCTTTTTCATTTGTATGGAGTGCCTCTAAATACCCATAGATTTCAGTTCACCACTATGTTGTAATTCCATGACATTATTGTTTTGATTTGTAAAACTAAAAGAATGACTACACCATACATTTGTACATAATCAAATTTACATTGAACTTCATCCCCATAATGCTATCCTTTAATTGCCACATAAATACCCACAAGTTGTACTGGTATGATGGGTGAATACTGAAGACATGACTCGCTGGATTGGTATTCATAAACAACACATTTGATACTGTGAAGGTGTCATTTGCCACAAAAATTAATCTCTCTGCATATTTCGCTTGGCAGACTCATCAATGTAGGACACCTACATACCCAGCAAAATGATACTTTTAACCCGTTGAGGATGGACTGATTTTGCTGCAAAATGCATTTCCCACGGACACCTGCCCAAGTACTGTATACTCCGGACTCGTCCTCAATGGGTTAAATACAAACAAGGAGCTAACCATGATACTGTGTGGGTTTGAATTATTCCGTTTATCCTCGCATCTACCAATGCATTAATTATATGCTTAGACACCAGTTGGAAAAAGCTTGTAATTACTTTAGAATTGGAAAACTCCTCAGGAAATACAAGCAGCTTCATCATAATATTGCACAATTTGTGAAAAAGAAATGTGCAATTCTGAATCTAGTAGTCTATAAATTGAATGGAAACACCCGAATGAAATAAAGACTTAACACAAGACAAGCCTGATGACAATGCAGACTTGAAAAGTGTTAAAAATGAAACACTATTCCTACAAAGTTTTACAGGGAAATGTAGGCCTATATGGTCAAGATATCTCAGAGAGAAAAATCAAATTGTTCCCCCTCCTCAAAAAAGAAAAAAGGAAAGAAACAACAGCATCACACACATACAACAAAATCCCTCCACTCTTTAAAATCTCTGTACTAAATTGCAACCTCTGACATTTCTTTTTATTCAATCTAAAGAGTAAGAAAATGCATACAGTTTGCCTGTACTGTATAAAGCAATTCATGTCTGTACAAAGTGTATATCAATGCTGCATAATACATGTACACAGGATTTATCTCATATGAAGTTTTACCTCTATACGCGTTAGAAAAAAATAAATAAAATGCAGGCCAATGCAAACAAGGAGACATTCAATTTTTCAAGAGATCACAGAATTTGAAAATGAATCTTACACTCAAAACCCAACCGAACTTCAAACATTTATCCTTTTCAATAACACAGCCACGACAAAGTGACATTGTGTGTTGCATCTGTAAAGTTCGCCGGCGATGTTTTTGTGAGTCACCAATCAATATTTATTTGCTTTCCGCCGAAGTTGATTGCGGCCTACCTCGCATATTTGCACCAGCGCCAGTTTCTCACAGTCGTACATATTTGACATTCCAGTATCCATCTGCCTTTTGTTTAGATCTTGCTGTCTTTGCCTCCCACGAGTATTAATGTAAAAAAAAAAATGCACCAAAAGACATAAAAAAAGATATAAAGAAAGAAAAAAAAATGCCTGAAGCAATTCACTGGAGCTTATGATAGAAGAAGACATTACTGCACACACTATAAAAAGAATTATGATGCTACTGTATCATTGGTAAACAGGAACTGAGTAGCCAGAAGCATGAAGTGGAACTGAAGTACATGTATTTTGTTGTTGAGAAGTGACACTATTACAGTAATCATCATTAACAGTTTCATTCAAATATTATTTCAAACTGACTAGATTATCTAGTACTACCAAAACTACCAAAACAAGAGGTACAGTCACTATAGAGAATAGAATATTTCCACATGCAACAAATATTTTGATAACCAAAGTGCATGCTCTCACTTCCTGGACAAGTGGAAGTAGGACTACTACTGGTGATCATTAGAATAAGTAGCAAGCATGGGTCTCTCGTATCACATTTGTTTTGACAGAAACTACCATGCATTTTTTATCTGTTTTTTTTTTTTTTGGGGGGGGGGGGGATTCAATACACATGGAGATGCATGCAGGATTTGACAACTTGACAAGAGGAAGACAATTTTAATAGTTTATGAAATGTACTTATGGAATCAAATTAAGTAACAAGTGTCTGAATGTTGTTGTTGTTTTCAAGTTGCTTTATATTACAAACTTGCCCCTCCCCCTTGCAAAGGTAACTTAAACTCACTGTTTGTGCAAAGGAAACAAATGAGGCCCTTGCCAGTACATCATTAGGACAAGTAGGAGAAATAGGTATTAGCTGTCTTGCTCTTCCATGCACAGAAATATGATGTACATCATGTGGTATATGCTCCGTATTATCCATAATACTGGTCACTGATAACAAACATATGGGGTATACAGTGATGGTGATTTGTGCACACAAGATGCTAAAAAGACTAATGAACTAACAAAATATATGAAAACACACTCGAATATTATAACTTGTATGTATGTGAATGCAACGAGATAAAATTCTCACACACTGTGTAAAGAAAAGGGAAAGCATGTAGAATGATTCACTGCTCTTACTCAGTGGTTCCACGTTGGACGGTGTGAACGACCTCTCTTTCTTCCTCTCTCCTCCTCGATATCGACAAAAAAGAGAAAATTCCGTGCTCGCCACTAACCGACGCTTTCTACACAGGCACGAGGCTTGTGTGATGGTGGAGTACTGTCTACTCCCAACCACCTTTTACTTGTGTGGACGAGGGAAACTAGATATGCTGTGGCAGACTGGAGATTCAAGATCAGGGGGTAGAAGGCAGATACATCCAATTATAAGAATCCATGAGAAATGCCCCAAGAGTCCAGATACAAGACCTCCATGTCATCCGCACACTCTTGTTTTTTTTCCCTCTGACTTCATGTGATTCGTGCGTGTGTCCGACTGACGTGTGTGTGCGTGGGAGAGCGAGGGGCAGTGAGCGAAGCGATAGTCGGTATATGACAGTGGTGGTGCGTACAGCTACCGATCAATGCACACCATTTATCAGAAACAAATGTAGGAGGGACGTAGTTCCTCTGTGTTATAGGCCTCACGCAACAGGAACGCACAGTGCGGAGGGAAGTGAACTCTACACAAAGCGTACCCAGCAACAATACACAAATCCTCTCATGCAATCCCTCTATCCACACACACCTACATACACACACACACACACAGGGTCATTAGTACATCTATACAAGTCCTCCTGTAAAAGGAAGTGCGGCCTGTGTGACGTACATAAAGTCAGTGGACTCCCGGGACTGATCATGCATATCTTGTAAAGTGGACATACACAAGAGTCCCACACAAACAGACCTCCCTTGCTGCTTTATTCTGTTTCTCAAAGACCCTTTTTTTTAACAATCAAACACTCCCCCTTCCCCCATCCCCAACTCACACACTCACTCACACACAGGATCTATGGTCATTTAAAAGCACTAGCACACATAAAATACAAAAAAGAGAGAGTACACAAGACTGACCACAGCTTTCACTGACCACTAGGTGCTTTGTTTTGGGTCAACTTGGCTATAAAAAGAAAGCAGACACCTGTTAGTCTTCCATCTAGGACCCTTAATTAAAATGACCATCAAAGATTGTCATATCTGCACTCTTCTCTGTAACCAGGTTAATGCTCAATATCTTTTTTTTTCTCTTTTTTTAAAATCTCCATGCAGTATCTAAACATCTTTGTTCAATTTTGTTTCCTTTTTATCAAACACTGATAATAAATCCTGATACAAGATTGTAGAAAGTCAAATCTGTAGTCTAGAGTTTCAGACACAATTTCCATGTGTCAGTCCACAGCTGTGCAAACAGAGGTCTTTTAATTGATATTGGTGTCCATGGATGGATATTTCCAATTTGCATTAAAGAACAAAACAAAAAGAAAATGGACTTCAAGAGCATTTAATTTCTACCACTACACTTACATACGACGAATAAAAACTTTGGCATCCATCTTCCACCATAGGGGAATGGTTGGGATGGAGGTAATGGGGTGAGGAGAGCCGGGTATTGTATATTAACTCATTGAGGCCCAACGATTTTGCAAGCATTTCCCTATAGACATCTGCCCAAGTACACTTGGGACTAGTCTTACAGGGTTAAACACACACACACATGCACATCTGTTTATCATGAAAACACTGATTTCATTTAGAAAAAAAATAGGGACAAATTCTATGTTTTATGTTTCATAAATGCCATTTAGAATAAAACACAGAACCTGAAATACATAAACATATTTTTTTCCCCCAACAAAAAAGGGCCTGACCTTTAATACTACCAGTGCCTAAATTTATTCTTTGGCCGGACAACTGGCATCCCCGAAGTTTAACTTTGCTGTTTGGTTTAATTCATTTCAATGAAACATTTTTCACAGACTAATGCAAATTTGTGTAGACAGGAGTCTGGTCAGGTAGACTAGTGAGCATGGCTCCACCCAATCAGGACATTCCACTATGAATATGCATGAGGATGACTCACCCTTATTCCCACATGCGGTGTAAACACTTGAAGCCCCGCCCTTGGCTGAATTGCTTACTTTTTTGACCAATCTGATGCCACTGCTCATGTTCCCTGATTATAGCCATCTCCTGATTGGATGAAACCTGCCTCCCCAGTTTATCAGAAGTCAAAGTCTCCCATGGCCTCTGCACCGATGACTCATAGTTTCTGCGTACTTCTCAATTTTCTTCTACTTTGCAAAGTTGTTCTGATAAAGAGAACTGAAGTCATTCTTTTTTGTTTGGGGGGGGGGGGGCATCCTCAAAAATTCATGCTGTATGGTTGGAAATAATCTCAGAAAAGGAAAGAAGATGAATAAGAAACAGCAGGTAAATAGAAGAATAGGAAAAAAAAATAAAGAAAATGAATTGCCCTTTTTTGTTGCCTTCCATATTCTCTCCAGTTGTAACAGATCATCTATAGTAACAGGTACAAACATATACGTTTCTTATCTCTCTCTGTTTCTCTCTCTCTCTCTCTCTATCATCTATCTATCTATCTATCTATCTATCTATCTCTATCTATCTATCTATCTACCTATCTATCTATCTATTTGTATATCTATTTATCTATCTATCTATCTATCTACCTATCAATCTATCTGTCTATCAATCTATCTGTCTATCTATCTATCTATCTGTCTATCTATCTATCTATCTATCTATCAATTTTGATCTCTGATTCAGGTAAGTTTAAACCATATTATGCTTCAGCATGATTGCAGCTTCAGAATTACTTTCTTCTGAATTATATTTAAACTTTTTTAATAGAGTCTTATTGACAGCTTCATTTAAGAAGTTTTCCATTTTGTCAATGAGAAAGAAAAACATATCTCTTTTTATATAATTCTCTCTAGATCTCCTCAAACACTTAACAGATATTGAGTAATCTACTCTTAATGACATGGTTTCAAAATGTTATAATTGACATGTTCTCCTTTTTCAAAGTTCTCTGCTGGCAAACTCAAACCCATGGTGCCTCACTATTGTAGCAAACAATGAGTAGAGTTCATCTATCAATCGCAGACACTCCTGTCCATACCAAAGTTGTATATCATACACATATTTCTAGGGACAACACCCCCAAATGCAAACAAACAAAAAATATCTTCCCTTACTACCACCACCACTCACTCCCGTGTCACAATATTGGACCTTTTGACATTGCATAAGCCATAAGAGACGATCTGAATCCTCCATAACAAAAACAAAAACACGGGCATGTCATTTGGAATGACAAATCGTGTCTCCCCTGCTTGCGGTTCATGTTACAAATTGCACAAAAATCTATCCATTCAAATCATCCGAATAGGAGTAGGAGTCATACATATCACAGTTCAGGACAAAGGGCACAGGATAAAACAGGATGAAAAAAAAAATAAAGATGAAGCAGTGAAACACAATATATTGAAATTGTTTGCCATTTATAAAGAGAGGGAAATAACAGAAAAGAGGGAGAGAGAGAGGGAGAGAGAGAGAGAGGGAGAGAGAGAGGGAGTATGATTGTTTGTTTGTTTGTTGAGTCATGTAGTTATTTATGGCCTCAATGACTCACGCATATATATATTTCTCTCTTTTTCATTTTTTTTTTTTTTTTTTTGGGGGGGGGGGATTGGAGAGAGAGGGGGGATGAGATGAAGGTTGGATTGGTTTGGGATTGGGTGTAGGGATCAGGAAAGGTCACCTCAGCACAGAGCCAGACTTTACCCACGGGGCATAATGTCAAGTGATATGGGGGTTGGCAGAGGGGGATCAAAAAGGACAAAAGAACAGAACCCCCCCCCCCCCCCCAAAAAAAAAGAAAAAAGAAAAAAGAAGGTGATATGTTAGATGATGTATGGAAGAGGGAATCTACATTGACAACACTGGCAAGGAAAAAAATAAAATGCAGGTAAAGAGTTGCTTTACTCGATATGTTTTTGGTGAGACCGGTGGAAAATGGCTGCAGTGTCTACTGCAATATACTGCAAAACCAAAAGCATTCGTGGCATGAACATTTTGTAGAAATTAGAGCGGACCGGCAGCTATTTCATGGCATAAACCTTTCCCATATTGCTGACCGTGATGGTAGACAGTTACAGCATTGTACTGGCATTTAATACATTGAGTAGAAAACAACAACAACAACAAAACAAACAAACAAACAAACAAACAAACAAACAAACTCGAACATATTTTTTTACTTTTTGTGAATCGTGGCTCCTCGTGAAATTTGCAAAGTTTCATTCTCACTAATTTCCAGTTTCACAGTGCCTTTTGAATATCATTTACCCCCCCCCCCCCATTGTCTGAAGTCTTCACATCTTCAACCCCAATAGGTGGATGGTCTGTCATGCCGCAAATAATGGAACAATTTTATTATTTCAAACAATCTCTCCCTCTCTCTCTACACACATATACTGTAAAAGTGGAAATTTTCGCGGTGTTGAAATTTTCGCGCATTTCGCGCAACCAGAAGCTAGCGCGAAAATAAAAACACGCGAATATTTTTGCTTGCCATACGTTCTTGTGCATGATGTCTTGATTCCGCGGAATTAAAAACACGCGAAACTCTTCTGACCCGGTCTAGCGCGAAAAATTAGTCGCGCGAAAATATCCACTTTTACAGTATATATATATATATATATATATATATATATATGAAGAGTTTGTTCGCAAAAACCGATAAGTCCATATTTGCCCAATGGAGATATTTGCGATTAAAGGTCAAGAAAAAATAAAGAGAATAATAAGAAAATTTTTGCTTCTTTTGACCATAACTTCAAAAATGTACCTTTATATGTAGTGACCAATATATCATTTAAAAGGTATCATTTTGTACTTTATGACAGAGACCGTACTTCAAAATCTTCAAAAATGGACTTATCGGTTTTTGCGAACAAACTCTTCATATTATATAGTGTGACGATGTGTTTATGACTCCAAAATTGCTATTCTCAAAAACATATAATTCGTTTCACAAACAGATATTAAAGCTGAGGAAGACCACGGTCGAAAGCTTCACAACTCTGCCGGTTTCATGCGACATCTTCTGTTATCTACATTGTCTCAACTATATATATATTATAGATATATTATAGACTATCACATACATACTGCAGGACTAGAGATATCTGTGCTCATGAACCTTTTGCAAAATGTGTGAGACCGTGGAGCTAATATTCGCAAAGATAAAATGCACATGTTAGTTTGTGTCTGCCCATTGCATGGGATGCTAGCAGCAATTTATAAAAGAAACAACACAAAAAGAACCTGCCCTTGAAGTTTAGCTGTGTGTGAAGATATGAGGAGCTTGATAGCAAAACTAGCAAAATTCATTCCTATTGATGTGAAATACTTGCAATAAAAGCAGTTCAAAAAAAAAGAGAGAAAATAATATGAAAATATTGCATACATTTGTACTTTTAATGGTATTGGTAACCCCAAGAACAATACATGTTTTAGTATATGAGGTGGCACAGGAAAGATTTTATGTTGCTCTCCTTATCTGATAATAGATTTACTTTAAAATTTTTGAAAATGATGCTTAAAGGACAAGTCCACCTTCATATACATATGGATTGAGTGAATACAACAATATTAGTAGAACACATCACTGAAAGTTTGGGGGAAATCCGACAATCTGTTTAGAAGTTATGAATTTTTAAAGCATCTGCGCAATCACTGCTGAAATAGGAGACTACTACAGTGTATGATGTCACATGCGTACAACGGTATAAGGAAAATAAAAAGAGAATTTCACAAAACTTTGTTTTTTTTAATAAATATACTTGCACATTTCTTCGACTCATTACTGACATATGTTAAGGGAAATATTATTCCCCTTGCCTTCTGAAAGAGAGAAGTCGAGTGTTCTTTTGTTATGCGAGAAAAGTGAAAATATGTTGAATTTTCTTTAGACTTTTTTTATATCGTTGTACTCATGTGACATCACAAGCTATAGTAGTCTTCTCATCCAGCCGCAGCTGAGCAGAAACTTCAAAAATTCATAACTTTTGAACGGATTGTCCGATTTTCCTCAAACTCTCAGTGATGTGCTCTACTAATATTGCTGCATTCACTCAACCCACATGTCTATGAAGGTGAAATTGTCCTTTATAGACATAATTTCCCGTTTGATGAAGCAGAAACCCAGCTTTAGTGCTTCAAAATAGTTCTAAAATATGAGTAACGGATAGAAACAACCATGGTAACAATTTTAAACAGTATGATCTTATTAATGTTGAGTATTGTTAAATATACAAGATGTGAACAATAGTTATTATCAAAAATGTTTCTAGACTAAACTGTCTACAGTTATGGCTTATTGAGAAAAATAGTGATATCTCTTTGTATTTTAATTGCAAAATTGTGGTAGGATGTTTAGCGATACAACTAACCTACACATATGGATCAAATGTGATATCTCAAAAATTTTGGAAATCACTGCTCCCAAAGGTAAACTGTACATTTTACCTGACTTCCAATCAAACTCCTCATTATATATTTGAACATAACTGAGCAGACGGGTTTTAGGGTAACAGAAGAAAAAGCCTACTAGACTCTTGGTTTGGGGGAGAACTGAGTGGGGAGAACATTATAAGGTTTTCGACAAAAGGTGGCGCTGTTCAAGTTTGTCAACAGGCAATCTCAGAATACTTGGGCTAGGGTCTATGGGAAATGCGTGTTGTAAGCAAAATTAGCCAGTCTTCAAAGGGTTGAAAGCATGCCGTGAAAATACCTTGCTCCACAGTAACTCAAAGTTTGAGATTAACCCATTAAGGATGGGCTGATTTTGCTACAACACGCATTTCCTAAAGACACCTTCCCGAGTTTACTTGGGAATCATCCTCAATGGGTTCAACTATTCATTTTCACCTCTATTTTTCCTTCCCAATATCTTTTTTATGTGTATGATATAAGAGACAATGGTTTCATGTAGTACATGCACCATGCAACCCAATATATTCTTATAAGCTAGAAACATTTTCAAGCAGTACTTCAACAGCACAATGGTTGTAGTTCATCCCCTAAACCCCTTGGGATTTCTTGGAGTATTCATACATTTGAATGAACAATATGACACAAATGCATGTTGTTTTATGCTGACTTATAATAACCTTGAGGATGAACTGATTTTGCTACAACATGCATTTTCCACAGACACCCAGTCCTGCTCGAGTACACTCTGGACTCATCTTCAACTGGTTAAGACATATTGAATTGCAGCAACACATGGAAGTTATGCCCGGTGCAGTGGAAGGTTTAGGGCATTCCAGATGATTTTCATAATTTCACATCATGTAGTACATAAATCCACAGCTCCATGTATAGATTTGTGGAATTTATTGTGGTCCCTGAGCAGAAAAACAACACTCCGAAATATTCTTAAAACAAATTACACTGAACAGTGTTGATGACAAAGGAGCCTCACATATTTCAGAAATAATGTAGCAGTGTAATTCTATCACAATACCACTTGCTTAACAAGTTCACCTGTGTAGAATGTATGCATACCATCTTCTTTTGTTCTGCTTCCTTGATCCCCAACTCATGCATTCTTATGGTGAGGCTGCCATGTCACCATCCTTGTTCATTGCAATTTGTTGTAAATTTTGAGAACACTCTTATTCCTCAACTCAATCACTATAAATTCTGAAACTCTGTACTGGGTATAAGTAATGTACAGCTGTTCAAATGTGAAAGTCTGAAAATCATCTGGAAGTCTCCTTTAATTTCCATAACTTCACAGTCAATTTATCTGGACTGAAACAAAGTAGAGTGATTTTGCAAGTTTATCCAGTGAGAGGATGAGGTGGGCACTGCACAAAACCACTGGGTGGAAATGGGTTAAACAAGGAGGGAAAAGAACCTTTGAAGCCTGGTTACTTCCGACTGGACTTCCTATTTGACGCTTTGCACTGTTGACAAAAAATATTTCCACTCACATTCCGAGCCCTTAATGACACCAGTTTCCTCCCCAATTGTGGCCGAGTATAAAACTCTTATTTCAAACTGGCACACTTGTTTACACTAGCTCCATGTTTGGACAAACTTTGCTCTTTCCTTTTTCCCTGTGCAGAAACAGGAACCCACCCGCAATACAGTGCATGACATCAAAACACTCTTTTCTTTTTCGTCTTGCTGATGAGGTTAAATTGTTGTCTCACTACACGCAATAGAGTCCTTAAATCTGAATGTGGAATTTGAAACATTTGTTTACATTGAAGACTGAATCATGTTTCTATCCTATAACAATATACTTCCGCTACAATCCAAGAACCACATAAAACATCACAACCAAAAGTGCATACATGAACTTTCATTACCGTCCCCTGATTGCGCACATATTGCACTTTAGACGAACCAAAATATCACGCTATACAAAAATGCAGAAAGATTGCAGTAGAACAAACAAAAGATAACACGGTAAACATGATCATGCTGAGGTTTGTTTGCAGGACAGAGCAGTGAACTCCATACATAAATATGTCTGACGTGGGCTTATTGGTACACAACAGGTATCATAAAACACATCTGACATGTGGGTTTACTTTAGAGAGATCTTCAGTAGTCTTATCCCCAGGCTGTGAGCCACTTTTTTTTTCCCCTTGAATCCTCTCCTGTCTATTTCCTCATTCATACTCTCCTTCCCCAGTTTAGTGCAGCTGCCCCAGTGGCAGTTCATAGTGAGGAAGCATAATGACACCTAAACCTGTTAATACTTGTATATCTATATTTACTCTTACTTTTACTTTTTCAACACTGCACATTCTCACTGAAATACAAAGAGACACTCTTAATAGCAAAGACAATAAGAAAAGAAGAAAAGAAATGGCTAGCCAGCTTGTCATGAGACTAATGCTCCAGAAACTGTATGAAACAAAGCTGTTCATTTGACAATCTGGCTGTCATTACTGTCATTATCTACTTCACAATTTATGATGTACTCTAGACTCACTTGGAAGATAATAATGCCTGTCACGTCAGTGCTGATAAAAGCGAAAATGAAACTGCGGGACAAAGTGAGGTAGGGTGACAATTTGTACAAGATGATTAAATTCACTTGCATGGCCCGTGTGCTTTGGCATTATATAAAGATGCTTCCAATTTATGCAATGTTCATGGAGAGTCACACGCAATTCGCAGAAGGATCTCTTCCTATACAACTGTGTTACTTCCTGGTGTCAGTGAAACCATCCGCAGACAACGGACATTGCCGCGGAGTAGCATCAACGGAAAAAAAAGATCATATGTGATATGATACGACTCTGTTCTGTCGTTAGGAGCTGCAGTTGTGTCTTTAACGCAGGGAGGGAGTGGGAGGTGAGTGGATATTTCTGATAATATTTCTCTAATATCTTATATCACAGGATTACTTATGTATTGGGAACCATGTGTGTGTGTGTGTGTGTGTGTGATTTGCACACAACATGTTCACACACACACACACACACACACTATACTCACAAATTATGGACCAACCAGCTCAAAGAACAAAAAGTCGCAGAAAGGGGCCAAAATGTGTCAATCTGGTTGATTCGACTCAAATTGTTACAGTTTGTCCATACCTGGGAGAGTAATCTTTTCTTTACCTAGATTTGTATAGACAAAATTTGAAACAAAACCAAAATCGAAAGGTGACCAATTTTTCTGGATCATTATTTTCTCGGTCATGTGCTATGAAATACAAATGCAGAAATGTTGTTCATTGATGATAATGAAGGGTTTGTTTGCAAAAACCGATAAGTCCATTTTTGAAGATTTTGAAGTAAGATCTCTGTCATAATATACAAAATAATACCTTTAAAATGATATATTGGTTACTACATATAAAGGTATATTTTTGAAGTTATGGTCAAAAGAAGCAAATATTTTCTTATTATTCTCTTTATTTTTCTTGACCTTTAATTGCAAATATCTCCATTTTGCAAATATGGACTTATCAGTTTTTGCAAACAAACTCTTCATATATTAAGCATGCCAGAGTGACCCTGATCCGTAACTTTTCTCCCTTTACTAGGAAAGTTCACATCCTAACTTACTTTTATTTCAATCACCTTTTGATGGGTTTGGATAGTTCAATTTACCAAATTATATAGCATTTTAAATCATAGCACCTATTCTTTCAAACTATGTAGAAGAGTAGGAAGTCTTTTTGGCCTACCTTTTATGAGTTTTGAGCTGGACAGTTGCATAACAATTATGTGCACTTCTACACTAATGGTGAGTGGAAGTGTGAAAAAGTTTTGGAATATTATGTTTATTTTCTCTAAAAAACAGCCAAAATATATATACCATATACATTTTATAAGTCATGTGTGCTAGCTCTATTTGACAGGACAAGATAGCCTAGGTGCACTTTTGAACAATTCCTCATACATAAACATGAGTTTCCTGTTAACATGTCATCCAAAGGTAGCTCATGAATGTTATTGTGCTTGGTGTCCACAGTTACAACCATTGCACAGGATTTAGAAATGTATGCCTGTCTCCAAAGTGAGAATTTTTTTTTTTTTTTTTTTAGATTTCAGTCATATATGTACATTCATTTTCTCTTTGGAAATATTGCTTTTGTGTAGTATTGAGGAAAATGTATGATGCCCACGAAAATAATGTTGTAATACAAGTTATACGATTTTGTGCTCTGCTATGGCAAAAAGATATTTCTCATTCAATCAAGTAGTCTTCATTCTTGAAGCCTTTTGGTATAATTTTGATTGATTCTTCATGATAACATACAGAAAAAAAAGGACCATGTATATGGCATAGCATATCTATTTTTTGATTTTTTGTGCTGTTTCTTCATATTGACAGAAAGAATTTACCATCTTGAGGAAAAATGACCGCACAGAAGACATCAGAGTCACTCAAGTGTCACTTCTGCCGTAACAGTTCAAGTGATGCTGTGATCCCTGCATGTCAGCATGAGTCCTGCCGGATGTACCTTTGCCAGAATCACCAGTGCCAGGATCTCCTGAGCGACTCATTGTGCCCTACCTGCAGAAAGAACACTGCAGAGGAACAAGGTCATCCTGTGGCTATTCCACTGCAGGACATGGGCGGGAGTGGACAGGTCCAGTCCGGCAGAGGAGTGGGGAATGACCACCTTCTGTGCACCTCCTGCCGGGACACCTCCTCTTCGTCCTTCTGTACAGACTGCTGCATCTTCATGTGTGAAGTTTGCTGCTCCATGCATCTAGACAGGTTCATTGGTTCTGCCAAGCACCATGTAGTCAGCAGCCGAGGCACTGAACAAAGTACAGATGACATTGTTCAGAATACCGTCAACATCAACACCCAAAAGGATCATTTTCCTGGACCTGTTGCTCACAAAGACTCCAATCATGCAATATTCACAGAGCAAACAAGAGATCAGTGGGTGAACATGCAAATGCACCACACATCAGAGGATTTTGAACAGCGATTTGCCGAAAGAAAAGATCTTCTAGTGTTGAACATTGAAGCAATTGAGTCACAGCAAAGGCATGTCCACAAGTGCATGGGGGATCTGGAGGGGAAGATTCGAGAGGCCTTTGAAAACAAAGTTAAGGATCTTCAGGACAAAATGTCTTTGCTCCTGGATGAAGTTGCAGTGCTGAAGCAAAACCTGACTGACAAACTCACAGAGATGGGAGACTGCTATAAAAACATGCTGCAGGAAATGACCAACTGCATGACTCTCATGCGTGGTCATCAACGGGATGGTCCCTTTGACCAAGGAGGTGTGATCACTACCACCCTTATTTCCAATGACCTGGACAATCTCCTTCGGAGAGACGTCAGTGCTGTCACTGACCATATCAAAGAAACTGCTCTTGAGACAAAATTCTGTCCAGCAGATAAAAACTTCCTGGATATTGGAAAGTTACATGTGGTCAACTTGGAAACAACGACTGCCACAGATACACCACAAGTGCAGGTGCAAATTTCCCCAAAAGAGAGACAAAAGGTACAGGTTGATAATGTAATTACATTCCCTCCTCCCATAGATGCATCTACAAACAATGTTGATGCTGACAACATCCGAGTAAGAAAACACAACTCTTACCTCCAACCGCCTTCACCCCCATGCAAGAAATCAATGACTCTCATCAAAGAAGTGTCTCTCCCGTACGATGTTGAGGGAATGGCAGCATTTTCCCATGAGAAAGTCACTGTTACTTACAACAACTACAATGTGGGCTGCAGCATAGTCACCGCATCAGGAATAATATCCAGCCATCTCAAGGGTAGGGTAAAGATGGCCTTAGACACCGCTTTCCTATCTGATGGCCGATCTGTTGTGTCGCACGGTGGTGACCTCAGAGTATACAATGCGGATGGCACCCCAACAAACTTGCGGTTTCGATGTCAGACTGGTTTTGACTCCTGCAAGATTAGTACGGACCATTGGGACAACATCTACGTCGTCAACGGCAACAGCGCCATCTTCATTTACCACCTGGGGAGTGCCAACGCCCGTCGAACCATATCCACCTCAGAGCTCACGCCGCGACAGATATGCGTTACCGACTCTGGATTGATGGTAACAAGCACCTGCGACATCGTCCCAAGCACAGTAACAGTCTTTGACGGTGACGGTCGAGTCGGCAGATCAGTAAGGGCCAGCCATAATGGGGAGTACCTGTATGCCGCCACCGATGGGAGAAACAGGGTCTTTGTGGCGCGGGTCGCTGAATCCTCCAGGAAACTGATGGTGGTGGTCTACACCCTGTGGGGGACCCATCTCCAGGAGGAAGTGGTCCTCGAGGAGTTTCAGCTCTCGGAGATGGTCTCCTTCTTGACCTCCTGGTGCTACTTGGTGTGCTTGGCACCAAACACTCTGGCTTTTGCTCACCGCAACAAGCTCTACTTCCTTCGAGTTCCAGTGCCGAAGGCATGATCTCCACTTGCTCTACGCAAGAAAAGAACTGCTCACACAAAATGTGACAAACAATAACACATTCCTAAGTCTCCACTGTGTCTGGGAAGTAACATAAATCCCTTTCTAACCATATTCATTTACCCATCAACCTGGTTTACTTCATAGATTGGCACATCACATTTCTGATCTTTAGTAATTGCCATTTCCACTAAACAATCAGTGTTTTAGTGTCACAACTGGGATTTATATTATCAACCTTTATATTTGGATCAATCTTTTCCATAGAAGTATATGAGACCCTGTATATTTATTTCTGAGAAATAAGATTTGTTTGGCAAGTATCTCCTATGCTATATCTAAAACAAGGAATATTTTCCACATCCATACAAAATCAAATACCTATTATTCTATCAAGTTAGCATTAAAAAGAACAAAAACACAGTAGCAAAAAGAAGCATGAATATTGCCTTAAGTAGATGTCAATAGAAATGTATTTGTCATCTATGATTAATCTATTCATATCTAGTTTTTCAGGACATTTGTCTGCACCTTGAACATTTAATTCTTGTATTCTCACTGCAATTCAACATCTTGCACAAGGGTTTTTTTTTAGAAAGAAAGTTAAACAAACAAAATTGTCCACGAATAATCTGAGTTTTAACTTGAGTTTGTGCACAATCCATTTAGAGCTTGTAAAGAGGGCAATATCACCACTCAAGGTTTTTACATAGGGTTGCAACGAGCATAGTTATTTGTTGAAATCACCTGTACATGTGAAAAGAAAAATCTACATATTGTTTGATAAGGAATGTGTTTTGAAACATTCTTCAATCCCAGTTGCAATGCCTAAGCACAGTGTCATAAGCTCTATTTATAGAAAAAAAAAAATTAACCTGATGTATATTTCATTAACAATTTTTTTTTTTTTTTTTTATAGTGGGTGGTGGGTCTTTACAGACAGGTTTGTAAACATCCCACTGCATATTTTTTGAATATTGTTTATAGAAATAACATGACAATGAGAACTACAATAGTTGACTTTAGATTAACCCGTTGAGGACGGACTGATTTTGCTACAACACGCATTTCCCATAGACCCCTGCCTGAGTATACTCGGGACTCGTCCTCAATCGTTTAATCAATATATGAAGTATAAATCACGTGATGGTAAGATGAAGTATTAAAACAGTGTTAACTCATTGAAGACAAATCCCAAGGATACATGGACAGGGACCTACGAGAGGAATGTGTTAGTAAAATAACAAAATGAGTTCATCTCTAATATGGATTACGATGCCTGTTTGATGAAATATTTGTAACAATGAGATGATATAATTGCATTCATGTGTATGGAGTTTTGATTGTTCATGAAGAATTGTGTTCTGTTATGTCGTCAAGAATGTGCAATCATCACCGTGTTACGACATCATTTAAAATTGTGGTGGCCTATTCTAAAAGAGATATCAAGATATGACTGACTAAGCATATGAATGGTGTCAAAATGCATCATACAAATTACAGGGATCTCGCCAGCGTATATCACCCTTGTCGGCCCCGACAAGCGTGCGGTTTGAAGAAGCAATTGCCGACAAGGGTAAAACTTGCCGACAAGGGTAACACCACGCGTGAACTTGCCGACAAGGGTAACTTGCTTGACGAGCTAAGTTCGGACCAATTTCTCGCCGTTTTCAGTCTTTATTATCTGGCTAGAAAAGAAGCTAGATGATGAAAGCAGCAGCAGTTTACATACTTATACAAGCGCAAAAATTTACCCACGCAGTCACCGCACCGATCACAACAACGCAGCTCAACAGAGCGACGTACTAGCTGATGAATACCGGGGAGGTCTCACCTACCTGCTGATACACAGTACCACATCACACACTTGCTCACTCACATGCGCTCTGATTTGGGATCCACACACACAAACCTCAATCATGCACAAGCACCCAGTCGGCCACTAATTGTGAGAGGGAGAGAGAGGACGGAAAGAGAGGGTCGGAGGCCGAAGGAGGCTGAGGAAGGTTGACACGTGCTCGCTTGTTGTCACGCTTGTTGTCGGGTTACGCAAAAACAAACGATATGAAATGCATGCCCCCCTCCGCCAAAGGTTGTACATGTATTTTTATTTTTTTTTGGCTGCTTTGGTTTGTTTGTTAGTTTGTCTGCCTGTCTGTCTCTCTATTCGCAAAATAAGTCAAAATTTGGGAACAGATTAGGATGAAATTTTCAGGAACAGTTGGTTGGTAAAATGGCGCAAGGAACAGATGATTAAATTTTGATAGTGAGCAGGATTTATAATACCACCGAAATTCACCGCCAGGATCTTTAGACTTTGTTTCGTATATTTGAAAGGATTCGTATCAATTCTTTAGGAAGCTGGCTATCGGCAATGACGCAAAGTTAGATGCGTTCAAAGCATTGCCGCAGAGAGAAAATTAACTCCATTTTTCGTTAAAAAAAAAGAAAAGAAAAAAGAACGTGCGGTGGAGTAAGCAAATGCAAATTGTTATTTAGGTTTTGGTAGTTTCAGTGGGTTATTTTTTTTTTTAATCTAAAAAGCCATGCGTTCCATTTTAGCCTTTTCAATTTCTATGGATTTGTAAATGTCATTCGTGAATATTCCATTTTCCTTCTCCGGGCCGAAATTTATAGTAATTCTGTCATGATGGTCTTTCAAGTTCAACGTATACGTAATGCTCCACGTGCTTCTGGCTTGGTTTGTTAAAAGGTGGTTTAGGGGGCCTTCACGGGCAGAAAATAAATGATGATCATTCATCAATGTTCCCAGTTGGTTTACATGCTATGTACACGCTGTTTACGACCACTGAAGCAAGGTGGCAGTACGCGCGACATTCTTTATCTGACACCTGGCTTTCGTGGAAATTTCATGGAAATTTCCACAAGCCATGATATCAAGTTTCCCCACTGCTTGAGGTCGTGCTTTTTTTTATTCTTCATTACGAACATCAATTTGTTCAACTTGAAAAGTGTAGATAATTTGCTTTGAGGACGTGTTTCTTTCTTCTTTTTTTTCATTGCAGCATCGGTAACATTTTGTTTTGTTCATCGTCCCTGCATGGCAGGGGTTAATGGGAGGAGAACGATAGCATAGGAATGACGGGGGAGAAAATAAACTGAAAGAAGGAAGCATCTTTTGAGCGAGCTGTCTTTGTTTTTCTCTACACCAGCATCAGTTATCGCCACCAAGATTTCTTTTTTTTTTTTTCGTTACTCCGACAGATTAATGATAAAATGATGCTAGATTCTTTATTCTGAAGGTTCGTTAATCCAAAAATGATTAAGAAAAAATGTCCGTTCATTTCACGACGAAATCAGTTTTGTTATTTCGAACGTGCAGTGCCAGTGAAATTTCGGAATAACGTACTCTGTAAGGGTCTGTTATTCCGACAGAAGTAGTAATGATCAAATAATAAATTGTAGATTCTTTATTCTGAAGGTTCGTTAACCGAAAATTGAATAAAGAAAAATGTCCGTAAATTTCAAAACGAAATCAGTGCGTCATTTCAAACGTTTTGCCAGTGAAATTTTGGAATAAAACGACTGCCCCAAAACAGTTGCAGTTTTCTTACTCTGAGGATTCGTTACTCCGACAGATTAATGATAAAATGATGCTAGATTCCCTATTCTGAAGGTTCGTTAATCCAAAAAATGATTAAGAAAAAATGTCCGTTCATTTCACAACGAAATCAGTTTTGTTATTTCGAACGTTTCTGTCAGTGAAATTTCGGAATAAAACGACGGCACAAAAACAGCGTGTTTTCGTACTCTATAAGGGTCTGTTATTCCGACAGAAGTATATATAGTAATGATGAAATAATAATAGATTCTTTATTCTGAAGGTTCGTTAACCGGAAATTGAATAAAGAAAAATGTCCGTAAATTTCAAAACGAAATCAGTGCGTCATTTCGAACGTTTTGCCAGTGAAATTTGGAATAAAACTGCCCAAAAAACAGTTGCACTTTTCTTACTCGTAGGGTTCGTTACTCCGACAGATTAATGAAAAAAATAATGCTATATTCCTTATTCTGAAGGTTCGTTAATCCAAAAATGATTTTAAAAAAATGTCCGTTCATTTCACAACGAAATCAGTTTTGTTATTTCGAACGTTTCCGTCAGTGAAATTTCAAAATAAAACGACGGCCCCAAAACGGTTACCGTGAGTTTTCTTTTACTCTGAAGGTTCGTTACTGCGAAAGAATAACGATCGTTAATCGGAAAACGATAAAAAAGAAATGAAAACGGTTACAGTTTTCTTACCCTCAGGGTTCGTTACTCCGAAAGAATAATGGCAATATAATACTCTACATTCTTAATTCTGAATGATCGTTAATAGAAAAATTATAAAGGAGAAAATATTCGTTTATATCCAAACGAAATCAGTTTTGTTATTTCGAATGTTCTGCCAGTATAATTTCGGAATACAACAACGGCCCAAAAAAGGGTGTTTTCTTATTCTGAAGGTTTGTTATTTTGAAGCAATAACGATAGATGATAGATTCCTTTCTGAAGGTTCGTTGATCGGAAAATAATAAAGAAAAAATGCTTGTTAATCTTCGAACGAAATCAGTTTTATTTTGAACATTCATCTGTAGTACCGACCTTTGGTGTATTTGTTGTCGATTACAAACCTTCGAAGTACTCAGTAATGAATCGTTTCATTTTATGATTAAACAAACCTTTGGAATAATGACCATCTTATCATTACATTTTTGTATGATATCTCTTTGATGTCACGGCCAAATTACCGCAGTATACCCAGAAAGGAAAGTGCAACGATGTCCCGAAAGTTCTCGATCGCTTCTCGCGCATCTGCATGCAATAGGCCACGTGGTCGAGCAGACGGCGAGAAAGCAACACGGCGCGCGTTGTTGCGATGCAGAGGCGGCTAATTATTGCAACAGTGAAACAGGAAAGGCCTAAAAGAAATCGGAACCTCTACCATCGGCACCTATTTCTCTTTCATTTATTATTTAGGAACTGCCGCTAACAAAAGGTATGGAGTTTCTGCATTGTTTCTGTGAGAATATGCCCCTCACAACGTTCATTACATCTCCGTGAAAATTTCGCATTTAGTGGCATTTTAGCGGCGATTTATCTGTGTTGTATTGAGCATTAGCGAAGGCTTCCGCGCTTCGCGCGGGAGGGGGAACCCCCCTCCCGTACCCACCCCCAGAACAGCGCGCATAAATGCCGACAAGCGTGAAGAAATTCCTGGCGAGAACCCTGAATTATTTGGCAATAATGCCATCATAATCAATTCATCTAGAAACAAATGCGACCCCATTGATAAACTATTCATTGAAAGGTTCATTCCAACATTAACTGTCATCACAGTGCATGTTTGAGAAATCAGCTCTTTCTCATGCTGAAAAAAAAAATAAAAGCAAATCAAATAAAACAAAATGGATAAGCAGTATCCCTTTAAACTATGCTTTGGATTAGTATTTTGTATCAGCATTTCAAATGAACACTGAAACAAGTTTGACCACAAATCCCCCAAATGTATATATTATATTACGGAGCTTTAGATTTTTGTGACAGGGACATTGAGAGGAAAAGAAAAAGAAAAAGAGAGATAAAAAAAACCTGTTCTGAGCATGCTCAAAATCGCTTATCAAACGCAATCTACTTATAGCTCGCGTAGTCTGAGTAAAAAAAATGACACTTTATGACTGTCATGTCAGTCGGTATCACTTACAGCAACCAAGCCTTTGCACATTGCATCCTAAAATATATATATATATATATATAGTTTTTGTTGTTGTCATTTCTTTTTTTTCTTTTTCTTTTTTTACATGGAAAGTACCGTTATGTCTAAACAAAATTCAACGAAGCGCGGGTAAACGGCGGGAGTAAGTATGACTCTCTTAAGGTAGCCAAATGCCTCGTCATCTAATTAGTGACGCGCATGAATGAATTAACGAGATGTTTTCATTTAGGCAGGCTGGAAATCTTTGGTGTAAACAAACAAAGTGTGGGTAATTGGGGAATGTTAGACAGGAGGGCTTTAATTGAAGAGTTTGTTCGCAAAAACCGATAAGTCCATTTTTGAAGATTTTGAAGTACGGTCTCTGTCATAGTGTACAAAATGATACCTTTTAAATGATTTATTGGTCACTACATATAGAGGTATATTTTTGAAGTTATGGTCAAAAGAAGCAAAACATTTCTTAATATTCTCTTTATTTTTCTTGACCTTTTAATCGCAAATATCTCCATTTGGAAAATATGGACTTATCGGTTTTTGCGAACAAACTCTTCAATTGTACATAACAGGTGATGAACTACATGTTCGGTAAACCATTGAAAGAAACATGCAAACACTTGACTACATCATAAAAATAATATAGCGCAACTGTGTGCTACCAACTTCAGGAAAGTCTGATCCAAGATATCACTTACCTGCATGATTCGGTTGCAATGAGATCAAACAGCAAAACAACAGCAAGTCAGGTGGCATCGGCAAAATGAAAATGGAAAGAAAGAGAGAAATAAAATATTAACTTTTTGACATGATCAGCAATTTGATTATCCTTAAATATCAGGATATGAGCGTATTGTTTCATTTGTTGTATCCTGTTGCATTATAGTTTTGCTGGTTTATTTTAATGGGACTGATCTTTCAAGGATATAGAGTCATTGCATAAATGTATCTTTGAATTGAAGCAATCAATCCATGAGAGTAAAGCCATTTAACCCTTTTGTGTACTGTGAGTGCCAATTGGTATAAAAACCACTTAGTTGTACACAATGTCCAAAGTCCCTGACACATAAAGCTTGATTATTGTTGAGGAAGTGATTAGAAATTGTCTTCCACACCATGTATACAATATCAGCCACTCGTCTTTGGTGAACATGATTGTACAGGGTCTAACGCTTGAAAAATAGGTGCTATTATTCCATACTCACCATGTTATAGTACATTGGTGTATAGATATTGATAGACAGACCAGAGTGTCTTTTGTTGCTTTTGGTAAGAAGGACACTCAGATCAGAATCGTAATATCAGCACACGATAAGCAATCAACCTTAGGAATCAGTTATTTCTCAAGTACTACTTCCAAATGACATTCCTTCAAATACACTGCACAGAGATCTCAGTAAGAAGAAAGAGAGAGGTATATTCTTGATCTCAACAGACAGTATCTCACGGAGGAATCTAATGTGCTACTGAGATAAAAGATTGCTTACCAACAGACTTTATCATACTAGCCACAGAGCCAATAAATAGCCTTGTGGCATTTCACTTGAATCATGTCTACTCTGAATGCCTTATGTTTCTAATTATGTTGCCCTCTGTTTCTATCTCTCCCACACTTGTGTGTGTGTCTGTGAGTATGTTTTATGCCTGTTTGTACATATAAACACCTATTTATACCCCTTGACTTATGTATCATGACCTTGTGGCCTGATTTTTTCTTTCACTTCCACTCTTTTTTCTTTTAATTTTTTACACTCATTCATTAGTTTATTTGTTTGTTTGTTTTTTCACTCTCATCAAACATCACACCCACTGCCTCTATTGATACATTACTGATTAAAGGAAACCAAAACCAGACTATAAACATAGAGTGGGTGAAAGCAGCAATATTAGTAGAACACATCAGTGAAAGTTTGAGGAAATTCAGACAAGTTCATTAAAAGTTATGAAATTTTCATTATAACAGTTTCAGTATCATCATCCCTGGATAACATGACAACTACACTTTGTGATGTCATGGACAATATAAAAAATTTTTTCTATTTATATGGAGAATTACATAAAATTTCATTTTTAATGAAAGGTACACATTCCATTGACTCGTTACTAAGATTAGGGTAATATCAATCGCCATGCTTTTCAACAGAGGCAAGTCAAGTGTTGTTTCATTTTGATAGAAACATGAAAATAGGTTGAATTTTGAGGTGTGCATTTCTTTCTATTTGTCTCCCTAGCTACAAATTGTAGGAGACAAATTGAAGAAAATCCATACCTCTTCTTAACCTTCATTCCTCTGCTTCATAATCTCTTGCTTTCGTGTTCAATTTTCTTCATAATATTTTCTTTATATTGGTGTTCATAATAACATTGTAAGTGTATTATTAGTCTCCTTTTCCAATGATGATGGCACCAAAACTAAGAATTCATAACTTTTGAATCAACTGTAAAATTTTTCTCTAACTTTAACTGATGTGTTAAATATTGCTGCTTTACTCAATCCACATTTATGTTTTGGTTTATGGTTCCCTTTAATTATCAAGTATATTGTGCACAATATATATATATATATATATATATATATATATATATATATATATATATTTTTTTTTTTTTTTTTTTTTTTTTTTTTTTTTTTTTTTTTAGTGAAATGAAGTGAATAACATGATGAAATACCCCAAAAAGATAAAAACATTATGTTTCTAAAAATAATTTTCAATGAATGCATTTGATATTAACACCACCCAAGTATATTATTCTTGGACCCAAATGAACATTTCTAGTTTATTAGATTCATATTCATCCTTTGTATATACAACTTTAGTATATCAACAGACTGACACATCAATCTATATTCATATCAATGTACATGCTTTTATCTTTAATATTCTAATCTTCAGCAGTTGCTCAATAGCCAGAAACCAGAAAATGGCCATTAAGACAGCAATGTGAATAATGTCTAAGGACAGATCTGAAGAAAAGCTGCTGACCTGGTACTCTAGGTTTCTTATCAGATTCTTTAAATTGCTCTTGAAAGTGCACCATGAAACTGAAATTTCAATAAATGTGTCAATTTCAATGGGGAAGAAAAACAGTGTGGATGTCTAGTGTCTGTATGGAGTAACTCAATTTGGGAAACCAACCAAACAAACAAAACAAAAGTCTGATGAAGAGACTAATCATTAAAAGCAGGATGTACTCTTTTCTTGTTGCTTTGTAATGAACTGTTATTCTGAGCTAAGTGCACCTTTTACCTTTGGAATTTATTGATCAGGTCCTCATACCAAGTGAATTTATTGTACACTTTTAGTCTAAGTAATCAGTCTTTGATGCGAGTAAAAACATTCTCTACAGTTAGCATGAGGACATAGACTGCATGATAATACATAGAAAAAAAACAACATTGAAAATGTAATCTATTGCATGAAGTACTGCATCCTACAAAAAGTCTGAAATGCTCTAAATAACGGATCATGTTCTTTGACCCAAGTGTATCAAACAAGAGAGGGTCTGTTATGCAGAGACTAATATGGTAATCAATCAATAAGCTTGAGTGATGGTGAGTTGTTGGGTCTGGGGATAGTGACTTCATGGAGTTCTTTGTTCAAAGGCTAAGGGTTACTGGAGTTCACACTCTGTATGTAAAAACAAAACAAAAAAAAAAATGTTGCACTTAAAACTGCCCTAATTTGACGACCTTCGATTTCGATGTAAAAATTGTATTTCTTTTTTGAAACTAGCACTTTTATACTTGGGTGTGGTTAAACTATTTTGCTTATCAACCCCTTAATATTTGGGACTTATTTTGCTTCTTCCATGTTTGCAAAGCAGTGCTTTGTCAGTACACTAATTTGTTGTTTTTTTTTTATTTTTTTTTGTTTTTAAAGCAAAGATTGAGAATGGGCTACAATGTATGCTACCTGAGTTGGAGTGCATACCAGTAGAACAAGCCAGCACACTGTTAACACTGGGCAGTGTAACTATAATGCTTTCCAAAATTATCATCATTACTATCACAATGACTATCATGCTGATGATAATGCTTATGGTGTTAAAGATAATGATTGTGTCATCATGATAATAATCACCATCATTATCATTGTAATTTTTCTTTAAACTTGAACTCGAGTGTGGGCTGAGGGTTAGGCATATACTACATACAATTTCCCTTGTCACATTTGTAACATAAGACATTCTGGCAGCGAGGTGAATATTGTGGGTCAATCATATGAAAGTAAAATCGACAAAAAAATAAAAAATTCTATATCCCCAGTCTGCATTAATGGCTTTAATGGCCAAGTGCAACTTGGGCACATCCGCCCGCTTGTCGAGTGGAACTTTCAGGTCACGCAAGGAAGTACAGTGCATGTGCTTTTCCCCCACTGTCTTTGATGGACGATCATTATTCATACTCTTGTCTTCCATTGAAGTTTAATAAGTAGACAGACCAATTCACTATGTATATATTATGAATACTTATGGATCTTTTCTCCCTTCAAGGACCAATAAAAAAAGGTATTATATTCCATCCATCTACCTGTGTTCCATGCATTCTTGTACTTGTAATGCACTTTGCCTGCATTAATTGTTGACATGTTGGGTAAGTGGATGGCAAGCCTTGGGCAAGCTTTTTTTTTTTAATATAAGGAAAAACTATTTTTTATAAAGGAATGCATAGAATTTTAATCTTAAACTGGTCTATCAAGTCAAAGAATCTTTGACCTCAATTTAGAGTCATTTACTACTGCATGCACTTATCTGTCACAATGCGTGAAGTCCTCAAAATGTTTTTCCCCCTTTTTTGTCAATATGACTGTATCAAAGCTCATCAATTGAAAAAAAAAAGAAGAAAAAAGATACATACTTTTATATAAATAATATATACGCCGGATTTCAGATCTACCCTGTACAAAATAAGAGAGAGACAGCGTAAAGGCTGTGCTATAATCTCCGTTACTAAATAGTAGAATTTAGCTGCTGATGTTTGTGACAACTTCTATCATTGGAAAGTTGCAGGATTTTGTGAATCTATTTTTTTTTGTTTGTTTCTTCCATTCTCTGGGAGTTGACTGCATATCAAACACCACAGCTAATTGTAAGACTTTATTTCACATATTTTGTCCATTTTGGACCAGTTTCTGAGCTCATGAAATTTTTTCATTTTGTTGGATGATGAAAAATAAACAGCTCCCCCTGCAGGCGGGAATATGTACAGCCATCTCCCATTATAAGGAGATTTCATCTTTATGGGCACTTTTGCATCTGTGTAAACAGACAGATTAAATCTGGTGATTTTACATGAGGGCTTATGGCCATACACTGTACTTACTTTTCTAATACAACATTTGCTGCTACTACTGCAGCTATTACTGCTATTACTCCTCCTCCTGCATTATCTTTTACTACTACTACAGTAGTAGAGTAATGAAAATAATCCACTTTTGTTCCTACTTCTACCCTTACCATCAATACTACTACTCTTACTAACTACCAACTACTACTACTACAACAACTACTACTACTTCTGCAATTACTGCTACTACTACTGCTACTACTATTACTACTACTACTACTACTACTACTACTACTACTACTACTACTACTACTACTACTACTACTACTACAACAGCTACTACTACTACTGCTGCTACTACATTCTACTAATACTAATAATGTTATGACTAACTATGCTGCTACCACTTCTACTTCTAATTCTTCTTCCATTACTATTTCTTCTACTGATATTAATATTTCTAGTGTCAATATTTTTTCTTCAAGTTCTGATTTATTGGGCTAAAATTTCCCTTAATACCGATCCATCACCAAATTCCCTTTGTCAATGTCACACAAAGTGTAGAGGTCAGACCAGTAAAAGCACAATCAATAATGCCAACCCCAAAATATTGATTGAGAGAGATAAAAAAAAAAGTGTGTGTGTGTGTGTGTGTGTGTGTTTGGGGGGGGGGGGGGGGGGGGAGCAACTAGCTTGCTAACGGGATGGCAGGGCTAAGTACATGATCAGCATTCTGTCATAACACCTCACTGTCAAAACCTGCAGTTGATTTGATCTGTTTTACTGTTTGTTTCTATTTGTCTTCCTGTATGTGTGTTAATGTTTTCCATTTATCAATTTGGTAAAGGTATTGTTTACTACTGGGAGCAAAGATTTCAAAAATGTTACAACAGAAATATTACAACTGGCCTACATACCTGTAGGTCAATTGTATTAAAAAGAAAATCCTACGATATAAGATTTGCAATAAAGCCTAAAATACAAGGAGATATCACTATTTTTCTCAACAAACCACAACTGCAGTCCAATGGTTTATTCTGGAAACAATTTTATCGTAACTATTGTTCACATTCTGTATATACCTAACAATACTTAACATTGATTATACTGTTTAAAATTTTTACACTGGTTGTTTCTATTCTTCACTCACATTTTAGAACTATTTTGAAACACTGAAGCTGGATTTTTGTTTCATCTGCAAATGGTAAATGATGCCTTTAAGTCCACCTCATAGCCTTGGGCCTATCATGTGTAACTCCTATAGAAATCTCCTTCCTCATGCCACACTAATAACGTTCAATAATTACTACAGACCAGATCAAAACTAAAAGCTGACATTTGTCATTGAATACCACACAGTACACTTTCAGATCACGTTTAAGTTCTTTCACAAATGAATAGGGTGATTAATCAACAAAACTAATGTGTACAGAAAGTTTCAGAGAAGATTGGACCTAAAGAAGATTCTTGGAATTGAAACAAAAAGGTCATATTTTCAGGAGAACATGATATTTATCAGAAGCATGTGTTCAAATAAGATGAGTGGATGAAGTCCTAAAAAAAAAAGAATTATGTGACATAGTAACACATCTTTACTTGTAATGATATCTTTTATATACCATTGCCTAAAAATAATAACAGATACACATTTTCTTCATATCATATGTTATTATGGAAGCAATGATTTATTTTCAATGCACTTTAGGGGTGCATTCAAATTTGATGATCCTCTGGCTTCAACTGAATTGTTATACTTTGTACATTCTGTGTACATTTATATTGTTTGTTTGTTTGTTTTTTGTTTGTTTGTTTGTTTGTTGTTGTTGTTGTAGTAGTAGTAGTAGTTGTTGTTGTTGTTGTTGTTGTTGTTGTTGTTGTTGTTTTTTTTTTTTGGGGGGGGGTTAAATTCCAACAAAGTAACAAAAGGATCTTGCATGAGTGCATACTGAAATTACAACATTGTGCAAGAATTGCTATCATATGAAAAACAACTTTTAAAAATCCTTTGTAAAAGAAGTGTGAAAAATAGGCCCTCTTTGAAGGCATTAGAATGATATAGGAACATTTCTCGATCAAGATGCATGGGCAGTGATTTTCGAAGTATTAATTCTGCTCAGTCATTGCACTTCTTGGTGTAATGCTTCTCAGGGTTTGGGTAACGATCCACAAGAAACTCTCGCTTCTCGTCTGGTAAGTCTTGCACCTGTTCCTTGACTGTTTTTTCTCTAACGCTTCTTGAATCATTATTGATTTGGAACGCACGCCAAAGCACCGCCTTGTTCTCAATTCAATCCCTTTGTAGCATTGGCACTGTACTCTGCCAATGCTTGACCTTTTAATGCTCTTTCACAAGCTGTAATCAATGCCGTCATTACCAATGGCAACTACACAAAAATGTCAAGTATTACTTGGTGTGGAATTCTTCCCTTACTTTGCCCGAAATAATGGAAAAACAACTGAGCCGCCATTTTGTTCATATGTGGATTTATTATCACCTATCTCCTGTCGGTAATCACTTGACATTGTCATGAATGCTATGTCTGTCAGGGAAATTTACAAGGAAGTGAAATTGAGCATAGCGGCAACAAAAAATGACAGAAATAACTTGAGATTTTACAGTGTAGTACAAGTGGCATCATTGGTATTTCAACACATTTCCCACAAGCACCAAACGGATATGGTATAGAGTACAAGCGGAGATTATATTTCATATGTAATAGTGAAGCAATAGTAATAATAATGAAGTATTTCAAGAGTTTTATCTCAATGATTTGACTCAGTTCCTTTTAATTTAAGATATATGTGATTGGAGCTGGTGAAAAACAGAAAAAAAAAATGTTAAGATAACATGGGATACTTTTTTAAGAGTAACCTCTGGAATATCTCTTCCTAAGAATCTTATCTAACAAGTTAAGAATCACTAGAAAGATTCTATTTTGCTTTCATATTTGATGTGCAGCCTTAAAAATTCTTTAAAAATGGCGTTTAACATGTGTTGTTCGTTTTGCGAACAAATTCTTCATGTCTTGTTCAACATGAAGTCAACCAACTTGTTTCACTTTACCCTATGAAATCTTGTGAGGAAAAGTTTTCTGAGCAATCAAACTTTGTTCACATGTCCTTAAAGGAACACATCCATAATTTATCACCACTCACAAAAAAAAAAAATAATAATAATACTTGCACATGCGTTTTCTAAAATCTTCTTCACATTCACTCCTATTTCAATGATTTCAAATGAAAGTTGTCTAGCCCCCTCCTCCCTCAAAAAAACAAGAATTACATTGGTAGAAGGCTTCAACTGTATGCAAACTATCAACTGTTTATTGAACTAGCATTGCTTGTTTTTAATTAATCCCCCCCCCCCCCATCCCCCATTCAATTTCAATATCTCAGGTTTGGCAAGATGATGGGGCTGGAAGTTACTCTTATAATCCACCCAATTCTCTGCATCATCTATCTTAAATTTACCAGCAGTAAATATCAGTGGAAATGCTTCTATCAAGGATGGGTCCAGTACTCATTTACCCATTCCTTACGAGATATGAATCACATCAAAATCTTTGCACACATCCTATCAGTTTTCCCATGGACAAAAAATTAAAGGGATGATACAGTTTTGGTTGAGATCAAATTAAATGTTTCTAACAATTTTTTTGTGGGTGAGACAATGAGAAACCTCCTAATATGAAATATGAAAAAGCACACGATTCTAAGAGTAATTCAATATTTATTTGATGAAAATTGGTCTTGAAATGGCTGAGATATCAAAAAAGAAAAAAAAGAAAAAACAGTGATCCTAATGAAAGGTGGGACCCACCTTTTATTACAACTGGTTTGTTTTACCTTGTTTTGGGATATCTCAGCCATTCCCAAACTGATTCATCAAATAAATGTTGAATTTCTCTTAGAATGGTATGCTCTGTACTATTTTGTAAGTAGTTTCTTGGTATCTGGCAAAAAGTTAAAAGCCCAATCCTCATCTCCACCAATACTGTACCATAGATCCCTTTAATACATTGTATTATATTGGATCAAAATGAAACTGATCTAGTTGTGGTGATGTACATGTCTAGATACACTGCAAAAAGTCCAGTGTTAAATAGTGAACACCAAGCTGGTGTTAAATTTTCAGTGCTCATTTATGGTGTTAAATTAACACCTACGGGTGTCATTTCCAAATTTAAAACTGTTTTTTGAAGAGTTTCTTAGTAACTGCACTTCTTGTTGATTTTTAATTTAAACAAGACAATCAAGAATTTTACATTAAAATACTAGATTTTTGAAAAAATGTGAAAATAAATTTACACCAAAGTAACACCAGCTGGTGTGGTCCCTTATTGAAGCTGGACAGGTGTTAAACCATTGATATTAACACCAGCAAATATCAAATCAACACCATGTGGTGTCATTTTTGAATTAACACCAGTACAGTGTCAAAATAACACCAGGTACAGCGTCAAATTAACACCACGAAGTGTCAGGTGAACACTTTTCAACACCATCACAGTGCATTCTTAACACCTGTGGGTGCGGTCCTTTATTGAAGTTTGATCGGTGTTAGATTTAACACCCCTGGTGTTAAATCTAACACCAATGTTTTTACAGTGTACCATAGAGGGAGTAGTTGATAATCAAGACTGATGCATGTAATCTATTTTAATGGTGTGTGTCTTACAGCAAACTTTCAAAAGTGTATGTGCAATATATGGAAATTTTAGTGAGGAAAAGTTAATGACTGCAGGTTGTACAGTCTAGAGTTCTGTTAGTTGGATTGGTAACAATTCACGCCAAACTGTCAGGTTCATATGAGGAAAACGTGTATAGAAGAGGTGGATTTGGTTTAATACTAATGTTAAATTATACATTTTCTGCACGATACAAGGAAGCATATCAGGAAAATACATTGTTACATTTGAATAAAGTTTTAAGGAAATGTTAGAGTATGGGTGATACACCTTATATCTGTGCAAACTATATGGCATTGTTGAGGTTAATCCGATGTCAAATATTGATTGCATTCAACGAAATAAACATAAAATTGTATTTAATAGAAACTCGGTCATGTAAAAAAAAAAAAGTGAATCACAGCATAATGCATTCACTTAAGGGATCCCTTTGCACTTTTATTTGTTTTCATGATTTGACAAGTTTCGTCGCAAATTGAGTTAACTCCACTCTCGTCAATTTGAGATAATTGCAATTAAACCTGCCCCCCCCCCAAAAAAAAAAGTAAAAAAGAAGAAAATAATAAGAAATGAAGAGTTTGTTTGCAAAAACCGATAAGTCCATTTTTGAAGATTTTGAAGTACGGTCTCTGTCATAAAGTACAAAATAATACCTTTTAAATGATATATTGGTCACTACATATAGAGGTACATTTTTGAAGTTATGGTCAAAAGAAGCCAATTTTTTCTTATCATTCTCTTTATTTTTCTTGACCTTTAATCGCGAATATCTCCATTTGGCAAATATGGACTAATCGGTTTTTGCAAACAAACTCTTCAAATATATGATACTATTTATTACAACTTCCAGAATAGTCCTTCTTATACAATAAGGAACAGATGGAAGATTTTAATTTATTTGCTCTATGATATAACAATTGAGCAAAAAGTGTTTCAACAAGGCTCTTAACCTGATTTGCATTTAAACTCACCATTTATACCCCAAACCTAGGACATGACAGGATTAGAGAGACATATCGTCATAGTAATGACACTGCTGTCAGTCACTGTGTGCAAGCATGCATCAGGCAAGATATCAACTATTCCAATCTCACATCACACAACATGCACATGCATACAGTATTCATGCCCAATGCCCAATACATGTAAGAAACAATGATAATACAATGTTTCCTGTTTAATATGCTTTCAAAAGGAAAACAAAATGATATAAAAAATGATTATACTGTGATTATGGTCTACATAGTATTTTATATATCTTTTTTTCGGGGTTGCACACTAACCCATTTTTTTTTTTTTTTTCTACTGGTTTGACCTGTCTGTTGAAACAGTAGGTACTGTTTTTCCATTTTTTTAACTGGTCCATTCCGGAAATAGTTACTGGTCCGACAGTGATTTTACCTGTCGGACCAGTGCCAGTGTGAAGCTTTGTCTGTTTTATACTTCTTTTGCCAATGCAGAGACAACACTCAGGGTTGCAGTTTTGAGTATTAAAAAAAAAAAAAATGCATAATTAGCAACTATTGTAGACGCATGTTTATCCAATCATTCTTCCATTCCTTTCAGGTAAAAATATGCCGAACCATTGAAGAAAGGACAAAAAAAAAAAATAAAATAAACATTGATGTGGCACCAAGACTCTGAAGCTAAAATCAAAAGAAAATGAAAAACGAGAAATCACACCATGCAATGCAAAATGAAGAAAGGTGTTTGTTGTTTTTCATCGTTTTGTCTTGTTTTTCTTATCAATCATGTCCATAGCTACACTCCCTGTCTAGAGAGGAGAGGTGTCATTACAATTATATTTGGCTGATTTTGATGAATAAAAACTGATATTTATCAAAATCATTCTCTCTCTCTCTCTCTCTCTTCCCACTTCCCCATTTCAGAATCTCATACACAACACATAAATATCCTCCTCTTTACTTCTTTCACATACTTTCTGATTTCTTTTCTTTATACTTTTTGAACACTCTTTTTGTTTTTCTCTCTCTCCCATTTGAATTTCTCTCACATTTTTTGTTAGTTATCATTTCTTGCCTATAGATAACTCTTATTCCCTTCCTTTCTTTCTCAGATTCAATGCATATATCAGTCGCATAGTAAAATGTCACAAACCATCTGCAAGAATCAAAACAAAATTCAAGCATTTCAGAAAGAAATTTTAGCAAGAAATCAATATTGTATGTGTGCAACACACACACACACACATTAAAGGGTGTGCACAGTTCTGGTCAAGGTGAGGATTTAGCATTTAATGCTTTTGTGAAATATTCAGAAACTGCTCTATGAGATGTCAAAGAGCATGCAATTCTAAGGGGTGTCGAAAGTTTATTTGATGAAAATCGGTTTTGGAATGGCTGAGACATCCAAACACAAGGTAAAACAAAGAGATCCTGATAAAAGGCATGGCCTGTCGCCTTTTATTATAATCAATTTTGGGGATATCTCAGCCATTTGAAAACCAATTTTCATCAAATAAATGTTGAATCCTTCTTAAAATTACATGCTCTTTCATATTTCATAAGAGGTTTCTCATTATCTCACTTTGGAATGTTTAAAATGAATGAAAAATGAATCCCCACCTCAACCAGTACTGTACAGTCCCTTTAAGCTGTGCAAAGTATACACTGACTCACCGATTCTGCCACTAACACCAGCTACATAATGGTATGAAAGCAGTTGCATGGGGAAGAATAACAGATGGGAAGAATTCATAATTTTTAACCAGTTTATCATCATTTGAACATACTGCAACTTTTATATCTCTGTGATCATTATTGATTACATTTATATTACATAAATTAACAACCCACTCGGTGCACAGAACAATGACAAAAAAATATAAAAATGTACACATAAACCACATCCACAGACATGCATACACACATACACACACACACACACACACAAACACAAATTAACTGCTTGAGAGACATTGTCATGACGCATCAATCACAAAGATCACTAAGAAGCTCATATGTAGAGCAATATCACAATCATTGCACACATTTTCATTCACAAATCCATCTGAAATGCTGTCAAACTACCCAATACATGATGTTGTTCACCCTGATAAATGGAGGCACATCACATGATCAAAAGTTAACATTTTCACTATACGAGAGGCGAGTCTGTGCTTATATTGACGAACAAAGATGAGAAAGAAAAAAAAAAAAGACGAGTGAGTGTCTTTTTTTTTGGGGGGGGGTGTAGGCTTTAAACAGGATTCCTACATGTTTGGTTTGGCTCTTTGTTTGTATTTTGTTTAGTAAGTTTTAATGAAAAAAAGATATTAAAAAAGGAAAAAAAAATGAAAACAGGCTCTCCTCTGGTGATAAAGTACATATTCCTGCCACAGGATGTCAGGTTCCAAATCAACACTGAATAAGGAGGAACGACGCTGAAATAATTGGTGGTACTGCAGCTAAAACCGCCTATAAGCAAAGTGAATTGGAAGACATTTGCCCTGTATTGTAAGGTAGTAAAATATATGAAGAGTTTGTTTGCAAAAACCGATAAGTCCATATTTGCCAAATGGAGATATTTGCGATTAAAGGTCAAGAAAAATAAAGAGAATAATAAGAAAAATTTGGTTTCTTTTGACCATAACTCCAAACATGTACCTTTATATGCAGTGACCAATATATCATTTAAAAGGTATTATTTTGTACTTAATGACAGAGATTGTACTTCAAAATCTTCAAAAATGGACTTATCGGTTTTTGCAAACAAACTCTTCATATAGTCTGCATATTCTACATGAAGCTAAATACACACGTTTACATATCAAAATGTATAGCTCGCAAGTTAAACACGCACCTGCATGACCTCACTGAGAGCATTTCACATAATTTCCATTTCATTTTAATAAAATAACTTTTAAACTGTCATTGAATACTGTAATCATTCGAGGCATGAAACTTGCAAATCGAAGCCAACTACTTTTTTTTTTGTCAATACATAAAACTTTTGCAAATTGCTGCACATTGAAAGAAATATAGGCCTGCAACCATGTTCTGAATTGTGTGGACAAAATGTTCATGTGCATTACACTTTTGCTAATTGTGCATGTCTCCTTGCAATATTCACCAAAATTAAATGCATGAGAAAATATTTCTGATTATATGTAAAACACGTCAAATTAGTCATTGTTTCCAGTACTTCTAAAATAGCATTCAGTGCCAATGACATTTTCTCTTTTTTTCTTTTTTTTTTTGGCAAATCTATTGAATTGCCATCCTTCAGGAAGACTATATCTTGTACAAACTTTCCATGTGTACAAATGATATCTGATGCAAAAAAAAAAAGTTTACCTGGGGGTCCCTTCCTGTTTCAAGAGGTAAAAATAACATGTTGTGAAACCATCCCCAAGGTATCATCCTGTTTAACCCGTTGAGGATGGACTGTTTTTGCTACAACACGCATTTCCTGTAGACACCTGCCCGAGTATACTCGGGACTCGTCCTCAATGGGTTAAAAGAAGGGTTCCTTATTATCAATGTCTTGCTAGAAGAGAAGGCAACTATACTATTTGTTATTACCTTGTGACATTCAAAATTCTTTCTCCTTGTCAACAATTATCTTCAATATGTTGCCTGATTTAAAGGCCCTGTTTACCTCTTGGGAGCAGAGATTTAAAAAAAAATGTTCAAGATATTACATTTGATGCATATGTGTAGGTAATTCATATCATAAAATGTCCTACCATATAAAATGTTATTTTGCAATAAAGCCTACAATATAATAAGGTGTGACTACTTTTCTCATTAAAACATAATTGTATACAGTTTAGTATGAAAACATTTTTATTATGAATATTGTTTACATTTTGTATATTTAACAATACTTAATATCATTTGAAGAGTTTGTTCGCAAAAACCGATAAGTCCATATTTGCCAAATGGTGATATTTGCGATTAAAGATCAAGAAAAATAAAGAGAATAATAGGATAATTTTTGCTTCTTTTGACCATAACTTCAAAAATGTACCTTTATATGTCGCGAACAATATACCATTTAAAAGGTATTATTTTGTACTTTATGACAGAGACCGTACTTCAAAATCTTTAAAAATGGACTTATTGGTTTTTGCAAACAAACTCTTCAATTATACTTGTTCAAATTTTTACATTGTTTTATTTTTCTATCCCTAACTCACATTTTAGAACTATTTTGAAGCATTACTGCTGGGTTTTTATTTCGTCTGCAAATGGCAAATTATGCCTTTAAAGGCCCTCATACCGCTGTATTCGTGATTGCAAGTGCAAGACGAGCTATCATAAAACCCGTGTCATCTCCTGAAAGGCCTTTGTATAGAGGTCTGCAAATGCGATCAGCACTCGTGAGCATTGGAGGAGACTTAATGACCACACCAATCCTGCTGAATAATTCAGTGAGATATGATTCAGTCTGTCGTTTCAACCAATGAAACTGCCTAGAGTTGCCCACTGGAGATGAGTGTTAAAAAAAAAAAAAATGAGAGTTCTGCATTGAAGCTTCATTGAGAAAGGGATCTGGTGATTGGTTGTGATTCTTGCTACTAGTTGCTCGGAGCAGATTTGAATAATTCAAACGCATAAATTAGAAAACTCTGAGTAGGCACAAGTTGGGACACTCCAAAGGGTCTTCACCCCTCTATGGAGTTTGTCATTTATTACAACCCCTGGTCACATCCATTGCATTCCTTTACAACAGCAGTTGCTTCGCTGAGTGTGAGTGTGATACCTAAATGACTCTTTGAAAATATCATTATGCTTATTCCTTTACTGCTACGGGTATCTCATTAATATCAACTTATAGTATGCTGTCTACGGTATGCACTGGTCTGGTAAAAGCCGAAAGGGAAATACCCTTCCACATCCACATTTACCATAATTTGATACCATCTACAGAATATATTGCCGTGGCATTTCAAATCCTTTTTATTTTTGTTCCACTTACAATGAAGTGTTATACAGAGCACTTGATACACATCTACTTCTTCAAAACCCCTTCCTTTTTTCCTCTCAAAAGTACAGCATTCTTAAATATCCAATTCTCAATCAGTTATTTCTGTTGGTTTAGAAATATCCAAATTTGGTAAGTGACTAAGTCTGTATTATAATTATTTCTAACAGAATCTGACTATAAGTGGAAAGTTTTTATCTGGTGACAAAATGTTGGTTTGGAAATGCAAGGCCACATCATTGAAAATTTATTAGGATATTAATATACAATCACCAAACAAATTTGTTGAGATCCACCGTAATTACGTGCACATGTGGGTGGGTGGGTATATCTGTGTGTGTGTATGTTGGGGGGGGGGGGGGGGGGAGCTGCCACTAAGTATTGTGAATGCTACTTATTTACATCATATCATGCTTTCTTTCATTGAAATGCTATAAGAAGTCAAAAAGGAGAAAAAAAAAACACAACATAACTGATGATATAATAAAGGGAAAAAATGCAAAGGATAGCATAATGAACAAAAGAAAGCTGCTCTACTATACCTAATCATAGGAGGCTGGCCAAAGAGCCATAACAGGAAAGGAATTCAACACGGATGTCAGATAACATGTCCACTTCCCCTACATATTAGATATCTGTCCAGAAACTCAGGAAAACCAAAAGTGACCTTCTACACAATACTAAGCTTTTCAAAGAATGGAAAACAAAACAAGAACAATAACATTTCCAATGAATGTGTGTGTGTGTGTGTGTGTGAGACAGAGAGAGAGAGAGAGAGAGAGAGAGAGAGAGTGTGTGTGTGTGTGTGTGTGTGTGTGTGTGTGTGTATGTTTCCATACAGATTGAGATGATGGTGACCTAGTATGTAGAGAGACTTAATGTTGATCTAGAAAAGGTGAAAACCCTGGATCTTTGTTAGGTATTCTGTCATTTAGTGAGTAAACTGCTCATAAATTGTTTTACTTTATAAGCAACTTGAAGATCATGGGTGATATAGGTTTTTGTTTTCTTTGTTATAAAGTTTTGGGTGGGAAATCTGAAGTGAAATTGTCCCATCTTGCTGTTGGCTACACATTGGTACTCGCTGTGAGTGTATTATGTGATGCCAGGAGGTGTTTACACAGTTTGTCTGTTTCTGCAAACAGTTTTCTGCGAAACATGGTAATGAATGTAAGTGAAACCACTTGATAAAATACTCAACAGGAGATTGTGGGCGTTTTCTCCTTGAATATATTATGTTTTCAGTAATATGCCAACTAGTCAAGTTAGTGGTGCCAATTTGAGGAGCAGCCCAACAATGGCTCCCTGTGTGTGCTTGGTCACTGGTAACCTTATCAGGTCATTGAATGACCTCAAAGACGGCCAAAATTAAACAGAATTACCTTCAAGTCTAAACACAGACTTGATCTCATGTAGTCTATATCCCTACAGACCTCATTTTACATTCTACAGTTTGTTTTTACAGGAAGCTAGTTTTCAATATCTAGACTTTTTTTTGGGGGGGGGGGGAAGGCATGTTGGCTTTGCATGAATCTTGTGGTTTTGCTTTGATTTCTATAACTATAATTTGAGCTATGCTGGGCTATACATGTGCCCTTATAGGTTCCGTTTACCTTTGGGAGCAGTGATTATAAAAATGTTCAAGATACCACATTTGAAGCATATGCATGGGTTCGTTGTACCATAAAACATCTTACCATAAAATTTTTGCAATAAAGCCTACAACATGAGGAGATATCAGTATTTTTTTTTTCCAGTAAACCATAACTGCAGAAAGTTTAGTCTGGAAGCATCTTTATCATTACTTTTGTTCACATTTTGTATATTAATAAGCAATGCTTACCAGTGATTTTCACAGTGGTTGTTTCTATCCCTATCTCATATTTTGGAAGTATTTTAAAGCACTAATGCTGGGTTTTTGTTTCTTCTGCAAATGGTAAATTATGCCTTTAAATCTCCACCAGTCATCTTGATAATGAGACAAGATTGGCATTTATGCTATGTTTACAAAGGTGATAGTAAAGCCTTGTCCTCCCTTACTCACTTCCTGCAAATTTTCTCTTTTTCAAATATAAGAATGAATTGGACTTGATATAAAAAAAAAAAGATAGCAACCACAACAAACAAGACACGCAATGATTCATTCAAATAATGGATTTTTGTATCCCCCCTCAAAAAAAAAAAAAAAAAAAAAAAAAAATTCGTAGAAGATGAGTCCCGAGAATATTCTGGCAGGTGTCTATGGGAAATGTGTGTTGTAGTGCAAAATCAGTCCGTCCTAAACGGGTTAAGGGTCTGAGTGTGATCAGACTAACCTTGAGGCAACAGACACTCTTTGTTCCCTTCCATAAGATGATTTTTCCAGTTGCAGATCAGATTACCAAACAAGTGGCGAGGTTCAAGTTTGTACATCTTTAGAAGGGGGTCTGTCATGTTACTCCACTGGCAATATTCCCAAGACATATCCTTTGATTTGAAATCCATATCTTACTATGATACAATAAAATTAAAGAGACAAGTATCAGATGTGTAATTACCTCATCACTTTAACCCCCAATGACCCAGGTTCTCAATATTCCACTGATACTGTGTAAAGGAAAGTTATCAGTGGCATTGAAAGTGTTAGAGCAATGGCTGTCAGCAACCTGTTTATTCTTTTTTCCATGACCTTGTCATTTTCAGTTTGTTTGAAGGAAACATATTTCACTGAGAACCTTATCATGCTGACCAAACACCAAGACAATACCATTGCTATATCAGGTATGCTTTACTATTTCACATTGCAAACAGAAAGACACATACAAAAATGGGATATGAATTAAAAAAAATCATTTTGAAAGAATTCAATTGCACGCAATCTCTTTTAATAAATACTATAGAGGTGTCACTGTACTGTGTCTCAAGTGATCATGGGTGACTTGTTGGTATTTCATGTATACAAGTGCAAGTAATACCCTTTACAATAATAGTATGATATAGCATTATAGAAATTGTAGTCAAGTTCTCCTTTGCTGTTTGTGGTACATGTATTACTGTACATTATATACATCATATTTCGCAAGCAACATGCTTCCTGACTTGGCACTTAAAACACAATTTTGAAAAGCAGGGTTAAAGTTGCAATCGAGAAACAAAGCAATGAAATGAATAACCATGCCCTCTAGGAGAAAGATATTAGCAGTTTCCCAAGTTTCAGACAAAATACTATATATTTCTGATTTTTGAGGTAATATTTTTGGCAAGTTGATTTAGTTTCATTTATAAGCTGACTCACAAATTTTGAGAAAATGAAATGACCTTGACATTGTGGCAATAGAGAGAGAAGCAAAACCAATAAATCAGGAAAGACTGGTGAATGTCTACTTTAACCCGTTGAAGACGAGTCCCGGGAATACTTGGGCAGGTGTCTATGGGAAATGCATGTTACAGCAAAATCAGTCTGTCCTCGGGCTCGAACGGGTTAAGGAGTAATAATTTTCCGGATTCAATGCCTTCATAAATGCTTAAAATAATGATGAAAGGATCCCATCCACAACAACAACAAAAAAACATTAGATGATATACTATCCTACAGCAAACCCATTTCCAGTGATTAGCAATCGAAACTCCAAGTACAAAGGTGTGTTCCACCACTTTTATCATCATTATCCTCATTAATGTTGATATTACAATTCTACATGATTTGTAACAACGGTGTATGCGCGCCTACAGGCCTTATTGGCTTTTTATGTATACACCATTTTCCATTTTACTTGTTGCCTTTTGTAATCTGAAACAATTCATGACTGTAATTCTGATGTTGTTGTTGTGGTTTCTTTTACATGTCATTGCTTTTTAGGTTCATCTGTAACACCGAATGCTTCATGTTGTTTTCATTGTGACTGAAATGGAAATAAACGAATTGAAATTGAAATTGAAATTGAAACATTAATTAACATGCACACCCAAGTAAATTCAGAAGTCCTACTTTGTGTCATTGATTTTGTTTCCTTTTTATGGAAATAGAATGCATCTTCTCAGCTATCAAACTGAACTATAAACATCCTTCTCTTCTAGAGACTGTGGAAAACTTCTCCTACTTTATTCAGTTTTCCTGTCAAAGGACTGGAAGGAAAATTCAGTGACACATTCACTGAATGTTTCTGATTTTCAGTGCCAACTACATGTGGTTCTTCTAAATCTGCTTATCAAAAAACGCTATCCAACCTCCAAATCCACACATATTACACAATATGATGAGCAATACATAGAGAAATTATTTAGATTTTACAAAAGTATACCTTTAAGTGAAAAAAGGCTATGGGAGATATTCAATCATGTTTGTGTGTGTAGCAAGAGTAGATGGACTTTCACACTGCCGGTATTCCCAAAGAGAAAACATTATTGTTAACTCACCATGACACTTACACAAGAGGAAGATAGGTGTATGATAACCTACAATTGTATGATAAGGACTTTCTATGGCAGATTGCTTTGGACTTCTACGAGTTATCAACAAATGGTATTCTAACAAGGTTTGCAAACATACGGCATAGATGTTGAAAGTCTATTGAAGATCTTTTTTAGAAATATTTTGTTGCTTGCTAACCAAAAAAGGTCTACATAATTATAGTAATTTCAGAAGGTGTTTTTCAGTTAGTGGCCTGCAAAGCTCTACTCCCCTCTTTGGTCTCCCATTTTTTGTTTTATTTGTTATTCATTTACTTGTTTATTTATTTATTTATTGATTGATTTATTTACTTATTTATTTATTTATTTATTTATTTATTTATTTACTTATTTATTTATTTATTTATTTGTTTAAGGAGGTGTTATCAAATTTTAAAAGAGGATGTCATCGATATTTTCGACAAGTTTTTCTATTTAAGAATTATCTGTAACTCCTTAGAATAGCTTCTTTTCTTTTCACAGGTTAGAGCATTTGGATTGAACATACTCACTTGAAGCTCTTCCGATATCGCTGAACATGTCAAGTGTCTTCAAATTACCCCAAAGGAAACTAAAATCCTGCTCAGGCTGAAATGGATACCACTGGAGATGTACTAGTACTTTCCTTGTAATTAAAGGTACAGAAGGCTATACACTTTTGCAGGCCAAGCCCTTGATTGAAAATGACAGTTTCAGTTTACAGAGTGGTACATTTGAAGAGTTTGTTTGCAAAAACCAATAAGTCCATTTTTGAAGATTTTGAAGTACGGTCTCTGTCATAAAGTACAAAATAACACCTTTTAAATGATATATTGGTCACTACATATAAAGGTACATTTTTGAAGTTACGGTCAAAAGAAGCAAAAATTTTCTTATTATTCTCTTTATTTTTCTTGACCTTTAATGGCAAATATCTCCATTTGGCAAATATGGACTTATCGGTTTTTGCAAACAAACTCTTCATTTGTAGAATACAAACATGCACAAACACAAGCAGATAGAGATACTCCAGAAAACCAGATATGTCTAAATATACATTATATGCAAAGACACACGTTTACACACACACACACGCACACACACACTCCAATGCACTAAACTCATTAACATGGATTATAATGCAAAGTGTATCTTGAATTTTGCAAAGACTTCAATCAATCTTTTAGTACCAATGTTCTTGGTTTTTAAGGCCAATTTCATTTCCAAAGTTAGCCTACAATAACATTTACAAGCTTATCTTTTCTTTTCCATCAGATTGTGAAGTATAGGCAAAGTCTCACAAATTAAGACTTTAATTTTGCAGATATTGTTCAATTTACAATTCAATATTGAAATCACACTGATCCTTTAAGGCATGTTAAAAAAAAAATCCTTGTGATCTCGACTTGAGTCAATGAATATCAAAATCAAACTGGGCTTTTAAAGTGATAATATAGAATTGGAGGAAATGAGGATTGAGCTTTAATCTTTTTGTGAGATATCAAGAAACCACTTGTGAAATAGTATAGAGCATACCATTCTAAGATGAATTAATTTGATCAAATTTTGTTTTAGAATGGCTGAGACATCCAAAAACAAGGTAAAACAAAGTGATGGTAACAAAAGTTGGGTCCTACCTTTTACACGTTTATTAGGATCGCTCCGTTTTGGGTATCTCTGCCATTTCGAAACCAATTTTCATCAAATAAATGCTGCCTTCTTCTTGGAATTAGTAATTTATGCTCTTTCATTTTTCTCATAAGAGGTTTCTCAATATCTCACCCCAAAATGTTAGAAACCTGAAGTTAGGTCTCAACCAATACTATTAATTATGATCCTTTAAAGGATATACAAAGGAAGAATTGAGGATTTGGGGCTTGTGGTTTGATAAAGATAGGAATAGGATGTGGGGGTAGTCATTAATCTAATTGTAGCATAGAGCATTTTTAACTCAGGGTCAACAGACCACAGACACCCAGCAGAAACAGCTGGGGCTGTATAATAAAGCATACACTAGCACATATATAGGCCTATCCACATGTACATGTACTAGTAAGAGAAAATCATCTATAGATGTATATTTTCTAGTTCATGTGTGTGTGTGTGTGTGTGTGTGTGTGTGTGTAAGTGTATATGCATGCCATAACAACATATAGTATGACTACTATGAGGTGTTCATGATTAACATTTCAATTACACCCTTCTCTCCCCCTCAAGATTTTTATATCTTTATTTATTCTTTTTAATTTTTGGGAAAAAATGGTTGGGGCATTGAGGTGTTTATTAAAATTGAATTGGAGAGAAATTGTATCGATTTTGCAGATTGCCGTCCCCCTCCCCCCCCCCCCAAAAAAAAAAAAAAAAAAATCTTGTTCTATCTGTCAACACACATGTATACCACTGCATGCAACTTATTCTTGATAAAAAACTTTAAAATGTTGGTACTTTACTCTCCATGCACATTCATGCAACATGATTCCCTATTTGGGAAGCAGATAGACTGACCCCTTTAATAAGTGTGTCCTCAGCCCACCACTCCTGGCACAGGGTTGCCTTATTAGGCCAGGGCTGTCCTAAGTGTCTGGTGTGTGGCAAGTCGTTTGATACAATTGTACAAACCGCCTGACCCTGTTTGAAATATTGCATTTGTATGCCCCAAATGAATACCAATCATCACCATCAATTTAGATTACTGTCACAGGAGCAGAGTCTAATCGAAATGCAGGCAAAATGCCTATCTCTGGTACACTTTGATTCTAAAATAGACTCGAAGACATACGATGTACCTTGGCCATAATTATAAGTAGGCCTACATTGTAGTTTTCATTTAAGAACATCGTAAGTACATACGTATTTTGTTAATTTGATACCAGGAACAGAGTGTAATTGAAGTGCAATGTATGTACATGTAATTTAATCTGTTTTGCATTACATTTAAATGCAAAATCAGGCTCACAATTTAACCTATCTCATCACTTTTTGAATCATTGTACTGGAGTTTTACACACTTCTTATAAGATTATTATGAGATTAATCCTACATTGTTTTCATGATGGATGCTATGAAAAATTTCATACAAAGGACTTGTTAATGTCCATCATTGTTACTAAATATCTGCCTTTTATTTCCCGAGTATATTTTAAAACACATTGCAGAGTTGAATACTGAGAGCTAGAAATAAAATTAATGCACCTAGACTTTCTAAACATGAAGATCTCTTATAGAGGTAGTACACAGCATACCCATCTTCCATACCCGCAGCCTGCGTCAAAAGCAACGCACTCTTGGATTTCCAAATGGCTGAGGATGAGGAGCAGGGAAAAGTAGACTAAGCAAATAGCAAAGTATGTTTTCACAGAGGAATTGGTTTATAGCCCCAGACCTCGACTCAAGACAGGGGACTCGATGCCTGCGAGACATTGGAAAGGAATCCAGTCTACATTGTCAAATTATGCAGCTGATTAAAACTAGGGAATTTCCCCACCCCTCCCTCCTCCCCTTCCCCCTCCTCCCATCTCATAAGACTCCTCTACTCCCTCTTCTATGTAAAATCAAGAGATCACACCTTTCAGAGACTTCACAGAAATATGTGATTCATCTGTCTGATCAGAGATGCTATCATTTCTCACATGTGAATCAGGATTTCTCATCAACATTTTGTCCTGTTGGGTTTTGTGTGGGTGTGTGTATGTGTGTGCATTTTCCTCAGATCCTTCAAACGGCCATGGTACCATCTATGAATAGCACAAAGGCAAGGTTTGACTTCGTTGCATTTTGCCTAAGTTGCTTATTTTTTTCTTGGAAAAGAATGGCTTTATCTATTTCATTGGATGTATTTTGAGTAGCATTACATCAACATACGTAAAAAGAAAGCTCCGTCAAACAAGAATATCCTCACAGACTTAAAAACTTGTTATTTCTGTTTTTTCTGTTCTGGTTTGATGTTTTTTGTGCGTTTTTTTTTTAATGGCCTATACCACTGAGTGAGTAATTAAATCCTTAGCAAAATACAGTGGAAAGGTTCACTGGGAGATACAGCAAACTTAATTTTCATGTGATGAATTATGGCTAAGAAAGTTTAGACATGTTTGTGTTCACTCATCATTCTACATAATGGCATTTTGTTGCTTATAATTTGGGTCACACTCAGGATGGAGGGAAGACACAGAATTAGGCCAAATATTAAATATTCATTAGCATAAACTGTATAAACTAATTCTACAAAAACGTTTTTTTTTCCCTCCCCACAACATGTGGAAACCAAGCCAAGGCAGAATTAATTACCAGCATACTGCAGCTTGGGAGTCAATGGTGATCAATGGAGAGAATCAATGGTCAAGAACACGGTATACATTATAATTGCAGCATGCCGTATATCATTACTCCAAATGCACAAATGGTCATTAAACCCCTCTGGTCAGTACTTCTGCCCAACCTCCCTCCCCCCCCCCCCCCCCAATGCTTCACATACTCTGTACAAGTGACCACAATGGTTGTACATGCCTGTTGTTGTTTTTTCTCTCTCTCAATTTGCACCTAGTTAATAGCGTCATTATGTTTAAGAGCTCAATATATCTATACCTTAAATTCAAATGAATACATACACACAAACATACACACACACATTCACTATATACATAGATTATTATCACCTCCTATTATCACCAATAGATTCTCAAATTCTTATTATGAACGTGTAAGGTATAGCCTTCTCAATTCTCAAGTAAATGCATACAAAGTCCATAATGGAAACAATATCATTAACACTCTCGTTTCCGGCATAGCTTTCTCTCTGGTAGCAGTCTCCAACACATTAAAACAAATCATGTAGTGACACGCAGCATCAGGCACTGCTTTATATAGCAACTTTAATTCAATGTGACTCACAGAGAACCACATAGTTTTCCAGTCATCATTCCTCCACCACTACTACTCAATATGGCAAATGCAATGATCCTCTCAAAAGACATTTAACCATTTACAAATTCATATGTTGAAAGCAAGTAAAAATTGTTCTTTCATCTTTTTTTTAACGTATCTGAAGCACAAATCTGAAAAATATAATATTCTACGTACTGTAAATTAACAGAACTGCATGATACAATATTGGAAAGGTTGAGAAATCATGATGTTATACACAAATCTGTCGGATGATAAGTTGTACGATAATAAATCTGTTAGATATTGAGTTGTATCATAATTTTTCTTTTTAAATCAATCAATGGTTTTACGATTATTTTTTCTCTCTTTTCACACAACAATCACAATATTTTTACTGGATGTATACCAGGCTAAATAGCAAATATGCCTATAATTGTATCAAACTTACCGGACTTGGAGAACGTTCCCTCCTCGCTTTGGGTTTGATCTGGAGGCTGTCAAATTTATCCAGTTGCATCAACGAGTCGCTTTGAGGGCGATAGTGCTTGGGCATGGCCCTACCTCTCTCCACGGGAACATTATCTGCCTCTGACAGGTAGAGGGCACTCTTTGGACGCTGCCTGGCAACATCGCTGGTCGCCTTGACGGGTATCTCCTTTCGTAGGGCGTTGTCGAAGATTTCGCTCTTCGGCCGCCGATACATCTCGCCCGTTTGTTTGGACAGGCTCGGGTGGTCACGCTTCCCTGAGAATCTGCCCCGTGTTAGGATGCCTTTCTTTGGTGAGTCTGGGGGCGAGGTTTCTACGGTAACAGGCACAGACTCGACTTCCGCGTCTTCCTTATCCGCATCACCAACAACCTGCCGGAGCTTGCCTGCCTCCCACTGGAAACTAACCTGCTTCACAAAGCGCCTCCTCCTGATCACCTCGCCGTCCGCACCGACAGCCGTCTCGGTCTCCGGAATCGGCGAGACCGCCTCAGACAAATCGTCCAACCTCCCTTCTATAGTGTGCTTATTCCTGCCGCTGATATCGGTGGGGCTACATTCCCTGGCACTGCAATCCGACACAAATGCACCATTTGTTCCACTCCAACTTATTTTGGGAATCTGTGTTTTTCCTGTGTTTTCCTCTACACAAGTCTCCACTTCCTCATTTAGAAACAACACTTCCACCTCTTCTCCCCCGGCTGAGGCTGCCTGTGCACGTGTTCCAATGTTTCTTTCTATACTCACTGGCTCAGTTACAGCAGATTCACTCCGAACAGGAGAATCAGTCAGAGTGGTGACCAACCCCCTCTTTGCAGTCACACCAGCGCTGTCCCCTGCACCATGCCAAATGAGAGACGAGTCCAGTCTGCCTCTGTCAGACCAATCAGCACCATGCTCTCTGTCCTCTAGTGATTTGGTTTCAACAGGCCTGGTTTCACTATCCCGCTGGCTCAGTTCCAAACTGTGTGATCGACTGGCAGCTGACTGTTGAGGTGGTGCCCCGGTTTCACTATTTGATTTGTGCTCCGAGTTCGCTAGTTCATCTAGAAGATTCAATGCTTCATTCAGGACTGCATCCTCTGGCAAGATTTCCGTATCAACTTTGTTAACAGTTGTTTCATCTGGCATAGATCTCAAATGGACATTACTTAAATCACAATTATCTTGGAAAGATTTTTGTTGGGATAATTTTAACCTACTACTGGCAAAATGATTGTGATCATTTTCCCCATCCTCTCCTTCTGTGCACTCACTTTTTTCTTCAATGACATCGAGTTCATTCCCCACGCTCTCTTCTCCCAAGCTTACTCTTGAAGTCTCGCTCTCACGGGAGGGGAATGAGCTTCCCTCAGTCAAAAGTTTTGTGTGATTTGATATGCCATGGTTCTCAGCAGATGAGATGAGAGAATTCTCTCTGATAGTGTCTGCGACTGTGGGGACGACTCCTTCTATGTGTTGGACGGAGGCTGCATCCAGCCTCACCTTATTGCTTTCCCTCTGCACATGATTAAGCTCATTAGTGCTCGTGACAGCTTTCACTCCTGCTACGCCTCTCGCAGCGGCCGTTTTTAGATCGGGTCCAGCACCGGCTGCAACATCTGCTCTCGCTCTCACTGCACTGGGAGCATTGATTGTGGACTGGCTAGTCTGCGTTTCAGACCCGCCAGTCTCGGTGGATCCCGAGACCCCACCTGACCCCCGGCGCCGTGATCGAGTTCTCCTTGTCACCTCCGCGTGGATGGCGGTGCTGGTATCCCTACTCCCTGTGTCAGATGAATGACTTCCTGTTATGCTTGTGGGAACGTGGCTGCCATTTCCTGCTGACTGTGAGGGGTTGGCCCCACCCCTTTGTCCCTCAGTCTCGGGACGTTCCCTCCGCCGTCTTCTAGGTCTCTCCGGTCCCTGAACTGAGGTTTGGTTGGCATGTAGTCTTGCTTCAGCCACTCTCATTTGCTGCTGCTCTTCCATCATCCGAGCTGCTGTCCTCTTAATGATTTCCTCCATCTCTCTAGAGGTGATTCCACTCTTTACAGGGGTGGAAGTCAACAGGGGGCCATTAGTCTCCTTTGCCAGCCTCTCTCTGTCATCTGAATGCCTGTCCGGTCTGTGCCTCTGTCCGGCTTCTGATGAGGTTCCGCTGCGGAAGGCCTGTGAGAGTCTAGCTACAGGACTTCGAATCTGTGGTTTGCTCGATTCTGCTTGGGATGGACCGTGCCCTCCATAACCTGTATGGGTTTGAGGTCGATGACCTTTCTCCAGCTGACTAGGGAATGGGATAGGGGCATCGCCCACAGAGCTGAGTCTCTTGAAATTGAGCAGACGCACCTCGCTGGAGTCTGACGAACTGTGACTCTGTGCACTGGCCTCGCTGCTCCGCGGAGAGGAAGACTTTCTGGAGCGGGAAGGGGGGTCTCTCCCTCTGGGAGATAAATCTGCTGTTCTGTCACTAGACTTTGCTCGAGGACGTGGTACTGGATTGGTTTCTTGCTGCAACATATGCCTGTTGTTTCTCCTGCCATCTTCTTGAGGTTGTTGTGGGTGGCTGTGCCTCCCATGCTGATGGTGATGCTGTCGTGGGATTTCTTGCTGCAACCTTTGGCTTGCTGCTTCTGCAGCAGTGTGGTGACTGTTTGGTCTGGGTTGCTGTGGTTGCTGTCTCTGTTGCGGATGTTGCTGCAACTGGTGGGTATTGCCCTGTGATGATTTAGGGCTCCTTGGCTTTGGCAAGACAGGAGGTGGGCTACTCTTTTGTAGCTGTGGCTGGTGGCTGAGACGTCTCTGCTCTCTTTGTTGAGCCAGTTGCTGGTGTGAAGCATCATGCATGTCACTGGTACGTTGATGGTGAGTTGCCTCCCCACGTTGCTGTCTAGGATCCTGAGCCTGATTTGGCCTGGCCTGCTGCCCTCTCGCCTCTTTCCACTTCTCCATGAGTTGTTGCTCGAGCATCACCCTGTTTGTGGCCTCCATGTACTGGTGTGTCCCACTTGCAGACACTTTCACCTCCTGCTGTCTGTCAAGTGTTTGACTCTGCTTTCGGACCCAGCTCCTCACACCAACTTCTTCGGTCTTCCCACCATCATATTTCTGCAACTTGTGCATCACCCGATTTTCATGCTCATTCAGCAGCTTCAGTTCCTGCTTCAGCTTCTCCTTCTGGGCATCCCTGGCGTGCTGCTGCGTGCGACCCTTATCTTCCTCTTGCTGCTTCTGCTTCTGGATTTGCATCAGGTCATACTGTTGCAGCAGGAACTGCCTCTCCGCCTCTGACCTTCTCTGCTGCCGGCTACCCCGATCCTGACTCATTGAGCGCTGTTTGTGGTGTCGGGGTAATGGCACAGGTTCCTTGCTGCTTCTCCTTTGTTTTTCAGCATCAGAGTTTTGCACCTGTGGACTTCCCGCATCTGCTTGCCTAGCGTCAGGATGGTCCTGGTCAAAGATACTGGAGTTTGAGTATCTCCTGCGTGGAGGTGGAACTGGTGAGTCATTGTCATCTCCAGCACTGGCTCTGCTTCTTCTTTCATGTCTATTTTCTTTGATCTCGCCAGGTTTGTCTGCCTGAGGGAGCCGAGTGTGCACCTCAACCTCAACCTTGATGTTACTGGAAATGCCTGAGATGCCCAAGCTGCTATGTGGACGGCCGTTGTTGGGTGAAGACCGAGCTGTTGGTCCATGGGTTGGTGAGGTGGTTGCACCCCCCACTCCGGCACGAGTCTTGTTGGCTCGCAATCTCTGCAGCACCTCCTGTTTTGACATTCCTCTGCTTTCCGATGTAGGAGAGGCCGATGTCATTGCCCCGCCCTTGCTGTGGTCACTCTGTATCCGGGCGTAGCCGAGCACCACGCCATTTTCACTCCGGCTCCTGCCGCCAGACTGGTGACCCCTTCTATGCTGTCCTTCAGCCATTGCTAATGACAATCTGCAGAGGAAGCAAAGGAACAGAAATCATTATTGTGTGCCTCGTAGCATTTACACTCTGACCATCTTTATCATCTTCATGTAACCGTAGGGCCTGTTCCATTACATCGTCATAAGCATCATAACAACATCAAATATCTCTATGGCTAAGTTTATCATCATGTGTATGTGTAGGAGTGTAACAGTACTATTTCTATTCACAGAAAATCTGTCCCTTTTCTGATGCAATAGCATTGACAAAGGTGAACTGATTTGAATGAACTTTTTTAAGAACAACTACTACCAAATTTTGAAACCTGAGAAACAGAAAGGCACTATTGCATTTTCAGATTTCATTCTTTTTTTTTTCTGAAGTGAAAAGTCTATTTAATCAAAATTGAGATTTATTAAATATTGTTCCAAATATTGTGTAAAACAGTGCCCTTGAGGTTTTGATTTGTTACATTTTACTGAAAAATAAAAATATTTGAACTGACACCATAGTGGGGAGAAGATCAACCCCTACAATGTAATAATGATAATACTTTGAATATAACCCGAAATTGCCATAGTGCCCTCATGGTTCTTAGCTGACAATTTACGACTAAAACTCTGTTGATTACAAACAGTGATAATGTAATGACACAGAGAAAAGAAAGAATACACAGGAGTAAGACCATTTAAAAAGAAGACGATGAGACAAAAAGCAAGAATTAGGCTGTGGAAAAATCACTAAATGAAAAGAATAACTACAATATGCAAAAAATGTGGATAAAAAGAGTATGATTACATAGAAAAAGAAATATATGATATTTACATCAACTGTGTTTACATAATATCTGCAGTGGGTACAGGACAAGCAGATCAAACAGAACATCTCAATTATTATTATTATTATTATTATTATTATTATTATTATTATTATTATTATTATTATTTCACCAAGAACTTTCGGTGGCTGTATCAATCATTGATCTGAGATGTCAAAGTAACTCTTGTTTTCCTCTAAAAATACAAAATCAGGTGATTATTAATTTCTTGGCTTAGTAAAGACTGAGCTGCTATGGGAAGGGACAGAATATGTTCATTTCGTCTCCTGGCATAACTTAATTAGATCTTTCATGATGGTATCATACTGTGGTGCATTTTTGACAACATTATGTAATCTTATACATAGAATGAAACTTGATATACAGTTGTATGAAACACTGAGAGTAGAAGTAAAAAGACCCCCCCCCAAAAAAAAAAAATGACAAAATAGAAAACATTAAATCAAACTTTGCACACATACTTGCCATACACAGAATGCCATAATGTAATAATAATAATAATACAGTTCTAGATGGGCAATACATTTAGAGACAGAATAAAAAATGCAGGATGCTTATGAAAATAAAGGTGTATTGTTAACTGAAAATGTGGAAGTAAAGACTATGTTTATCAAGGAGACATTACCCCCCCCCCCCATGGCCTTCAGCATATCATTGCAAGCTAACCACATAATGATGCATTGAGGGTCACATTAAAAAACAAACACCTGGCCAAAAGCTTCAGCCTACGCTGCCTATCTAACCTCTCTTGAATTGATAAGTATTGATCATTTCCTTGCTGGAAGACCAACAGCATTGCCTTTGATTCTACTCAACAAGATTATATCAACTAACATTGGGCTTCTTTTCTTCTCCTTTTTTTCCACTGCTTCAATACGAGCTGCAATCTAAATGGTGTGGGAGACCGAGTAACAAGCAAGGAAAAACAAACAAATAAAACCAACAACAACCAATAAACAGGAAGGATTTGGTGGTTGATAATCTTGGTAGAGTTGTTGTTTATCTCTCCCACATAAACAACATTAAACATATTATCTGTTCATAAAGACTGGTTCTCATTGTTCCAAAGTTGCACAATTTCTTTTATCACAACACTACCAGAATAGTTCTCTACATATTTGTGGATCCAGAGAGTGTAGTACGAAAAACAAAACATAGGGGGAGGGGGTGATCTGATCTCTCTAGATAAAAATACTGAAATATTTTGTGAAGTAACTGTAGGGGATAATATCCACAATGGATTTCACAACATAGCAAAAATTTAAGGGAAAGGCTACATTCACTTGACCTGCTATCAAGCTATGTTAAACAAATCTTCTTCTCCCTGCTTTCTAAAGGAATGAGATCAAGTACTCATTTACTTTCCAAGAAAAAAAAAAACACATTTCTTGTTTACATTTCTTTATCACTTCCTTACCACATCACAGTTGTAATCCGTCTCTCACAAGAATTGTTATCTGTTTTGAATATTAAGGCAGATTGTTTACGTCTATTTTTTTTTCTTCTGCACACTTGATGCACACAAAACTCTACTATACACTAACAGTTATGCAAAAACTGAGTCACTATCAAATTAAGGAATGTAATACTGATTGTGATTTTACATTTAGAGGACTAAAAACAAAACAAAACAAAACAAAACATATGAAATAAATGAGTCTGCTAGGGTTATGATGTCAGTATATTTTGGGTCCACAATAACTGAATGTAGATTGACATAGCTTCATTTGTATATAGATTGAGGTTACATGAATGTCATTCATGTAAAAGTCAGACCAAGCAGCCAGCCAGGAGACATGGTTGATTTTGAAACAAAAGCAGTTCTGCATCCTCCTTGTGCATGAACACAAATAGCCTTGTGCATTCCATGGATCAGTGTTGCTATGGGATGCATGTAAATTCAGACAGGGCAGCCACGAGATATGGTAGATTTTGAAATAACACCCTCTGGTGTCTACTGCCCACCCCATTCACATTTCACAGCTTATACTGTTCTAATCCAACTCCTCTTTAAGAACAGCTTACACCCATGGGTGGATTCCTTAAAGAGAATCCCCTGTCCTAACCAATAGCGTGAAATAGCATTCTTAGACACTAACCCTCCTTCTAATTGGATATTGATGCTGACTTTGTTAATCACTTCCTTTCCTCTAACAATAGCAATTGAGGAGGGAACATGATCCTTTTGTCTGAACATTAGAGTATGCTAGGCTTTACTTGCAGACCCAACTGTTTTCTGTTTTATTTGTTTTCTTCTAATGGTAATAGGAAGAAATGAAGAGTTTGTTTGCAAAAACCGACAAGTCCATATTTGCCAAATGGAGATATTTGCGATTAAAGGTCACAAAAAATAAAGAGAATAACAGGAAAATTTTTGCTTCTTTTGACCATAACTTCAAAAATATACCTTTATATGTAGTGACCAATATATCATTTAAAAGGTATTAAATATAGTGCATTTTATGACAGAGACCGTCCTTCAAAATCTTCAAAAATGGACTTAGCGGTTTGTTGCGAACAAACTCTTCAAATATATGTGCATAAATAGGGAATTCAAATATGTTGCACAAGTACAATATAGGACACATGTATACATTTTATAATTCTTGCCAAACTCCAAAAACCATGATCCACAATGCATGTTTGTATACAGGCAACTCCTGTTATAAAGAAGTCCTCTGGATAGTCAGTTTTCATTTATTATAATTGTACCAAAATTTAATTATAGCCAAATTGCAGAGTATGTAGGTGCTAAAGATATATGGATGATAATTTTGGGCCCTGACTTTTTCCTTCGTTGTTATATCATAATTTTGTTACAATTGTGTCCGTTATAATGGCCAAGCACTGTACAAGTTTACATTTACTACCAGTCTTTACTGTAGGCCTATACGCTGTTATTTTCACGAATTGATGCCGACGCTAACGTAAATGCATTAGCACCCAAGCGCATCGAGACATTTTAGCTTGTTGTTAAATTCGCGATCCAACTGTGATTCGTGAAAATTAAACACTCACGAAAATAACAGCTTATACAGTATTTCGGGATTCAACTCATTAACCTTCTTGATGGTATCACTAACTTGTACATAGGGTTTACAGGAGAGTATATCAGAGATTAAAAAACATAAACAAACTTGCATATATACAAATGAATAAATATTTCTCACCATTTTTTCATCTTAGTGTCAAACTGGAGATAAACTCTTTCCATAGTATCCGATAGCTCACAAATAATGCCTACACTCCTTGTAAATATGATGTTTTACTTGCCTAGATTAAGAGCTTGAAAAAGTACCACAAAGACTTCTGGAACTGCATTTCAATGGGAGATGATTTCACAAACATCATTCAGAATGAATGTGAGCTGTCATTTGACCTGTAAGATGAAGCCTTCTAGCCTTTCTCCCAGTCACTGATCTGTTTTAATATGACCTAACCCTCATGACAAGGCTACACTTTAAGTCAGTTGACAGATTCCTGAGCTTTGCAGTAATTCCTGAGACATACTTACAGAGAAAAGTCTTATATCACATCCTAGAGCAATCTTTAGTTTAATAGGGCCTACTACCAGACTTGGGAGGAAAAACAAAAATCAAATGAAAAAAAGGAACAAAGGTTTGTATAAATGTTAGTTACACAAATAGTTTTTGAGGAAAGAGCCCCTAAAACAAAAGCGAAACAAAACATAAAAAATAAGTAAACAAAATATGCTTAAAACATAAACCATTAAAGCATAAGATACAAACATTAAACGAAGAAGACATCACCTAAGAGACAGAGAGAGAGAGAGAGATAGAGAGAGAGAGAGGGAGAGATTATTGGCTTTAAAATGACATGTTATCACCGGCAGCATTTCTGCCTGTGACGGATGTGTTTAATGCCTGATAGGAGTATGGGGGGATGAACCTTAACCTACAAACCAACCCATCGTTCCGACTGGCATCAAAGGAGGGCGTTTAGATGTAGAGGGGGAAGTGGAGGTTTAAGGGAATTGGTGCTCTTCTTCTTCAGTCATTATAGGCGTGTCTTCATCAGCCCGAAGTTCAAACTAGCGGGACATTTTGCGGTCTTAGAAAATAGCCCGATACAGCGAATGTGCGTCTTCATCAGCTCGAACAGCCTGCTTCGGGAAATTAGTCCGAAAATTAACGCATGCGCACTTTGCAATATTACTCTGCCTAGCTCGCGGTTCGAAAGTGTGTTTCCCCGCTCAAAATCTCCTATATCACCGTATGTACGATATTTCAACCAGGGAGGTGAGCGGTACAGCATATTCTCTCCAAAGGGATATTAATAACGCTACTCTTTTGTCCAGTGAGGCATCTTATATGAAGTTAACAAATTGCAATGTTTAAATAAATCAAAAATACACACAATCTGCAAGAATCTTCAGCTAAGGAAGAAGTTTACAAAAAACAGCTAGCATGCACGGCACTGAGTTTTATTAGGGAGGTGAGAGGAATCACCTCCCTGGTTTTAATGATGTCAACAACAGTAGGCCATTCTGGATGAATACACCGTGCGTGGGGGGTAATGTACCATACACAATTACTAGCTTGTACATGCGTTTTCCATTGCCAGCTGGCTAACCAGAAGCGTGGAGGGATCGAGAAATTTTCGGGCTGATGGAGACGCACCCAAGATAGCGCGCTATTTCACGAATTAGCGCTCTAGTTGACGAACTAGACCAAGATTTTGGGGGAAATTTTCCCGATCAAATAGCGCGCTATCTGCGTCTTCACTACACAGATAGCGCGCTATCTTGACATCGGACTAGTTTGGTAACCGCAAGATAGCGCGCTATTTTGAAACTTCGGGCTGATGAAGACACGCCTTATCTGTGATGTCAGCGTGACATCATCAGGTAGGAGGTGGGGTAGGAAGTGGGGTGGGGGGGGGTGGGGAGGGCTGAGGGAGGGGATATCTTCGAGGTATCCTTTTTCATAGTGCATGGCATTAACTGACACCATTTTTGTTGTTGTTTTCTTACAACATGCAAAACACTTTGACTACTGGGAAAACAATTTCATTAAACATTTTCTCTTTGTGTTTGTGTGTGTAAGGTGCTTCAGGAATACATCTCTACAGAAACTCATTGAACCAAATAAATATATTTGATGGTTTGGAATGAAAGGTATATTGTGAAATATACACCTTGGGTTAGTCTGTGCATTTTCTTTTTGCCCAATATATCATTTGTACAGTAGTCTGATTTATTGTTCTGTGATAAGGGCTTTTTACACTTGTGTTTCTTAACCCCGGACTTTCTCTGACCCAGGACTATTGTTAGTCCCGTACCAATTTTTCAGCTTTTTACACTCGCCAATTAGTCCCGTACTATCTCTTGTCCGGGGTTAAGGAGAAAACTGACCTTTTCACACTCGTATTTCTTAGCCCCGGACTTTCCAAACCACATGAATATTCATAATTACGCTGTGACTGTACACGTACACGCACGCACCGGCAGCACTTGATTACCTCGTTTCTGATTGGTCAGTGAGGGTCGGACTTCATCTCCGTCGCTTAGCCCAGGATTATTTTTTCGTTCTGTTTACACTCACTTGCTTGGCACCGCAATTGCGGTGCTAACCCCTGCTATTTTGCAGGGCCAGATAGTACCGTACTATCGGTGGGGCTAGCCCACTTTGGCAAAAACGAGTGTAAACAGAAAGTGGGCTAAGGATAGTCCCGTACCAACGGTGGGGCTAAGGCCCCCCCTTAGCCCCACAGTAAAGCCTATAAAGATAGGCACTCTATAGAAATTACACCATTCAGATTATTTATATTATTTTTTTTTTAATCAAAGCATAAGGAGAAAAACCTGTTAAGTTTAAGTTTAACCACCCCCCCCCCCTTCAAACAAACAAACAAAAATATAAATAAATCTTGCCTTTGATGATGTGTGAAGAGAGAGCTCTACATATTTACCATTGTTCACTTGCCAGGGTAAGCCAATTTTTCTCTCCAGTCCCAACACCGATACTTGGAAAATTGGTGTTACTATCTTTACCTCAGTGATTCGGTACCTTCCAAGAGCCCCTTAAGTGGATTAGCGCTAAAAATACTCCTGCTACTTTCACAGCCTGATTTAATGATTACCAGCAAAGACAGGACCCACAAAATGGGAAATTTCATTATTAAAAAAAAATGGAGAAGAAAACAAAACAAAAGACAAAGACAAAACTGGTTTCAAAAATTTTAGGGAGGGGGTGATGGGGAGGGAGAAAGGAGAACAGGTTCTGGGCTGTCTTATCATCCTCAATCTATCAACTTGATAATGACAAGAAGGCTTGGCATATTACATGAAAGAGTGCAAAAAATGCAAAATTACAAAGAAAACACAGTCACTTTTGATAGAATTTAGGCTTAAAGACATTCTGGTACCACAAACATGCATATCCGTAATGTATGGGTGCCACAATATCTCTTAATGAAATGATAATAAAAAAAAACCAAAACCAAACAAACAGAATGGTACAATGATAAGTGGAATGATAATAATTAATGATATGACTTTCTCAAACTTGAGTCAGGAATTTTCCTCCTTTCATGCATATAACCTTACATATCCCAAGATAACATACAGAATGTGTAGGCAATAAATCATGTTACAATTACTACACCCTCTTTCCCCATTTTTTGTTCTTACACAACAAGAGCAACATAACAATGATTAAAAAAGAACAGCAATATATACCTGAATGGGAGACGTAATTGATATTTCGGTCACCTCACACATCATTAATTTTCCTTTTCTCTCCAATTCCTGCATTTTGTAGATTGACCCAATTACCCCATGCATCATGACAGGTCTGAATGACCAGGCTAAACAACCATCCATCATTCCATGTAACAGTCTTTAAAAGCGCAGACAATGGAAAATCAATAAACGTAGCAAAGTCAATTTTCAGATGCAAATGAGTTCCTTAGACATACCACAATGAGTGCTTCCCTCTGGTCATGTATGGATACATGGATGAATGTATACAATTTAACTCCCCCTCTCCACCCCGATCCCATGAAAATGTGAAAGTCTGCTCTTTTAACCCCATCCCAATTTGATTTAAGACTCATCTTATTTGGAGATGGCAAGCGTTCAAATGTTGCTGATGTTTCTAAGGTCATTACTCAATTTTGCTCAGAAAAGAGCAAAAGAAAAGAATACCACACAGGCAGAAAAAGATGCCCATTAACACATCTCAAGGGATTTGGAGACAGGAGCATTTTCCTAGCATTCTATCGCCCCTCGCCTATGGAACTCCCTCCCATCTTTTCTCCTGAAATTAACAAACTGCATCACTTCAAAGCCTCACTCAAAACTTACACTTTTCACCAAACATTCAATGGCTAATTCTTTCGGGAGGAGTTTGTGCCTTTGAATGTTTCTACGACAGATATATGACAATATACAAATGCTGCGGATCATCATCATCATGTCATTGTCTTTGTGATCTTTCAACATCACTTGCTGACGCTATGAAATCAAATGATTATAATTATGTTTTCTAGTGATTCAAAAATATTTTGGACATGGTTTCAAACTGAAACAGTTCCAGATAAATTCGCTAACCACTTTCCTTTATATCACAATGCAAGGAGAAACAATTACAGATATAGATCATAGATAAGAAAAAAAAATATGTGAGGGAAATGGGGGCATGAAAAGATATTACAGCATTTTGAAAAGATTTATGGTTGTTACTTAAAACTCATTAAATATTTCTTTAGTGTTCCATGAATGAATATCAAATGTTTTGAAACAAGTTTATTTTTTCTATTAAGAACATTAACAATATTGCTTTTCAACCCCATAACATTCTATATCAAAGAAAAAATTTTAGATAACATTTTCAATGTTGGAGAAACATGATCTACCACATGACTTTTATCACGATCCCAGATTTACCTCCGGATGAAATTTCAGAGACACCATGATTGTACAGAGATAACAGTGATGTCATATTACAGATGGGGAATTCCCCATCACATTCACAATAAGAAAATAAAAATGAGGTTTGCTGCCTAAAACAACCCCAATAAAAAAATACCCTCTCAGATTCCTTGATAAGGATAGTTCTTGGTTCACTACAAAATCCAACACCACCATTTAAAATGGCGTGCACCCCAAAAGAAACAGACAAATCATAAATACATGCAGAAATAGAGGGTTTTCACTCTCAAATAAAGCTCAAACTTTTGCCAGAAGTCTTCAAAAGCGACATCATCTTCTGAGTAATCCCACTAAGCTTTTGAATATGTTGGTCTAACAGCAGTACAAAAAAAACCCCCCATAATATCCCTAATGTCTGAAATTACAAAATGCACATTCATGTTATCCTCCAATGTTCATTAAATGTTTTCACTTTGTATCATTTCCAAACATCCAGAAGGAAGAGATGCTTCGCTGAAGCCCTTTTTAAGAACATCATCAAATATCATTTAAATAGATATGAAGAATGTTGGTATGTATATCTTCTTTTTTATCATCCAAACAAAAAGCAAAGACATTAAAACCAACAAAATTAATATCTGGCCTATCAGGTCTCAGTAAAATTAGTTGTTTCTAGAATATTATCATTAACATTGGCATAATGTCTTCTTAACACAATTACATAAATACTCAAAATGGCCTTCAAATCAATCGGCTTTATCTACTTGAAACAAAAAACATCTCTTCTCATGAGCACTGAATATAAAAAAAAAATTGCTTACACAACATTTTCAAGCAACAGATGAAATAAAAATGCTCTGAATAATCATAAAGAAGATTCCTACCTTGTAAGTGAATAAAAAGAATAAAAAAAGTATGCACACCAAAGACATGAAACCATAGGCTGCTTGCTTACGACATAGCAGAATATCTCTAGAAATGGTTGTTCCTCTGAAATGTGCATCTCCTAAAGCCTTTTTTTCATTATTCATCATCTGTATCATCTTACATAGGTTTAAAAATACCAAAATAAAAAAGAAAAGCGAGAAAGAAATAAATACATTTAAAATGATGGAAAATATGTCTAAGTAATTGCAGAATGTTGGGAAATACGATTTCTTTTTATTTGTTTTTAAGCTACCAGGGCTCATTCCCTTGTGGTAAAAGAGCGGGTCATATTAGGGTCATGAGGGGTGAGTAAGACTCATGAAAAGAGGGGCCCAATATCTGAGTTTGTCATGTTTCAATGTGCTACAGAAAAAGGGTAATGCAGGTCTGGGTGATAATGTTGGATCCCCAGTGCACCGCCCAAAAGGATGTATGGTGTGAAGATATTACACTCAGGCACATATTTCATCTTGTTGCTCCTTATTATCCACCTACCCATGAAATAACATAATCAACTATAGGCATGCCCTGATGTTCAATTAAATATCAAAATATTTACTTCCACTGCCTGTACTTATCATATTGCTACCATGTGACGTATGTATTCATACTTGAGCACACATTGCAGTTTATATAATATTTTCCTATTCTATGGAGTGCCCAACTCCTCAATTACACTGCAAGTACTGTACAATAAATCAATACTTCCCAACAATTCTTAATCATATTAGGCAAAGTACCTCACATTGATTTGGCAACTGCAAAGCAGAAATTAAGAATTTAAGCTGAATATCTGACCCAAATTCCATCAAATTCATGCAAAACTTACACTAGTGAGGTTCATATAATACCTAAAGAATGAAAGTAGAGTGCAATATAGACAGCCCAAAAAATGTAATAGTTAGTGTTTTTTAAGGCAAGAACTTAGCAAACTTCACGCAGCTTTAAGAATGAAAAAACTTAGTATTCCACTATATCTTTATATATGTTTTCACATCAGACATTTTTTGTTTTGTTTTCTATTGTATATTTGTTTCCAAGACAGGAAATAAAACTCATCAGTTTAATACCCAAAGAAACCATACATGCTTGTATTTCTTTTCTTTTCTTTTATTTTCTCTCTACAGAGCAACATGTTTCTTTATTGTTTTTTGGTTATTTTTATGTTTTGCTTTGTTTTTGTGTTTGCTTGAAATAAGTACCTGTGCTGATGACTGTCAAACAGAATCTCTAGGTATTACAGTGTATATCAATACATAATAAGAAGAAAATGTATCCCTCTGTACAGCGCAGTGAAAAAGGCTCGGGCCTGATAAAATCAGTGAAAAAAGAGGGTGTTGCAGAGATTTGCTCAATATTTCCTTTCCCTGCAATCGGGGACTAATTTTCTTTTTTGATATATTTGGTTTCTCTCTTTCTCTGCCTCGGGATGACAACAGGGGATCAACCTCACCCCGCGTGAAATCATCCTCGCTGAAAGACGACACGAGTCTAAAATTCCCCACCAAAATCTTGTCTTTCTGACATCCTGTGTAAATCAGGGCATGTAAAAAGTAAAGAGGGGGGAAAAACAGACATACAAAAAGTAAATTATAGCATTCTCCCTTACGTAGTGCTTGCACTTGCACAGCTTTATATGAGCCATTGTAAAGTCAAATAAAAATCAAACATATTTGTGACCCTGCATCACAACATGACCAAAAAGTCTCCAGATATGGATTTTCACTTTTCTCAAACAATAAAAGAACATTTAACTTACTTCTTTCAAAAAGTACGGGGAATAATATTTCCCTTAACATACACCACTAACAAACTGAAGGAATGTGTGCTTTTCAACGTCCGCAAAAAGAAAAAAAAAATTGAATTCTGTCTACATTTTCTTGGTATCATTCTACACATGAGAAATTACAAACTGTAGTCATCCAGTCATGGCGACATTGAAACTTTGATCACTAATGAATTTTGAATGGATTGTCTAATTTTCCTCAAACATTCACTGATGCGTTCTCCTAAATTACTGCATTTGCTTAATCTACACAAAGGTGAACTTCTGACTGATACCAATAAATGCAGTCGCATCATCTTTTCAAAAGTTATCAGAGATGAAAAGGAAGAGTTTGCCAAAGGGTTTAAAAAAAATGAAAAGTTGTCTGGATGCCATACCTACATGTATAGTTACACTATTCTGAAAAAGAAAATAAGGTTCAATTAAACTGCCCCCCCCCCCCAAAAAAAAAAAAAAAAAAATCCAAGAAAAAAAAAATCCCGAGAAAAAAAAATCTCATACATTTTATGCTCCTAGACTTTAGAATTCTGAAGAAGAATTTAAAGAAGACATATATAAAAAGAGTGAACATTGACTACTAAAGTTGACCAAATTGACTTATTTTGATTTCTGTCATGAAATCAGGGTGCTCAACTTTTTGTCTGTTTTATGATGCACTGTCACATACATCAAGCCAAAACTAGGTCACAAAAGGGTATCAATTTACAGCACAGGTAGTACCTAGAAGTGTCTTTATATGGCACAAAATGATGTAAGTCCAATGTCTTAACTCTTTATTTGCCATGGTGGAAACCCCCTGTGTGCCACATTATTCTGAGACACCAAGGTAGTCATGCTTTGGGAAAGAATTCTGTTTTTCACTCTATATAACTTCTACGAATTTCTGTTAAGCTGGACATATAGTGAGCAAATTTGTAGAGAGAATGCCAAGCTTTGCTTTGATATAAATTGTATGACAAATCTATTTTTATTTTTTCTTTTGAACGACCAGTCGCTACACTACTGTAAAAGCATGACATTTGAACATAAAACCATGACAGAAACTTAGAACTTAGGCGCAAATCTAGTTGGGAACATCGCTTGATAGTCAACCACCACATAGAATGCAAGCTGTATGTGAAAGGAACAAAAGCACGAGAAACGCTTTCATTGGCATTAGGTGATTTATCAGTCAGTTTTGGGCGAGTTTGTGCATTTGAGCAGAATATGTGAAGTTGGCACGCTGTCGACTGGGTCGGATGTTCAAACGCGGCACATAGAGAGTTGAAGGTAATGCACTTCCCCCTGAAATTTTTACATCATGACAAACCCAGTTTTAGCACTTGACAGGTTAATACACTTGCCATGAAAGAATATCCATGTTCATTTCCTTATTTAGGTGATGGTGTTTCAAAGAATCCAGATTAAAGTACCGGTACCTTTTAACAAATAATTGTACAGAAGAATGATACTTGTACCACCCAATTTCCTTGGCAAGTTGTTTGAGGCAGAAATCTGTAGTAAATTTTTGACTTCAAGTTTTGTTGCATAAAATTGATATCTCTCTTGAAAAGTTTCTGGTTGAACTGCTCAAAATGAAATTGAAAAATTGAGAATTCATCTATAAGGTATCAGTGATCAAGCACACACATGTATACTTTTCAGAGCTGCAGTAATCAATTATTGCCCTTACAAGAAACAAAGGAATACTCAAAGTCAGGTTGCTTTGCTAAAAAAAAAAGACACTGCTGCCTCTGCCATTGTTACTGCTACATATTTAATCATGCATTATTGATCCACCCACATGAACATTTTATGACCTTCTAAATCATGTGTGGCACCATAAAGAAACCTCAAAATGGCCAGCGATGCATACTTCCTGTTTGCTATATTAACTGAACTTGATCCTATTCCCTTGCTGCTGTCTATGTCACCTGTGCATGAACATGAGTTAAGGTCTGGATGATAACTGACTTCATGATTTTTTATTATCCCTGATCATAATAGCTGCTTGCAGTCTTGGAAGAAAATCCCACCAGAATTGGGACATGTTTTTGATAATTTTCAGTCTCCTGATTATTTTGCTGCAGAAAACATATTAATTTCTTATTCATTTATCTATTTTTTTTTAAATTCATTTTATCCTAAAAATTTGGGGATTTGTATGAATGCAATTCTCCAAGACTTAACCAAGAAAAATGAAAATGAAAAAGTGAAATATGAACTTTGATAAACACATAAAAACTGATGTACTTTCAGTCATTTCTTAAAGAGATGATAATAAATAAGCATACAATTGGACACAATACCAAAATTAAATATTTTGTAGTGACATATCTATTCAATATTTTTCTATAATACCAGCCATTGTATGAACAATGTAAATATCAGAGACCAGAGGTTTGCTACACAATCTTTTCCCAGTTATAATGTTCTACAAAATAGCTTCCATTAACCTTACCTAGTTGGCAAAAAAAAAAAAAAAAAAAAAAAAATATATATATATATATATATATATATATATGTATATGAAGAGTTTGTTTGCAAAAACCGATAAGTCCATATTTGCCAAATGGAGATATTTGCGATGAAAGGTCAAGAAAAATAAAGAGAATAATAAGAAAATTTTTGCTTCTTTTGACCATAACTTCAAAAATGTACCTTTATATGTAGTGACTAACATATCATCTAAAAGGCATTATTTTGTACTTCATGACACAGACCGTACTTCAAAATCTTCAAAAATGGACTTATCGGTTTTTGCAAACAAACTCTTCATATATTCTTAAAGTTAGCTAAATACATCCACATCAATAATCAGATCAGCTTGTTGGGGGGCAAAATCATTTATCACTGTTTACAACAACAAGAGTTGATTTTGTTTGTGTCACTACAGCAGCCCCCATAGAAGCTACTTTCAAAGGCGAGTTCTCCCAGCTTTTTATTCACCTCTCCTGTTTACAGGGCGGATCCTGGAATTCTGTAAAGGGGAGGCACTTTTACAATATTAAAGGGGGCACGCTTGCCCCCCCCCCCATTTTTCATTTCTTTTGTTTTTAACAAAAAATACAGAGGGGGTGTGCGCCCGCTGCACCACCCCCCCCCCCCTGAATCCGCCACTGTGTTTACCAAACCCCATTCATTGTCAGGTGATGTCGATGTCGGTGGTTTGCATGAGTGTGTGCGAACGTGCTCATGTCCTTCCGACGATTCAGGCACATGCAGTACAAAAGAACCCGAATGATCAAGATAAACAATTTGGAACGGGCCAATGCACGAACGGTTGTTTCCTTTCACGATAAGTGGTGGTATCCCACACCAATGTGAGTAGTGATAGCTTTGGGGAGAGTTTTGTATATTTGCTCAGGAAGGTGAATAAATATATGCGCTGTGCTATTGCTACACAGTGCTTGTCAATTGGAATCAAAGCACCTCTCACTGTGGAAGAACAAGTGCTTGCCGTGTCAGTGGCACAAGTTTTGAAAACTTGGACAGTTGCACTCAAAAGTAAAAAAATTCATGTAGGGCAAAGGAGTGACTGTGACAAATCCATTTTTTCCTCTTGCATTAATGATAATTTCTCACATGTAAAAGCTATTTTTTCTTAAGTCATACACAATAGACCCCTTCACATTTACATAGTGGCTGCAGAGTATTAATGATGAAGATTACTATTGATGCCCACAAAATCTTTTAGGTTATAATTAAGCTTTACAAATTCTAATTCCTAAAAGTTTGATATCACATATGCAGCCCCATTGGGAACTCCAGTGTGTATGGAGTGACATGGTAGGAGTTAAAGTTACAAATCTTCCACTATGATTCAGAGTGATGATGTGGTAGGGAGGTAAAGATTCATCGTGGATTAAACTTGCGACCTTTGTGGTAAAGCTCAATCAGTTATCGTCCCATGATCAGACTGTAACCTTCCCCTATAGCTAATATCAATCCATTATCATATCATACTGCTATGAAGAGACCTGCTGAGTGATGATGAGTATGGATGCATGCTATCTTTACTATTAATAATGTGTACTACAGTAATGGAAGTACAGAGTAGTTTGGGAGTATTTTATGCATTTATTAACCCGTTGAGGATGAGTCCGAAGTATACTCGGGCAGGTGTTTATAGGAAATGCATACTGTAGCAAATTCAGCCCATCCTCAACAGGTTAAACAATAGAGAAGAAGCTGATTCTGCTAAAACACATATCTTCCATAGGCACCTGCCAGAGCATACCAGGATTAGTCTTCAACAGCTTGAAATGTCTCCATGAAACATCTGGTCTATATTAGATAATATATTATGTTGGATGGCAATGAATGGGATACCAGGGAATATTGCACGAGTTAGAGCCAATATTGCACGAATCGAAGATGAGTGCAATATTGGCCCTAACGAGTGCAATATTCCCTGGTATTTCATGAATCAAGGCCATCCAATGTAATTATTATCATCTATACAATCAAGTAGAGCAAGCATAAACGGCACAAAATTGCCCGGCTTCTACTCGTCTTTGAAGTTGACTCGGCAGTCACATCCCAGCGCTGAAAAGGGGAAGCCCCCTAAAATTGCGTACATGAAACAAACAACTAGCAAGATGCTTGCGCGCTTGTGAATTGTAACAAAAACGATGCGCACTAGTAGCAAGCGTTTGCACATTCAGCAAGCGCTCGCGCAATAGACGAGACAGAATTGAATATGGTATGATCTTGAACGGCAAGTAACAACGGTAGCCTATGGGGAATTAATACGTTAGCCTATGCGTTTCGTTTAATATGCTCCGATATTGAACGATAAAAATTGAGCGGACTACAATACGCGTTTTTAATGCGCCGCTAAAAAGTCCTATATAGATGATAATATATTATGTTGGATGGCAATGAATGCGATTCCAAGGAATATTGCATGAGTTAGGGCTAGTATTGCATGAATCAAACAAAAGTGCAATATCCCCTGGTATTCCACGAAAAAAAAAAATCCAATAAAATAATTTCTACAATGTATCTCAATGATCATTATCTATCGAAGTCAATAACCTGTAGGACAAAAAAGTACCGTAATTCTACTAGACTTTGAAGTTGACTTTGTACTGAAGAAAGGGTTGGACTTGCACTTGTGTAGCAAGATGTATGTACAGTGTACACTTGTGAATTGTAACAAGAGTTTGCAAACTCTGCACAGTAGCAAGCATTTGCCCAATCAGCAAATGACCATGGAACAGACAAGACAGAACATCGTGTATTATTGCACAACCACTAACAACGGTAGCCTATGGGGAATCTATACAATGGCCCCTATGCACTTCATTGAATACTCTTTCATACATTGCACACTGAAAATCAAGCAGATGAAAATGCATGTTTCCAAAGCGCAGCTTAAATGCCCTATAACAGATTCTAATTACAATTTGTGCCAAACCATACACACTTTTTTTTTTTTTTTTTTTTTTTTTTTTTTTTTTTTTTTTTAAACAAAACATATCTTGTGATTGAAGGTAATTTATTAGTTCTTTCCTGATTAATTTTGTTGTGATACATACTACACCGGTAGTCATGATAAACATCTCTGATTAATTTCTGGCTGCTATACCAACTAACTACAGTCCTGCTGTCCCCATTGTTTTGATGAAATTGTTTTCAATTAACTTGAGCAGTGGGTCGTCTGCTAATGTCATCGTTGTCGCTGACTGTTTCATCGCTGGGGGGAAATCCCATGAACCAAAGAAGGATGAGCCTAATTAAAGCTTGTAATCATTCAAGGCTGTGTCCAAACAAAATCACCTGGCTACAACTACATCAGGTGTGTGTGTGTTCAGATGGAGGAAAATGCATATTAATAGAAGGGTTGAACAAAGACTATTTGTTTATTTGTTTGTTTTTCTAAGACTGAAATATAGGGATGGACCATCAGCATGAGACAGTTAAGTCATTCACTGCAACATGTTCAATCTCCCACAGTCTGTGCATAGGACTCAAAAGGTTTGTATTGCCATTGGGCTAATAAAATGTACCAATGCAAACTAAAATATAAGTATGGTAATAAATAAATTCATTGAAAAACACAGTGATTCAAACTGGGAAGGGGGCAATCAGAAAGTAATCAAAACCACAAAAACAAAATCTGGCAAAAGACAATAAAGGACAGAATGCAAAATGAGAATGAGAATAGTGGATGAAATCATTATATTCATTGTCATTATACTCTAACACTCTTCAAATCCCTTATTTACTGTAAAACATGGAATGCTCATGTGCATTTAATGTTGCAAATTTCACATGAGCCATGATTTGCAAACATTAAGATGCACATGAAAGTTCTTGTCTACACCCAACACATTGAATGTTAGAGGCAATTCACAGAAATTTCATGCCGCAAAAAAGGCCGCCAGCTCAAATTCGTGAAAATGTCATGCAGCAAAAATATCATGTTCTACAGTAATGTCTAATTTGTGTGACTGATGATTAAATTTCAATTCTTAGTTACCTAACAACATGTTTTGTTTTGTTTCTCCTCAGGATTTGCATCGAAAAAAGGAAAGAGATTTTCTCTGAAAAGGTGGGGCTATCATGCTTTTTTTCTTCATAATCTCCAGATGGTAAACAACAATATACCTCATCCGCAGACTACGGCTACATTGTATGCATTTATCTCATTGTACAAAATTATACATTATACTAATGCAGTTCTGCAATTTCATTTTGAAATATAGAAATACCTACATACAAAAACAAATTCTACAAAGTATTCATATATTATGTGCTACAATTTATTTATATATCTCAATCATCGATTCTTCTAGAGTGTACATTAATCAGAGATTTCTACATGCATGGTTCTGTTTATCTTTTTTTTTTCCCCTGCAAAATCTAAAGATGGTCTGAAATTCTGTTTGCTATCAACTTTGTAGTTATTATGTGATGTTAACCCTTCTGGTTGGGAATTTTACACAAAAATATGTGAAAGAAATCAAACCAAAATGACTCAATTCCTACAGCACTAAATACCGCAGAACATTATAAGTAACAATGCACTCTATTTATTCGTAGCATGACGTCTCAGGCATCAACCTTATACTGTATCAGCTGTTATTTTCCCCGAGGGTTTAATTTTCGCGAATTTCATGAATCTCATTGGGATCGCGAATTTAACAACACACGAAAATGTCTTCATGCGCTAGAAGGGTAATAGCGCATTTACGTTAGCGTCGGCATGAGTTCGTGAAAACAACATCTCGCGAAAATGTCTATGACAATAAAATAAAATAACAGCTTATACAGTACCTTACATATTTTACTCCAGCCAACAAAGCCAATAGGTATTATTTTCATATTTGGGCTAGGATAGAGAAATAGAATTAGAGAAGTAGTAAAGGTAATCTGTTCAAATGTTTACTGACATAGAAGAGAAGTATAGCAGATGAGATAAAAGGTGTATTGCATATACATTGATGCTTTGTGACAAATTAGGTGTAAACATCTTACTGTTACATACATAATGCATGTACATGGTTCCAGTGTGGGAAACCGTAATCAATAACATAATGGATTGCATGTCGACTGTACCACATAAACACTACTGAAATCTTTTCACTTCACATAGACTGGAGACAGTAGAAATGGCCTTCAACTGAATGAGCTTCATGACAATAAACAATAACAAAGTGTCTTCGGTACTCACCTTCGAGGCTGCCGAAAAACTCAATGCGTCTCGTCGTCCATTTCAAAAGGGGCTCGCCGAAAATCTGCGGGTCATTCCAGCTAAGAGTGTTGTCCTCTGTCCATTGGAGGAAGTCATGAATTGAAGTATCTCCCTGTATCAATCCTCAGAAAGTTTCGTGTGAATTCACCTCTATGAGATTTGACTGGGAGTGAGTTTACATGGAATGTCGCTTCGCGTAAAAGTTAAAATCCTCCAGTCTCTTCTGCTAGTCCCTGTCTCACTCGCATTTAATCTTTCTCGGTGGCTTGCCTGCGTTGATTGTACACTCATCTGAGCCAGGCTCGCTGAATAGCAGGGCTTAGATGTTACCCAGCGAGTCACAGAGGGGCTTTGCCGGCTCAGCAAAGCCAATGCGCTGCTGCATTCATCGCGTAAAAAGTGGTGGCGTCGCGTGCGCACAGGCGGCTGTAATCTTTGTCACTAGGAACGCTACTTCCTTGCCGATGGTGCTTGTGTGTGTGTGTCTATAGCATGCCTCGCTCTCACTCACGCATAAAGAGCCACTCACACACACACATACACACACACTGCTGATTCACAATTACACAAACAGTGGCACATGAGACCACAAGCTAGGTACGCTCTCCACACTTAACAAAGACGCAATAAGCCCTGAAAATCCGGGCCTGTTCAACCCTGCCCTATTCAGCGTGAGCAGCGATTTTCACGGACCAGTGGGTGGCTTTGTTCACACCTTTCACCGCTTGGAGAGAGAAAACCTCTCGCTCATTTTGAACTCACTGATGAAAGTGTCACTTTGGTTGTCATTCAAGCAAACATACATCTTTCAATTTGGCAAATACTATGAACTACCACGTAAGCATGCCCTAAGATATAGAAGATATGCCACTTTTGCTTGATACTACTTCATCCATATTCTGCCCAAATGATTTTAAAGGGACTGTACAGTACTGGTTGAGGTGGGGATTCATGTTTTTAACATTCGTAAGTGAGATAATGAGAAACCTCTTGTGAAATATGAAAGAACATGTAATTTTAAGAAGGATTCAACTTTTATTTGATGAAAATTGGTTTTCAAATGGCTGAGATATAAAAAACAGAAAGTGATAATAATAAAAGGCGACAGGGCACGCCTTTTATTAGGATCGCTTTGTTTCACCTTGGTTTTGGATATTCAGCCATTTCAAAACCGATTTTCATCGAATAAACTTTTGATACCCCTTAGAATTGCATGCTCTTTGACATCTCATAGAGTGGTTTCTGCATATCTCGCAAAACGTTAAAAGCTAAATCCTCACCTCGACCAGAACTGTACACACCCTTTAAGTCAAATGGAAGGGAATGACTGGTCTGAACACATTTCAAGCTCATCATTTGTGTTGTCAGATGTAGAAGTCCATCTTTAATCCTTCAATGATAAGACATTTAATGCCCTTGTCATATACTATCTCAGTGTTTCTATTATTTGATGCATACACATATTATGTTTTCTTTAAAAAAATACTAATACTAAATACTAAAAGTACTAAGTACTGCTAGAACTATTGCTATTACTACTACTACTACTTATAATGATAATGATAATACATACATGTATGTATACAATTTCTATAGCATTATATTCCATTTTCATGATAAAATGATAAAGGCACTTTACATCAAATAAATGATTGCATGGATCATAAATGAAAGAGTATTTGCCTTCAGAAAGCAACCTTAAACAGTAGGATTTTTGTTTTAGAAATATATAATTCATTCAAAATTACGTAAAAATTACAGAGCCATGGAGAATCCTTTTAAACAGAATGTTCCAATCAACCAGTAGTAATCTGCATCTTTGTTAAAAACAAAATAACAAAGACAACTGTTTGAAAGAAAGTCCCACCTATGCATAAACCCACATACAAATAGCATGCTGATATAAACAGTGAGTCTGTCAAGCATTCTGGTAGCATGCTAAAATTTGTCTAGAAAACAAAACAAAACATGGGGGCGGGGGGAGGGGAATATAAGAATATTCAGCAGCCTTCACTTTTCATTGCAAGAACATATCGTAATACATAGTATGTAATCTTTGAAATCACACATTCATCTTATGATTAATCATTCATGCAGACACATACACTGCCAGACATACCATGATGTACAGTAACAGCTCTGACACACACTTCTTTTCTAGCACTTTATACAGTTAAACTATTGTGGTTTCCTAAAGCAGAGAATAAAAAGAAAGTGAATGTACTGACTGTGACCATGACTATTACATATTACTTATTAGACAATGAAAATATTAGCAAGCTTAAATATTTTCACAGTAATATAGATCTATCAATATTATAATCACTAAAAGAAAATAAAAATTTAGTTGCAAGGCTTCATTATTTGTTCTCTTATGAAGTTAATTGACATTTTCATTGTCATATCTGTAATGAGTGTGTTAATATCATCATCATAACTATAATCACCATTGGTCTGATAATCAAAGCATGCTATCCACATTTACCATAGACCCACTCTCTCAGGTATAGATTGATAGGGTATATGGTTACTCACAGAAATAAAAGAAATCTACATACCACAGACACGTACACATAAAAACAGAACAGAACATAACAAAACAAAAACATTACGAAACTTGTACAGTGTGTGAACACACCCAGGCAGTCACACCCAAAAAAGAGCCAACTGGATGAGTTGTAATTGAATTGTGTCTTTATTCTTTTGTACTCCCAGGGTTCATTCATGCGTCAAAGGCTCCCCATCTCCTTTCAGCCTAGCACCCCTACGAGGACAGTTGACACGAAGCCCCCCTCTCCACTTTGAATTGTTCCACCTTTCTTTCTTCCCCTCTCTGCCCCCCCCCCCCTTCTGTGAATCAAGAATCTACGGCAGTGACGGAGGATGAAATAATTTGCATTCAGTGGCACTCGGCCATATCCGATGCTGTATGGGTTGTATTCGTCACAAGCCTCGATTTCAGATCTTTCGCTTCGGGGGAAGAGGGCCAAGATTTCCTTTGGCTATTCGCAGAAATCATCGACATGGTTGAGCATGACCGTCCTATCCTTATTTAGTGGGTCTTTAAAATCGTTAACGTCACCTAAGATTGATCTTTTGAATCATTAAACATCGCCTTGAGATTGGTCTCACAGGTGGGGGAAGAGATGTGTCGGCATATCGTGGAGAAGTTTTGTGACTTTAATATGCCACTACAGGCTGGATCTCAATGCTCCTTGCAATAACTATTAACGATGCTTTCATCTCCTTGCCTAGCATATTTTTTACTGGAGTTATCCTTCGCTTTTCTGAAGAAGCAGGAACTGAAATACTGCACAGTGAAAAATCGTTGTCACATTTGACAAAATACTTACAAATTTTGTTGAAAGCTTACTCAGCATTAGCAGGGCTCAACACTAACGGTGTCCCGGTGGCCCAGGGCCACCAAAAATGAAAGTCGGGCCACATAATTTCAGAAAAGGGCAAATTTGGTGGCCCACCTGGGGCCACCAAAATTTTTTGAAAAGTGTGTCAATAAATTTGTAACTCTTTGCGCCGGAAATTCATGCAGTCAGTGTGCGACTTATTAAAAAAAAAAATGGACTTTTATCAATTTTTTTTTTTTCGGGCCACCAATTTTTTCTCTCGGGCCACCAAAAATTTGAAATTGATGATTTTGGTGGCCCCATCGGGCCACCGAAAAATAAAGTTAGTGTCGAGCCCTGATTAGGAACTTTGGACAGAGTGTACAATCCTAAGTTGTTTTGTCGTAGTAGTTGTTGTTATTTTTGTTTTTGTTGTTTTTTGTGTGTGTGCCAATCAGCACTCAAAGTACATCAACGGTTATTAAATTGTTTTTGTGCCAGAGACTTTGGACAGTGCGTACAGTGCTATGGGGGTTTTTCTGTATCAACTGGCACGCAAAGCATGCAAAAAGTTAATGACAGCATTTATATCAAAATGTACCAACAGGCAAACACTTCAATATCATGAAGGAAGTACTTGGGTCATAAATGTAGATGTGAGCAGGCAGGCTGGTAATAAAGTGGTATTCAAAAATTGATCTCCATACATTGCCTGATTTCCACAAATGGAGGTGAAGTTTAAGTGATAAATATATACAGACAATTGAAAAAATTTATGCATTTCCATACATAATAATAATATTATTACTTTCGTTTTATCTATTCATTTTTTCCAACACTGGGAAATCAAACTGAATGCCAAGGCAATTAGGTCTATCTGCTTCAAGTATTTTCATCAACATTTACCAATCCATTCAAACTTGAACTAGCTGTAAATGTAGCAAGCCCACTCTGGTATAGCAATGTGCATTGGTCTGTAAATAGCAAGGCCATGGTGACAGTAAAGGAATTGATTACTGTTGTAATCTCTAATCATCTGGCAATTAGTCATCCAGACATCTAAGCCAATCTGCATAGAAAGCACTCCAGAATGTGTGCCTATCATCAATCAAAGCACAGGACTAAAGGATTACAGGATTTAAGGATTAGAAGTGGACATGACACCTGAGAGAATGATAGCACCTCCAAGATTACAAACCCAATGTCCCTTTGTTACATGGGTGTGTGTATTCATAAGATGAGTGTGTGTGTGTGGGGGGGGGGGGGGGGGGGAGGAGGGGGGAAATTAACAGTGTTTGACAACCTTGTCAACTGACAGTGCCTATCAACTGACAGAAGAAGCCATAGAAGTGTGACACCTCTAGACATCCCACTCATCCACCTTTTCCCAGTCCAGGCCGACAACTCTATGGTAATGCAAGCTAAAGGGGAAGCCCCACTTGAAATTTACTTTATGTGGGCAGTTTCACTGAATGAAACGGGACAATGAAAGTGTGAGCAAATTTTGATGAAGAGAATACGATTTCTTGCAGTAATGATCAATCGAACGGAAGTTGTAGTTTCTGTGATGTAGTAGGCCTAAGTGAGCTCACTTTCTATTTGCCTAGACCATGAAACTTTCACAGTATGTCAACGAGCATGTTTCTACTGAGAGCACCTTGCATCACCACGCACCGGTCACTACCCGATCTATTTCTACTGAGGAAAAATTTGAGGTGTCACCATACATCACCTCGCATCACCACATATCACCATGAATGACCTCGCATCGCCTGGCATCACCTCAAATTTTTGTCGCTCAGTAGAAACACGCTCAATGACAGACTCAAAGAATGTGAAACACATGATGCTTGTCCCACACAGCAGCAGCTATGCACTGAGAAGTCAAGGGAAATTACCGTTAAATGGGTGTAATACATTTTCTATTAACAGGATATTCCTTATGTGGCATCTGTGGGGATTTGTGTCAACTATTAGTATGGGATATTCCCTATTTAACCAGAAGTGGGTTAATCAATTTACCTATTTTACCTGAATATCTTATCTTTGTAACACTCACTTTACACAAGATTTGCAAACAAATTCACTCAAATTCATATTCACCTTGTAGCCATCTTTCCCACTGATAATCAATGATTATAATTATCTTATTTTTTTTTTTAAATGAAAGAGTTGAAAGTATAGATCATTATTGATCTATACCCGTTGAGGACAAGTGCTGAGTATACTCGGGCAGTGGTCTATGAGAAATGCACATTGTCGAAATATCAGTCAGTCCTCAACGGGTTAAAGGTCCAGTTTACCTTTGGGAACAGTGATTTCAAAAATGTTCAAGATATCACATTTGATGCATATGTGTAGGTCTGTTGTATCATAAAACATCCTACCATATGAAATATTTGTAATAAAACCTAAAATATAAGGAGATATCAGGGTTTTTCTCAGTAAACCGTAACTGTATACGGTTTAGTCTGGAAACATTTTTATTATAACTATTGTTCACATTTTGTGTATTTAACAACACTTAACATCGATTATACGGATTCAAATTTTGACAGTGGTTGTTTCTATCTCTAACTCACATTTTAGAATTATTTTAAAGCACTAATGCTTTCATCTGCAAATGGTAAATTATGCCTTTAACCTTCCAGTCTCAAGAATTTGAACAACACCAAATCTAGAACAGTAATACCTGGTGACCCTTTTTTTGGCTTTGTTGGTAAAAGCTCACATATTCTTGATTCGGATAAAGATCTGTCAATCTACGGGACGACTGTTGAACCCATCTGGGTCATATAGCTAACAGATATATCCATTTATATGTCAACTGTCAATCCATCAAATGTGTGGGAGTGTGCTGAAAGAAATATATACAGATAAGGATAGAGAGAAAGGAGAGAGAGAGAGATAGGTGCACCTGATGAAACATTATTATTCTCTTGTGCTGCGGAGGAAAACATTTCAAGGCCACCAAGGTATGTCAGAATTGGTTGTAATCAAAAGTTTTGTGACGAGCGAGAAGGGACGCCAGCCGCCAGCCAGGTGCCGTGGAGTTCACTCCTTACTCACATCTGTGATTCATGGCAATGGCTTAGCGCCGACCCCGGACCAGTCCACTGTTTGTCAAGCACTGTCACGCCCTGAAACGTGCCTTACCTGAGGATGCATTCAGTTTCACACGGCAATGACGCTCATCACAATTAACCCACATATCAGTCAGATACCGACATTCCCTAGTTGGTGCAAATGCTCACAGGCCACATACAGAATATCTCACGGTTGAGAAAGCAACATTCATTAGAACTTTGTTCGTTGCTATAATCACTGCACAAATTTGAATGCCAGTATTTCATACTGATGAATAAAAGCATATGAAGAGTTTGTTTGCAAAAACCAATGTCCATTTTTGAAGATTTTGAAGTATGGTCTCTGTCATAAAGTACAAAATAATACCTTTTAAATGATATATTTGCCACTACATGTAAAGGTACATTTTTGAAGTTATGGTCAAAAGAAACAAACATTTTCTTATTATTCTCTTTATTTTTCTTGACCTTTAATCGCAAATATCTCCATTCGGCAAATATGGACATATCGGTTTTTGCGAACAAAGTCTTCATATCTCCCCTCGTAAAAATGCAACAAAACTTGCCTATGTTTCCTTTTTCCAAAAGAAATAGTAGATATTTTTCAGAACTGTCCATTTAAAAGTGTTCATGGAATGTGGAAAAGCAACTAGCCTCCCTCGGTGTTTGTGCTGCCAAGAGTTGGTCTGATTTGGTTTCAACCTATTCCTCTGAGGAGATCCTATCTCTATTTACACTGTAATACAAAAAAAAAAAAAATAATAAAAATAAATAAATAAAAAAATATGTGAGTATAACTTTCACGAATTTCCTGAGAAGCCAAGCTTGGCAAAAGAGAAATGCATTCAAAGTTTTTGTCTATGCACTAATTCGAATGACAGTGGCAATTCATGAAAGTCTATGCCTCAGAAAAATAAGCCTCTGGCTCCGATTCGCAAAAGTTTCATGCCGGAAATGTTTCTGGGAGAACAGGCGTACTTTACATGCCATTGAAGGAAGAGGAAAATCTTGTTCTCCTAACTGGAAATTAAATCGCAGGATAGGGTGATCCTCAGTGGATATGAAGCAGGCAAAGTCATATCATACAATTTTGCACACTACAAAATATACCACACCTCACAAACACACACACACACAAACACACACACGCCTATGCATGCACAAAAGGATAGTCATGTGCAATGGAGTACCAAGTGTGATGTCAAAGTCATTCATTGCCATGGAAACTGGTTGTAAACAATCTCACCTGGCCAGAAAATCTATGAACACGACGTTTTATAAAGCGTGACAGTCATTGACAACTGCTTCAAGCTACTGAGATCCTTGCACCTGATTGGCTGACAGCAAATTTGTCAGTGAAAATCACTGATAAAACACCTGACGAAATGCTCCCCTGGTTTAAACCCATGCAAACCCGACATCACCACATCGTTACACTATACAGTGTCCCTACCACTATTCAACAAATTGTCTTTGTAATTCTAGCATCAATGGCCGCAGGTCCTCAATGCACAAGAAATTCTACAATGTGTCAAATAAAAGGAGGATATTGGATAAGAAATTCTAAAAAAGACATTAAAAAAATCTGCTCTGCATCTCAGGCTTTACCAAAATTAAACCTTTTGGATATTTTATATCACCCCCCCCCCCCCCCCGATTAAAATCTAGCACTCTTGTTGCATAGAGAGTACCTTTGTGAAATTTCTAGCTAAGCTCAAACTTTCAGTCCCATTCATAGAGCACCTTGAAGGAAGATCCACTTTTACTTGTAGTCTTGCAATTTACCAATATCTGAAATTCTCATGTCACTAATAAAATCAATTTATTTCAAACCATCTGGATACATTGGGTACTCTCCATTCTGACACAATTCAGGCAAACCAGGAACAATCTGGTTGAATGAATGATGTCAGAATGAATCTTAAGATGGATCAGTACGTGATACTTTCTGATTAACAAAATCATTTAGAATGACTGATGAATTGCCATCTTTCCATGAATTCTCGCTGAGAGCAAGGACAGCTGCACGCAGAGAGCACTCACAGTCACCACCTCTGAAAACTGACACTTTCCAGAACATAAGAGGGCGCTAAACATATCAATGATAACCCTAACATTGGCATGATAAGTATATATCCCTGTGTGTGCAAACACATTCTCTCTGATGTACAGGGTCTACTCAAGTGCTTACTCTTCACCAAACCGTGATAGCTGTGAGATGAATGGGACTTTAAAAAAAAGGGTGAAAACCACAGGAGCAATAACAATGAAGAGATTACCAGATTAGGATGAAATTAAACATGTTCTATCAACACATTCTGTCCATGATTAATGCAAACTTCCAAAGCAGTAGCTTTATTTCTTCAAACAATACTAATGCTAGATGTGAAAGTGCAGAGTGTGCAAAGGGTGTGCAAATCAAGAAATGAAAAGGGGCTTCTAAGACATACCTGATCTATAAAAAAAAAAAAAAAAAAAAAAAAAACTGCTGAAAATGCATCTTCCCATTCATTTTATGAATATTTCAAAAAATATGTAAAACTCAATACTGATTTGATTGACCTGTTTCACCATTTTTGAGTCCTCACATAAAATCAAGGGGTGCGACTTTTCGTTTGTTTTGTGAAGCACGGTCACATTTTTAAAAATCATTTCATACGTTGGAGCTACAACAAGCGAAAAAAAGAAAAATAGCACTCTGATGTTATCTACATTCTACTAAATTAGCTCTAGCTACAAATGAAGAGTTTGTTTGCAAAAACCGATAAGTCCATTTTTGAAGATTTTGAAGTACGGTCTCTGTCATAAAGTACAAAATAATACCTTTTAAATGATATATTGGTCACTACATATAAAGGTACATTTTTGAAGTTATGGTCAAAAGAAGCAAACATTTTCTTATTGTTCTCTTTATTTTTCTTGAACTTTAATCGCAAATATCTCCATTTGGCAAATATGGACTTATCGCTTTTTGCAAACAAACTCTTCAAATATTTCAAACTACTGGGAGAGAAAAAGGTAGACAGAGAGTCAAAAAACAGAAAGTGGATCTTACCATATATTGTGTGTCAAGGAAAAAAAAAAATCCATGAATGTATTATGCATACTATAGATATGAACTGGGCAGTCGGTCTTGGAATGAAATTAGCATGCAAGATGTGTGGGTACAACTGCAACAAAACTCCTCTTGAAACTGCATCTCTGTTGTGTCGAAGTGTTTGTTTGTTTCTCCTAAATATCTCATAAAGTTTTAGCAGCAATGCATAAACAATCCATAATTTGCATGTCTCGCATTCTACAACGTAAATATGAAAAACTACTATGTAAGTGAACTCCAGAAATATGAAAAGCAAATTGAAGAGTTTGTTTGCAAAAACCGATAAGTCCATATTTGCCAAATGGATATATTTGCGATTACAGGTCAAGAAAAATAAAGAGAATAATAAGGAAATTTTTGCTTCTTTTGACCATAACTTCAAAAATGTACCTTTATATGTAGCGACCAATATATCATTTAAAAGGTATTATTTTGTACTTTATGACAGAGACCGTACTTCAAAATCTTCAAAAATGGACTTATCGGTTTTTGCAAACAAACTCTTCAATTATCAGAAAAGAGTGATTTCAGTAGTACACTTGCACTACGTACAGGCCCTATAATGGCATGGCAACTTTTGAGAATGTGAGAATTAAAAGCAATGGGTCTGAATATGCAGACTATCACCTCCCTCTAGGGGATCATCTCCTCTTCAGTTTCCACAAAATCATTAGAGACACACACACACCCCCTGACAGATGAAAATACCTCATGTTTTTGAGAACCAGAAAGCCATGCATATATCATGCATGTGTGTGTGTGTGTGTGTGTTTCTGTGTGTTTCTGTGTATTGATATGACTGATATAAATTATATACATGTGTGGGAGTTTTACTTTGTGCATGTGAGTTGCGGGTGGGGAGGGGGTGAGTTTGCAAATCAAAACTGGCAAAGCTATTCTTTCATTAAAGGTAGGGAATCCCATTTGCATGCCTCAAATGAAGAGTTGTATAAATACAGTGGTATGTTGAAGAGAGTATCATTTTAGAAACTCCCATAAAGTATTGAAAGTGGAAGGTAACATTTAGTACATTTTTATTGACCGTTAGACTTTGAATTGAATTTTTTTCGGGGCTCACCGTAAATTCCAGTACATTACTAGGCTACCTTCGCAGACCCATGCACTGCACGTGTGTCCATCATGTATATTTTGTGAAGAAAGTTCATCAAAACTTACAAACATTTCTATATACATTCTTGCCACACACTCTATATGTTATTACATCAGCTCTTATACTTTTAGATTTGTGTTTATAGATAAAAAATACAGAAGACTGCAACAAAAAGGCTTAAGTGTGGCTGACACACAGAACTACTGAGTAGTTGAGTTTTGTGCATTATTCAAATTGTAGATAACTGTTGACTTCCAAATTTCTCAGCAGTGGCCTAAACAAGTCCCCTGAGGTTCATATTTAATGTTTTGCTGCATTTTGGGAGGTTTGTAAAAGGGATCCCCTACCTTTAACTGCTATGCCAGCTACGAGTAATATCTTATCTCTTCCCATGAACGTGAGTGCAGGTAACATTGACAAAACAGAACAAAATTAAACATAGGACCTACATAAAGAACAGTTGAGATTTCACTGAAGGTGGACATGAAATGTGAGTTTTGGAACGTCATTCCCTTTACATGATCTAAAAACAATGGTTTTAAAAAAAAGGTCTTTTTTTTTTTTACTATGCAAATTACATGAGGTGAAATTTCAACACCTTGTATTTAAGTCTACTATCAATATGCGTATTTCCAAAATATTTTGAATGGGGGAGGAGGAGGTGGGCAGGAACTGAATTTAATGTGTCTAATCATTCAAATGGAGAACTAAGTATAGAATTAACCCTCCAGTGATCAGTTATATCATTTGATATATATTTCATAAACATCCAAACAGTGAAAGTGAAGAGTTTGAGACATGTGTAAGCTTCATTTGTGTGTTTTCTTCTAATTCCTAAATCAGCAGATTAGGATGATATCAGAAATTGAGGTAACAGATAACTCAACAAGACACATTTCTGTCATTTGAACTGGATCTATTTTACTGTGTATACATTCAACAGTGTATTTCAGGGAAGAGTAAAAGATATCCTTCATTCAATCCCATAATTTTTCATAAATCATTGGTGTAGCTTTTGGCAGAATTTTCAAAAAGAAAAAAAAAACACCCTTGATTGCTGAATTGACAACCAATTCTTAAAACGGGAACATATTTTTTGATATCAAAGTTTCAGTTCTTTCTGGGAGTTCAAAAATTGTCACTACTTTCTTCATAGTCTTGCACACATATGGCCCAAATTCACAAAGGTGGTACAAATGAAACCATGGTTTATACCATGGACAAAAACCATGGAACGCCAAGTGTCGCATGGAATATTTTGTTACAAAATCAGTCATTTCATCGATGAAATGATTATTTTGTAACAAAAATGACATTTTCCCATACCAAAAAAGAATACCATCCGATAGCCATCGGATGATCATCCGATGGTTATCGGATAGCATTTGGGCAGTGATTTGGTAGCTATCAGCAATCACCCGCTACCCGATGTCTTCCTGATAGTTTCTAACCCAGTTATCAGCAAGACATCGGCTAGCTGATGGCCAATCAATAACTATCAGGAGCACATCAGCAAACTTGGTTTTTGAAACAGCTTCTCACCTAACCATCAGGAAGACATCGGGTAGCTGATGTCTTTCTGATTGTTTCTAACCCAGTTATCGACAAGACATCGACTAGCCGATGGCCAATTGATAACTATCAGGAGCACATCAGCAAACTCGGTTTTTTAAACAGCTTCTCACCTAACCATCGGGAAGACATCAGGTAGCTGATGTCTTACTGATGGCAAAGCATCAACCATCAAGATGACATTGGCAAATAAAAACAGTTATCAGGAAGCCATCAGAAAACTTGTAGGTTCAAAAATCTGATCATTTGTATCACCAGGAAGACATCAGCAAACATAGTCTCTGAAACCAGGAGTTCATATACAATATATATTTGTGTGTCATTAAGAAAATTTATGGGCCAGGCCAAGAGACTGGGGGAGAGACTGTATGGTGTGATGATGACCTTGTGGTTAGACCAATGAGGTGCCCACCTCCCTGGTTAAACCAGCTTTGAAATAACCGTTGGCCATCATCATTCCTACACCACTCCATGCACAACTCCAGTAGGGTCTATGTCTCTCCTCCATCATTCTTATCAGCAGGTAAGCAAGTTTCTCATTTTATCCCATATTTTAATGTCACACAGTAACAGAATGTCCTAACTTTGTGTGAAAACTGAAGAGCCTGCAATTATGCAGTGTAGCTGCAATGTTCAGTATGAGCCTTATATTAGTAGTATCCAGTGTCAGCTAGAAGATGATGAATCGAACATGATTACCCGGTACCAACTGAATGGTGAGTGATTGTGAACCCGCAAGATGTTAATGGTAGTCTCTAAAGGACCAAGCAATGTTACATAGTATCAGGAGTGGAGCCTAAACGTTTTTGCATCGGAAATTGTGTCAATTAACTCCTGCCATGTGATATGTTAAGCTCCATGAGACATATTTACGCAAATTACTATGAGTGGGACTGTGTGTGTTAGTGCAGTGGATATATACCTGCGCAATGGTAAGTCTTATACCGATCGGACTTTGAGATATTTCTGGGAATTATAGTACCGGTACTAGTAGGCCTATATATCTCTATGAACCGAGATGATAGAGTCTCTGCGTGGATTGTGGCAATGACGTATTGAAAATTGATCTTAACAGAGATTCCTGCAGAAAGGTGCTGACTTTGTGTGACCGGATACACCAGCCAGAAATTGTCCTATTACTATAACGTACAAGGATTGTGACGTGGTTTGTGGATGCATGCGGATTTCTTCATTTGATTTTACATGATGGAGCAGCTACAGCCTCCCCAACAGCTTGAATTTGAATCTACAGCTAATCTTCCATGAGAATGGACAGTGGAAAGAGGAATTCCTGCTACCGGTACTAATGTTTCTCTAGCAATTATGGATGGGAAAACTGAGCAAATCAAAGTTCAGATACCCAAATACCGTACCTGATGTTGGCCAAGAGGTCATGAGGTACCAGATGGTCATCAAGCCTGCAGAAGAGACTCTTCAGAGTGTGTTCGAAATGTACCCATCAGCAAGCCATTGCGGGTGGCTAGTATGTACAGGTGTTATACATCCATATATAGTGCTATCAGCCATCGGAAAATGTACCCATGTATCGGAAAGCCATTGGCAAATGTATACCCATCAGCAAGCCATCGGGAAATTTACCCATCAGCAAGCCATCGGGAAATTTACCCATCAGCAAGCCATCGGGAAATTCACCCATCAGCAAGCCATCGGGAAATGTACTCATCAGCAAGCCATCTGCTAGCGGATGGCTTGCTGAAGGTAACTAATTTGCATGTGAAATTGCCATCCGATAGCCATCGGATAACCACCGGATAGCCATCGGATGGCCAGTAGGTATAGCGATCCGCAGTGCTCTCAGCAAGCCATCAGGAAATGCACCCATCGGCAAGCCATCGGGAAATTTACCATCAGCAAGCCATCGGGAAATTTACCCATCAGCAAGCCATCTGCTAGCGGATGGCTTGCTGATGGTAACTAATTTGCATGTGAAATTGCCATCCGATAGCCATCGGATAACCACCGGATAGCCATCGGATGGCCAGTAGGTATAGCCATCCGCAGTGTTATCAGCAAGCCATCGGGAAATGTACCCATCGGCAAGCCATCGGGAAATGTACCCATCAGCAAGCCATCGGGAAATGTACCCATCAGCAAGCCATCTGCTAGCCGATGGCTTGCTGATGGTAACTAATTTGCATGTGAAATTGCCATCCGATAGTTATCGGATGGCATAGCATCGGATAGCTATCGGATGGCCTGCAGATGGCCATCTGCAGACCACATTTATTTCGCTATGGGTTGTAACTAAATGAACATTTCGTCCATGAAATAATAATTTCATTAACGAAACACTCATTTTGTCAACGAAATGACCAATTTCGTAATGAAAAATATTCCGTGTGACACTTGGCACTCTATAGTTTTTGTCCATAGTTTAAACCATGGTTTCATTTGTACCACCTTCGTGAATTTGGGCCTAAATGAATAAATTAACCAGTTCTCTTTCACCGTTCTCCTTCATAAAATATTCAGTGACATTTAGAGTTGACAATCTAATGATCAGAAAATGACACTTTCTGCATCTAAATTTTACCAAGGACTTAATGATGTTAAAATCAGTGTATGTAAAGTCCTTCTACCCCTAAACATAGTGAAGTCTGAATACAATATAATGCTGATGAAGACTGGGGCCAGCCAATATCACAATGCCAAATATGGACCTCCCTGCCATGTCACAATGCAACCTCCCATTGACCTTTGGCAAATCAAATTAGGCATGAAATCGGCATGGGGGCGGCTCCACCGTTTGCCTTCGGAAAGCAAGGATAGATATTTGGAAGGCCTCTGTTGACAAGAAAACAAAAATAACGAAAATAAAATAACGTTGCAAAACCTTGACTTCACAGCCATTGCATGTAGGGGAAAGCTGTGATAGCAAATTTGACATTTGTTGGTTTAAACATATTTTACATGAGAAAAAGAGAAAAAAAAAAGAATTTAAAAAAAAATATTTGAATGGCTCCTGATACATTGACATATGACCTCATGCTTATTGCTGTTTGCATTGTTTGGAGATTGATGATAACAAGAGTTTAATGTATCTAACTTCTAAGTATGTATCTAATAAATCTAATGTATCTAACAAGTATCTATCTTCTCCACTGCACAGCTACAGATAGATCCTCATACATTTTGCATTCTCTCTACTAACCTCAAAAAGGCTGTTCAATTATTATTTGAGATTTATCTTAACATTTTCATACCTAATGTCCTGTAAAACAAAAGACAACACAGTCAAAATAAAGAAATGACAGTTTTTATTCCAATCATACATAAGTTGTATTGATTATGCAATTTGAGTGTATTATAAAGGGGAACTTGTAGTTGCCCTGTAAAGAGGAAAAGAATGAACTCATAATTCATGACTGTGCTAGTCATGAAACTCTCTCTTCTGAAATCTGTGGAAATCAAATTGATATACAATAGTCTGTCCAGATTTCATTACACTGTTATTGTTATGTATCTTTACTCAATCTAGTAAAGCAAACTTGCTGATGAGTGAACTTTTTCAATAAAGAATGTTGATGATAATACAGAGAGTCTTGACACTTCTGGAAGTTTCCCAGTAATTTTGTTTATCAATGGCGACATTATTTTCATTTCCTAGCAGGCATTTTACTAACCTGTTGAGGACGAGTCCTGATTACACTCGGGCAAGTACCTATCATGGGAAGTGTGTGTTGTTTTAATCTGCCCGCCCTCAACATGTTAATGGAAACTTGTGTGAATACATGCATGAAGAACTAGGCATTGCTACATTAAGCAAGCTGTTACCAGACCTCGGAAAAAAATGAGTTTGCTTTTGCTGAACCTGTGAAGAAATCTTAAAGGGATGGTACAGTACTGGTGGAGATGAGAATTGGGCTTTTAACTTTTTGCGAGATACCATGAAAACACTTATGATATATTACACATCATACCATTTTAAGCGGAATTCAAAGTTTATTTGATGAAAATCGGGTTTGGAATGACTGACACATCCAAAAACAAATGGGTCCCACACTTTATTAGAATCGCTCTTTTTTGGATATCTTAGCCATTTCAAAACCAATTTTCATCAAATAAATGTTGAATTCCTCATAGAATTACATGCTCTTTCATGTTTAATAAGAGGTTTCTCATTATCTCACCAAAAAAAATGTTAGAAACCTGAAATTAGGTCTCAACCAAAACTATATGATCCCTTTAACGTCTAAACATTACTAAGGGAAGCCATAACTAGCAAATTTTCCCATCTGTGGGTGAAGTGTACAAATTTTGTTTGTACAAGCAGCAAAAACACAATGATACAGTAGAGCATCATATGACAACAAGATAAACCAGTATTGTATTAGAGATGCAAAAACATACATGCTTCATGTATCTTTTCTCTACAGAAAAAGCTAAGTTCTCAATCTTACTTCACCCACAGGGTCTAACTGCATAGACTACTGCCTATGCCTGGCAGTCACATCCCTCAGAACAATGGCCTGAGCACCCCTGCAGGCATAGAATCGATCAACCTGAACTTTGTTTGGCCAATGAGGTAAAGGGTCACTCTGCCAGTCCCTCGCAGCATACAAAGTTCTGATGCATAATGGAAGAGTCCTGGGGCCCAGTGTGCAAACATGTCTGTGTGCATACTGCTCTCTGGACAATGTACCACTGGGTTGTGACTATACCAATTTGGATTTCACGTGTAAGAACTCTCACAAACAGACCAATGGGAAATTAAAATGCTTAATAATTTTTTCCCAGTAATTTCGATGTTGTAAATGGTTGGTCATTAAGCCCGTTGAGGACAGTTTGATTTTGCTACAACACGCATTTCCCATAGACGCTTGCCCGAGTATACTTGGTACTCGTCCTCAACGGGTTAAAATACACACATATTTTACTGGATGCAAAAAAACAAACAAAAAAAAATAATCTAACACAGCAACAAAAATGGAAGCCTTGACTAATGGAAAGACTAGACTAGAATTCAAAACCAAGACTATGGCAACAAGCAACTCGGTGCACTGATATCAATATCAATGATATCAATATTTTTATCCATGTGGGGTGCAAAGATTTCAAGGGTAACATAAACAAGATGGTTCATGGTTGCATGGCCATTTACTACAGTAGCCTATGGGAAATTAATACATTAGCCTATAGGTGTGTTTCATTGAATATACTCTGATACGGTTCTATGGCAATTACCCCTGGGTAATTACCCCAGACCCCTCCCCTGACCCTAATCCTAATCCTGGACCTACATCTAACCCTATCATGAACTGTAACCCTAAACCCAACCCTAATCTTCACTCTAACCTTACCACTATTAAACCGGTATTTAGCATGGGGGGGGGGGGGGGGGGGTAATTGCCCTGATATTTCTGATATTTCACACACACACACAAACACACACACACACACACACACACACACACACACACACAAAATCCCAATTATGCACTTTTAATGCACCGCTAAAATGTTTTATATATACGTAGATAAATTGTAGTAACCTGAGATGATGCCTCAACGCAACCAAGATGGACAACAACTCGTGCATTTAAAATAAACATCACATCTTCAACCATTAAAGAAAAAAAGGGTTTACTCACGGTATGCTTCCTGTATATCCTAGGCTCAGCCGGCAGCTGGCAAATACACTCAAAGTCTCCATCTAGGATGTAGAGGGAGACTTCGGAAGAGCTGGATGCGGTTTCCATGGTAACTGGCATGGAAGTTGCTCTTTGCAAAGAAGCAGATTATTGGCAGCTGGACAAAGATGGAAGGACTCCTTAAGAGATAACCGCAGGTCCTCTTTCTGGGAGCAGAAATCAATTTAAGATCTTTACCCCTTGGTCTTATAAAGTTTCTTATCCTTCCACAAGCATTGTTGCTTGAATTAGAATTCTAAATTTCACTTCAGCATTCACAATTCTCATGAAATTCAGTGTCACTTCCTTTTTAATGAATGATATGTGTCTTTGACAACAAAAGTCCTCCAACACAGATCTTTTTAATACACAGTAACGATCATTACACAGTTGAGAATGTCTAATTGGTTTGAGCACACCTACCACTACATGTAGAGTGTAGATGAAAAAAAAAATATTCAAACTAACTTTAAAATCCCCTTTTTTTTTTAAACTAACAATGAGACTAACTTTAAAATCACATACTGTAACTTTTCGAAAAATGAACCAAAGAAAGCAGACATTTAATTAACATTCCAACTGAGATGTCAGTTTCAATTTTCACAAGTTTCAACCCGCCACAAAAATTTGAATAAATGAGCCTGATTTTCTTTTTGTCCAAAGTAAATTTTCTGCACACGTACACATATCAAGATTTTTGATGAGTCTTGAGTTCCCTTTTATCTATCCAAACAAAAGCCCTCTAACAGATATCTGTCTATACTACCTCATGAAAAATTCATGTCAGGGTGATCAGAAAGAAAGACTGCCGGGATCCAATATTCCAAAATATTCCTTAGGTTGCAAGCTGTAGAAACATTTTCCTTCCATGCGAATCAGCAAAGAAAACCCAGCGACACACTGATCGCAATCAGAAAGTTGAATCAATCGTTGACTGATCCCATAGCACAATATTTGGTGAACAAAAGGAAGCAGGACATACAAGAAGTCAACAACTCTCACAAATTTTCCAGTCGGGTAGTTCTAGATCCTTCAATCCAATGCATCCACTTTGGGTTTGTCAGTTTTTTCCCTTCTTTGCGCTGTGTGGAAATCGACAGCAAATCCCGAACAAGGGTGGTCAAATGCGCGTAATCCCCAAATGATCCCTCCCTTGCTCATTATCGTGCGTGTGGAAGCACTGTTCGATTCTCCATGCGAAGGCAGTGTTGGTTAATCGGCAAAATCTTGTGGTTTCCAAGAGCCCCTCCATAGAGCCTTCTTCTTCAGCCCATTGAGTTATCAAAAACCTCATATAAAAAAAAAAACAATCACACCACCACCAACAACAACAAAAATCAGAGAGAAAAAAAAATCACAAAATGCCAAGCCCCGCCCACTTTTTTATAATAAGTCATCCCCTAATCCCATTTCCGAGTGTTGCAGATTCCACATTGATCTCACGGATTATCCTCCTCAAAACTCACTGAAAAACAGCCTCCTCTTTTCAAACACTGAAACATAATATACACTTCCACATTCACACACACACACACACACACAAACACACATGCAATTACAAAAACAAACAAGCAAACAAACAGACATCAGACTTTATCAGAGACAAGATCTCAACAAAAAACAGGCAGACTACGGCTATTCTTTGTCTATTACAAAGAAAGACAAGAATGTTTCTTTATGAAATAACTTCCTCATCGCCATGGTGATAAACAAAACTGCTATGTCACTCATGAAACGGGCTACTGGCAAATACACACACACACACACACACACATACAACATATATATAATATATACATATGTATAAACATGTATATGTATATACAACGTAATGACCAACACATGTACATGTATTATTTTGATGATAACCATCAATAATCATTAGAAGAGTAGCTCATCTGAACATAATTATTAAAAGCAAAGCAAGAATTTAAAAGGAAATACAACAGTAAAGACACATGTGAACATGTGCTATAAAGACTTGCAATAGAAAATATGTCACAAATTATTTTCTACATGTGTGAACAGGATTCTAATCATCTACACCAGTATCTTTCTCTTTCTCTCTGTTTCTGTGCATGCCAATATATAGATCGTACGTGTGTGCGTCATGCAGCGATAGAGATAGTGACATACTTCAAACTTTCGATACAAGTGGTGCACATTTCCTGTCTCAAAGGAATGGTACAGTACTGGCTGAGGTGAGGATTTAATTTAATGTTTTGCAAGATATTTAGAAACCACTCTATGAAATGTTGAAGAGCATACAAACTGTCAATTCTAAACAGAATTGAAAGTTTATTCGATGACAGTCAGTTCTGACATGACTGAGATATCCAAAAATATGGTAAAACAAAGAGATCTTTGATAATAAAAGTTGTGGCCTGTAACATTCTATTGGCAACTTTTTTTTTTATATCTCAGTCATTTTAAGAACAATTTCATCAAAAAAACTGTGAATTCCTCTAAGAATTACATGTTCTTTCATATTTCATTTGAGGTTTCTCATTATCTCACAAACAAACACATACACACAAGTTGAAAAACTGTAGCCCCATCTAAACCAAAATGTAACATCCCTTTAAAGCTTCTTAATAGCATTTGCATAAGATGGAAAAAAAAAACAGCTTTAGAGCTTTGAAAAAGTTGTGAGTTAGGAATAAAAACCAACATGAAAATGTTAAGTACTAATCAACATCAAGTATTTTTAAATGTATATAAAATGTGAACAGTAGTTTTATTACAAACCGCCTCTAAAATAAAACCTCACTGTGGTGGAAATACAGATGAGCTTCTACTCTAATATCACTGTGACGATTCATTGAGAAAATAAGTATTATCTCCACATATTTGCAGCTTTATTGCATTTTTTTGTATGGTAAGACGTTTTGTGATACAACTGAACCACACATTATATGCATCAAATGAGATAATTCAATCATGATATTACTCACTGCTCCCAATGTTGGATAGTGCCTTTAAAGATAGTTTTACTCCACATACAAATATATGTCTTCTCTGGAAGATCAAAACCTCTCACAATTAGGCCGTTTTCGCACGTACTGAGAGTGCATGGTTTGAATCAGAATTCTATCAGAGATACAAACCTAGGATCATAATTCAAACGACAAATTTTGGCTGTGCATATGCAAGCGGGAATCGCGGAGGGCGATTTGAATCGTAATTCAAATTGTAATTCACGTGCTGGTCTGGAAGCGTTTTTTCCAATCAAGATTCTCTCGAATTACAGAATGAAACAGTCGAGTGTACGCACTGCAGTCAAAGCGTGCTCTACTTACCACTGAAGATTGATTGGTGTGAACTTGAAAAGAAACCACATCTCCTCACATTCACTTTGAAATTCAAAACTGCAGAATCTGTGAGGCCTTCCTCGGTCATGTGTACAGAAAATAATCCTAATTTTCATCGTAATCATAATCGTAAATCAGTATTGCAGTCACGCAGCTTGACCTGTGTGAAAATGGCCTCACTCAAGTTACCCACTTTAATCAGAGGAGGAGACTGCAGTCATGCAGGACATTTAGTTCACATGAAACCTAACACACATGCATCTCAGCAATCACAATCAAGACAGATGAACATACATTAAGAAAACAAAAATAGAAATATACACATATATGTTTCTTGTCCTGATTTAGTGCTCTAACCACCATTTGTTGGTGTTGTTGTTGTTGCTATGAAGCAGCAAGAAGAAACATTGCTTCAAATCCAGGCCAACACAGTTCACTTCATTTTGTCAAGGATGTTCATACACTTGTTATAACCCTCCATGTACACTGTGCATAACCTTAGATGACTGTATACCGTAGTGGTTATGCTGTCAACATGTATGAATCTGAGAGGCACATAAATATACATGTATATCTCTCTTTTTCTCCCTGTGATATATTCAAACTCTCTCTCTCTCTCTCTGTCATATATATTCATCTCTCCTCTCATCTCTCCATATATAATCATATCTCAACATTTTTTCTCTCTACACATACCTATAATATATTCCCTTGCTTTCTCCCTCTCCCTCTCTCTTCTCCCACTCTCTATCCTACACGCACACACCCCAATACATACACACACTCATACAGATACACACACTCCCCCCCCCCCCCCTCTCTCTCTCTCTCTCTCTCTCTCTATGAACATATATCCCTGTATATCTCCCTTTACTGTCTGGGAGCAGTGCAGCCATCTGCATGCTGCTGGTATATAACCCACTCTGTTTTATCTGTCTTTATGTATTTTTTTATTCAAGTGACAAATTTTGCTTCCTTTCCAGATTTCAAGCAAGAAACAAGCAAGCATGCAAACAAACAAAATATATATATCTACACAAATCATAAACAATCAACTTTCTTTTTCTACTCACATCTGTTCCTAGGGTGAATAACCTCTGCCATGCCTCGCCAAAGGAAAAAAAAAAAATATGACAAGAAAATAAGGAAACTATGTAGCAAAACAAAAAGCAGCCCAATTTCAATGTTGCATGCATATAATTCAATGATTATTTAAAAAGATTTCGCACTTCACTTACCGCCAAGAACGGGTCGGTCGGCACATCGTCGCGGAAGCCCGCAAAGGAGTTGGAGCGGAGGAGGCTGGAGTGGATGGAGGATCGCTGGCTGCGGCGGCCCGTGAGCGACCCGGACATGTCCTGGAGCCGGCCTATGTAATAGAGCATGAGGTTAGATATGTGAGACGTGGCCGCGTGGTTCATCACGGACAGGTGACGAACCTTGATGGTGCGTCGCCGCGACATCCTCGATCAGTTCGCGGTCAGCGGAAACTCACGTCAACAGATTAAAAATGAAGGAAAATAAAATCCAACCAAAATCGTTGACAGATTCGCGTCAAGGGAGACTTTCCCTTTGTCAAGTCTTGATGAGTCAAAGGTCAAATAATCTGCATCAGCTCAAGGTCATTCCAAGAGCTGTTCGCTGCTAGACTGAATAATGAGGTGTTCTTCCGTCGCTCCACATAAAACTGTACATAAAATTTGTTTATCATACCTACATATGAATAATTGCTAATCTTTTCCTTTTCTATTAGTCACAGGAAACAGGAAAAATGGTGCAATCTGAGCTCTTGTGCAATTTATGTGCATAACAAAAAGTGATCATACGATGTACTGTGACGTGGAAATAATCTAGAATCACTGAAGCCTTGCTGTGCTGCAGCTAACTGGTGCATCTGAAGAAGTTTCCTTCATGTGCATTGCTCTCAGTAAAAAAAAAAGACCCCACTTACGAGGACATGACACGCTTTCAAAATCGTCCCAATCAAATTCCTCCATGTGGTGAAGAATAGCGCAAACGTGTATTAAAGATTTCTTTCCAACGGGCAAAACAGTATCAAAATTCCATAGGAAACACAGATCCACCTTTTGCGAAAGGCCTTGTCGACAGATTCTCACAGGTGAAGAAGAATAGACGGTTACCGCTGCATCTATCACCGCTCACTGCAAAATTCCCTTCACACCCACTTCATCAGTGACACTTTCATTCTTTTCTTTCTTCATGAAGAAATGCATGTATACTGACATAACAATCTTTTGTTTCGTCGCGAGCTCGCTTCCCGTGCCTTGTGTCAACAGGTGACGCACAATTCCGTGTATCCGATCACAGCGGATTATGACATCTCTGGGAGCATTCTCGCAGCCACTTGATAGTCAACTGTGCATTTCCTCTCGTACGAGGAAATGCATACAACGCTAAAAATTATCTACTAAAACCTAAGGTGCTTTACCTCACGTTCAAGAGCTCCATCCACAAACAATGGGAAAACTTGACTCACAGCCAGAGAAAGAAAAGTGATGAGTTTTCCTCTTTGCGGGTTGACATCCACTCTACGCGAGTTGGCACTGAATCACAGGAAACTGGTGGGGGAAAAATGCAGGGATCTTCCAGTGACTTTTTTCTGCATACTGAAGTACGCATCTCAAGCACCAAGCTGTTCTACTGGCGTGAGGTTTGCTCCTTGTCTTAATATTTTCTTTTTAAGCTTTGATACATCCCACCAACAAAAATCACAACAGTTGATCTTACCAACAGCTATTGGATATCTGAAAATAGTATCTTTCTGTTCTACATTCAGCAGAAATTTCTTCAAAGCATCTGCCAAACATGGCAAACAAAAAGCTTTAATGGGAAATGCAATCCAACTGATAATACACCAATGCACCTGTGGTGATGGGTTGCTTCCAAGAAATTGTTCCACACAACATTAAAAAATGCGATCCTTAATGTTCCCCGATATGGAGATAAAATAGGGGAAAAATATCTCAAAATGTAATCTTCCGAGACTATCGATTGTTTTCAGCACTGTCCCTCATTCCTCCTGAGGCTGACTGACCTCATCTGCACTGACAGTTATGAAAAAAAAATGTTCCTCTTCTGTAGAATTTACAGCAACAATGACAATCACTGAATGCTCCAGCATACACCTGATAAGGACGTCTTATACATCTCAAGAGTCTGTGCTATGATAACAGTTGAGAGAATACTCATAGTAGCTACAGTGCCCAAAACCTACAAGAAAACATATCCTTTCTTTTTGCAAAAGGATAATCCTATCTAATTTGCATTTCTGTTCGCACCCTCAACACTAATTAGATGCATTCCATGAAGGGTAATACCACGCGCTCCTTCCAAATTGTTCTGAATCCTGATACCGGTATAATGGATGTGATCTCTCATCTAGTCCTGTCTCTCTTTCACACACTCCGAATGCAGCTTTGTGAAGCGGCACAAAAGGTGAAAACATTTCACATTACAGGTCCAAAGAAAGAGATGCATGTTGAGTCTCTGACGAAACACGTACTGTCCGAAAAAGCTGTGACAAAATATAGGAGTCTGCTGCAATCTGGTAATAATGCTGCAGAGGACGATGGCGTCTGAGTGATTAGTCTTACGCTAATCGATGCAAACCAACAACGATGTCCAGCAAAGACGAATGCATTTACGCAGCATAAAGTTCAATTGGTCAATCTAGAAGAGTGGGTGAAGAATCCCCCGGACTTTAGAAAGACTCCATCCATCAGAAATATGAGAGAGGGATCGAGAGAGAGTAGTAATCATGCACGCTCCGGAATTAATTGCAATGTTGTTCTCTCAGTCAGTCAGGCATGTCAGCGGATGGAGAGTCCTTGTGTCTCTAGTCAATCTAATATCACTCAGAGATAAGGAGAGACTGAGATGGAGAAGAAGATGACAAGATGGAGAGGACGGAAGAGAGAGAGAGACAGGAGAGGGAGCGAGAGGGGGATCGGGAATAATGACGAGAATTCCAGGGCAAATTAATTCAACAATGTCCTTCCAATCGGGAGGCGAAAAACACGAGGAGACAGGTGCACTGCGGGGAAGAAGTTTGCGGGCAAAGTCAACATCAGAAAGCAACGTTTGTCCAATAACTGAATCAGGACAGGAGCTGCAAGCGGGACATAATGACATGTTTCGCTGGTCACCAAACAATCCACTTCAATTTCTGACACACTGGAATATTCCTCAATCATATGGCTGATTCTTTCTTCTTTGACGGTGCAGCACTGCATTTTCCACACACACACAAAAAGAAATTGTTTGCAAGCATGCGTGAGTCAATACTACTCGATCTCTTCGCCTGAAGGCAGACGAAAAATGATGGATGGAAACATCTCCCGATGTCACAACCATCTCACATCGAGTTGCCACGGTAGAGTCGGAAAAACAGCGAACAGCTGGTCGTAAGCTTTTCCACAGTAAGGAGCAGTGTGGGAAAACCACAAGCCAACTCCAAGGCGTACTCCAAGGTGCCCTGTACTGTGAGGAACATCTCACTCACAATGGAGAGAAAACCACAGCCCTTTCTCAAAGGCTCTTCTTTCCTTTTTCCTTCCAGAAGTTTAGAGAGAAACTCCACAGGCAAGGACATGGAAAAAAAAAAAAAAACTCTCACAACCTAGAGCTCACAGCTTTTGTTATTCCCCCATACAGTTTTTGATTCTCCCTCAAACGACAGGCAAGAATAGTGGAAAATTCTCTCAGAGGAGGTCGGTGGGACAGTTCAGCAGGCTCCTACTGCACGATTCTCAGGAGCATTAATGGGTAATAATATATTCTTTCTTACTTTCACTTTCGTTCCTTCACACTCAATAAGGGGGGGGGGGGGGTTGGGAGGACCAGCACGTTCCTACCTCAGTTTCATTTAATTTCATGCTCCTTAAGCTCCTTCACATTGGCCAAGAATATGTTCACAAACTGTTTATGAGTCGACTACTCACATGGGTCAGATACTCTCACGGGCTCTTTAGGGCTCAGTATTATTTAGAATGTCATATAAGTATGCACTTTAAAAGTGGTCAGTGAGAAGTTACATTTCTCTGTGTAAACATACCACTATTCAAAACAAGTTTTAGGAGTATGTGTTAGAAACAGACAAGGTAAACAAGGTCAGTGGCAAATGTGAAACCCCCTAGCTAACACAAGGAATCCTGCTGTTGTTTTTCTAAATTAGTTTTGTTCTTTTCCCCGGGGAAAGGGGGGGGGGGGATGCTTCACTGGTACTGGGGAATACATAAAGAGTTTTATTGCAAAGTGAGCTTAGCACCATTTTTCAACATTTCAAAATAAGTCCATCATCAGATAGAGCAAAATTGAATATTTCCAGTAATACCTCACTTGTGACATAATTAAGAATATTCTAGAAGTTATCATTGAAAATATCCTGTTTTTATTTTCTTTGTTTTTAGCAAATTTAATCAGAAATATCTCAACTTAACAAGAATTGATTTAGCTCGTTTAGTAATAAAACTCTTCACACATTGGCCTGGCTTGAGGGCTGTGGGAAGAGACGATGAACGAAAGTTTTAATTCAGTCTACTTCAGATGGCAAAACGCAGTGAGCGAGAAAGGAAAACTGGCTATAAAGAGTCAAATTTCAGCAGCAGCAACACTGAACATGAGTGCCAAATGTACTAGTCTTTGCATTGCAGACTTTTGATTCCAAACTTACAAGTTACATCAGACTGACTGCAATGTGCACATGTAGTCTGAAATTTCAACACGTGTACTGAAAAATTATCAGCTTACTCAAACCAGACATCATGTTTTCGATTGAAGGTAATTGTTCAACATCTCGAGGGTGTAACTATCTTTTTAATCATAATACTTCTGTAATGGTAATCACAATGATGATTTCTATGATGTAAGTAATAATGATGATATGATAATAATGATGATGATGATGATAATGATGATGATGATGATGATGATGATGATGATGATGATGATGATGATGATGATGAAAACACACTATTATATTAAATGGGTTAGTCAAATACCGGTTAGTGATTGGCTAAACACAGTCACGTGATGGAGGAACATTCGTTATGTTCGCCCATGGGCAGAACATTTGTGACTGTGCACCTCAAAACGAACATAAAGTCGCACACACTGATTTTGCGTGAGGACTGAAAATAAGTGAAATGGATCAACCTAGCCGAACTTGACTTTTTCATATTTTCTGAAAGAGCGGGTCTTCTTTTACATTATGCTAAAATTTGGTATCATAAAACGGGCGGGAAAGTGTGTTTTTTTAGCAGTTTATCTCGAACATTTTTGGTAGAATAGTGTAATTAGGTGTGTCTTTAGAATCCCTTTTTCATTTCTGAAAAACCTTGTCCACACTCTTCACTTTCAACTCTAATAACTTTTGAAAGGATAGTGCTACTGCTTTGAAAGTTGGCATTGATTATGGACAGAATGTGTTAATGAGGCATGCTTAATTTCAGTTTAAACTAATAATCCCTTCATTGTTGTTACTCTGGTGGTTAACTTCCTGTTTTTTGTCCCATTCATTGCACAGCCAGCAGGGTTTGGTAAAGATTAAGCGCTTGAATAGACACTGTACTTCAGAGCCTCTTTTCTCAGTTCAGTTTTCCTGAGTTTGTGCTTTCTTTCCAATATTTAGATAGGTTAGGACAGTCCATTTGATTTGAGTTATACATCATTTTAAAGCTTAAAGTCTGCTCTTTCAGAATATGGTCTTAACTAAAAATTCATGTCTGGCGACTTTTTGTTTGTTTTGAGGTGCAGTGTCACATTTTGTAATGTTATCCATGGGAAAACATTTTCACGTAACAAATACCCCCGCACACAGTGAATTTGGCTCTGCGCGATCTAGCACGATCGAGTGCGTTGTGCGCGTGCTGGACCTTTACACTAAGCGTACCATGATATCAATAAGTATGTATGGTACGGTTTGATGCGCCACTTTCAGAGCATGAAATAAATTGATAATGATGGTATTTGACTAACCCATATAATATAAAAGATGATGACTTTTGTTGTCGGGAACATACCAAACGTTCGACCCTCGGGGTTTGAAATGCTATTTCGGGAGGCTATAAGTCCCTCAATAGCATTTCAAACCTTTCGGGTGGAACATTCGGTATGTTCCCTTCCCCACCAGTCATCATCTATATAATGTAATCATATCATCATCATCATGAAACAGCTACAGTCTAAGCTCTAACTGGCATTATAATTTACACAGGCACAACTAATCATTGTTCCTAACCAAAAATGTCTATAGATGCCCAAAGTAAATACAATTTCAAGTCTGGAAATATCAACTTAATGACACTTCAAATAAACAAATGTACACTTGTCTGCACCAATTGGTATCAAAGAGGATACGACAGATGTGCTGCAGTGGTCCAGACTAATACCCACTAATCATTAGTAAGTGAATTATGAAGACGTAACTAAAGCGATTAAAGCATTCCACAAAGTTCCAGGGAACTGATACATTTTATTGCTTTTTAATCTGCTTTTTCAACTACGGGGTATTCCGCATTTGGCCTCTGCAGAGGTTTGCACCAATTATGGGATATCATGTTATTTCTCTCAATGTGGGTTAGGTTTCACATTTTAACTTTAATCATTTCACACGTTAACTTTAAGTTAAAGACACTTGGGACTCAAATGCAACTCATCTGCAATTAGCAACCTTCAAGTTCACTTGCAGTTATGGCAGCTTCATGTTAAGTAAATTTTGTCAACCTACCATAATGACAATCTATCAATTAGATGCCCCATGTAATTATAACCCTGTACAAGGAACATCACATCTACTTTGCAGCAATATATATATATATATATTTTTTTTTTTACAAGAATACAAAAAGTAACAAACTCTCAGAATTTCTGAAGAGTGCAGTACCAAATCTGAATGCCTGACAAATGAGTCATACTTATTTCCTTCTTTTTGAGGGAGAAAGTTGTAAAGAATTTAAAAAAAGGAAGCACTGGAGAAGAATGAAACATTTACCCTAAGGATATGCCATTGTGATTGGGTACCGTTGTTCACTCTCTACCTCATTCAAGCTTGGCTTCTGGCAAGGTCGCAGGTGAAAGGTCAAAGTTTAGGAATTATTTCAATCCTCAGGGGGCAAGACATAGCCCCCCTCCCCCCCCCCCCCTCCACACACACACACACACACACACACACACAGACAAGAAACCATCAGAGACCATGCCAAATTAGGATTAATTCTGACACTTATTAGAAAGAACAAGGACAAGGCCATGGCAGCCCACTTGTAATTGTCTGAAAAAACAGGTGGTAGTGAGGTCATCTTCTCATCTGGTCTGTACCCTCTTTACTCTCCCCGCTCCATAACCTATATCCATTCTACAACTGTAACACAAGTTCTTGCATTACTGTAAAAGGCTCTGAGAACACAGAGTGACAATTCCCCATGATCAAAAGCTGGTGTATTCATTACCTCTGCCAAGGGAGGAAGAGGTTACGTTTTCTTCGGCATTTGTTTGTCCGTGTGCAAAATAACTCAAAAAGTAGTAAGCAGATTTGAATGGAACTTTACAGGAAAAGTTGAGAGCCACACAAGTAACAGATGATTAACGTTTGGTAGTGATCTGGGAATTTTTTGTGAATTTTATGAAGGATTTTCGATAATTTGGCAGGTACGGACAAAGAAATTGAGAGTTCAAGCTGCACATTTTTTAGGCTTTCATACACGCATAAAGTGCTTGCTCTAGTTTCTGCTAGGGCAAGTCGCGCCGCGCAGCTGAGGGTTTATGACGTAACAAAGGCTTCTTAATTGGGAAATTGGGCCATTTTTTTTGGCATGCATACATATGGGTGGAAATCACAGATCTCTATGGAAGAGCAAGATCATCGCTGGAAAGTAGCTTCTTGGAAGAGATCTGTGCTCTCTTCGTGCTTTTCTAGATTTCTATAAAATGCTGCTACACAGTGTATTGAAGGAACCGAGATATAAAATACATGGCAAGAAAGTGTGATGTGACATGATGTGTGGATAGTTGACCTAATGCAATAACAAATGAGTGGAAGAACGAAGAAAGAAAGAAGGCATAATGACTCAAGATACATATACACATAGGACCTACATGCTTGTACCAATCCAAACATAGGCAGTAATGAATAATAAGACTGCAACGGGAGAAAAGGTAGTAGTGCCTACGATGATGCAACAGTAAAATATACACATATAAACAATAGTAAAAAAAAAAAATGGCATGTGGTGTATGAGAGAAAAATGACACTATCGCCTCTTTATTACAAGCAGGAAGACCATTACCTGAGTTATGATTTAATTATTTCATATTGCCTATATAAAGTTTTGTGGGGACTTTGACCACAGAAATGATTACCATGCCATGCCATCTAGATACTGGTATAAATTTGAATTTCCCTGCATATCTCGTACTGAAAAAAAAAAAAAAAAAGCTCAAATGGAACTGGAAGAAGTCAGGAAATCTGAAAGAAAAAGCTAATAATAAAAAGTTGGAAGAAATGCATAAATATTTGCTAAATTGAGAGTGAAATAGAAACCTTAAATCTTTTGAAAAGTGCTGTCACATAAAAAAAAAGGGTCATAGAGCTACACGTAGGAATTAGAGTGTCCTCTGAAAACTTCGCAACTTTTTTTTCTAACTTTACCTTATAAAAAAACACTAATGCTTTGCACATCTTGGCCATTTCAAAACTGAAATCTTGCAACAGCAAAGTTATTTCACACATTTCTTGTGCATATATCATCTGCTGAGAATGAGGAGAGTGTTAAGTTATCTTGAACACTATGGGTTTTGTGACAACTTACCATTCTCAACCGACGATATATGAGTATATCTCCATTTTACGGCAAAAATTGACAGTTTTTGCAGTCATACGGAAACTACATTTTCCCTTTAAACAAAACTGATTACTGTACCATACTGAGAAGGATGGAGATATGTTCTCATATTGACTAGTGGATTTTTCTTCATCACGTTGTAAATGGATGCACCATGTGTCCTATATATAGGTTGTACAATGTACGCGTTGAGGGATGCACCATACATGTTGTATATGAAACAGTCTGGCATTCATTCCAATGCACAGGGCCCCTTTTGATCCAGTGCCATCATATGAGCCCCCTCACGTTCCAGATTCTGTTTTTCGAAGTTCTAAGCAACTGTACAACATGGAAATAGTAACGGTTACTATTTGTTTGGATAAATAACAGTTTTTAGTCAAAAGAGAGAAGCGATGGAAAAAGGTACAGAGAAAAGTATTAGGGAAAGAGAGTACAGGCTTCTTGTATTGTGGATCAATTATGATGAAAAGGGTGAAAAATAAAAGAACTCCGAAATTAAAGGGTGTGTACAGTTCTGGTCAAGGTGAGGATTTAGCTTTTAACGTTTTGCGAGATATTCAGAAAGCACTCTATGAGATGTCAAAGAGCATGCAGTTCTAAGGGGTATCAAAAGTTTATTCGATGAAAATAGGTTTAGAAATGGCTGAGAAATCCAAAAACAAGGTGAAACAAAGATAACCTAATAAAATTGTAGCATGTCGTCTTTCATTATTAGCACTTTTGGGGATATCTCAGCCATTTGAAAAACCAATTTTCATCAAAAAAAATGTTGAATCCTTCTTAAAATTACATGCTATTTCATATTTCACAAGAGGCTTTTCATTACCTCACTTAGGAATGTTCAAAACATGAATCCCCACCTCAACCAGTACTGTACAGTCCCTTTAAGAAGAGAATGTCACTGAGCATTGAGAAAGAGATTTGGAGGAAGAAAATTAACAGAGAAATAAAATTCAAAAGAGAACAGGAAAGGGTATTGAAGACAACACTAAACATTTGAAGGATAAACAAGGAAGATGAATGGGAGGTACATGAATGCAAACTCAATTTTCTATCCCATTATTACCAAGAATGCGAACGTGTGAAATGTTATACCAAAGCGAAGGCCGGCAGAATGTGTACATGATGGGAAACAAGTGAAGAGTTTGTTTCCAAAAACCGATAAGTCCATATTTGCCAAAATGGAGATATTTGCGATTAAAGGTCAAGAAAAAAAAGAAGAGAATAATAAGAAAATTTTTGCTTCTTTTGACCATAACTTCAAAAATATACCTTTATATGTAGTGACCAATATATCATTTAAAAGGTATTATTTTGTACTTTATGACAGAGACCGTACTTCAAAATCTTCAAAAATGGACTTATCGGCTTTTGCGAACAAACTCTTCAAGTCATCTTTCATGCAAGCACATCCAAATTTGATATGGTATATATGATACGCCATCTCGCTGTGGCGCATCTCCAATTATACCAGCAGGTGCATCTTGCCTTGGAAGAGCATTTCTAAAACTTCACTCTAGCCAACATCCAATCATTTCTGACAAATATATCTGACAAGGCATGTCACACAACATCTATATCAATCAAAAGAAAGAAAAAAAAACAGTTGAACAGCAACAAACTGTGGGGGTAGGGGATGGAGGAAAAATATGAAATGAAATAAGATGAAATGTGGATCAAAACAGCAAACATCCAGATGTGCATCTCAAACCCAGCAGGGAGTTTGGCTCGGGGAACGAAAATAGTTTGGACAGTGGAACCAAAACAGAAAAATAATTGAGTGCAGGTTGACTTCCAATCAGGGATTGGGCTGCATTGCTTTGGTTTTTGTTTTGCCATTTTTTTATTTTATCGTATCTGTCTGGGGCAGAAAAAAAAGTCTCCATAACTTTGTGATACTTGAGACAAGTCCAAATAAACCAGCCATCATAATAAATCGTCTGTGGGGCAACTCTGAAGGGCTTTTTACACTTGTGTTTCTTAACCCCGGACTTTCTCTGACCCAGGACTATCGTTAGTCCCGTACCAATTTTTTCAGCTTTTTACACTCGCCAATTAGTCCCGTACTATCTCTTGTCCGGGGCTAAGGAGAAAACTGACCTTTTTACACTCGTATTTCTTAGCCCCGGACTTTCCAAACCACATGAATATTCATAATTACGCTGTGTACTGTACACGTACACGCACGAACCTGCAGCATTTGATTACCTCGTTTCTGATTGGTCAGTAAGGGTCGGACTTCGTCTCCGTCGCTTAGCCCAGGATCATTTTTTCGTTCTGTTTACACTCACTTGCTTGGCACCGCAATTGCGGTGCTAGCACCGCAATTGCGGTGCTAACCCCTGCTATTTTGCAGGGCCAGATAGTACCGTACTATCGGTGGGGCTAGCCCACTTTGGCAAAAACGAGTGTAAACAGAAAGTGGGCTAAGGATAGTCCCGTACCAACGGTGGGGCTAAGGCCCCCCCTTAGCCCCACCGTTGGTCCGGGGCTAAGCAAAAATTTACAAGTGTAAAAAGCCCTTGAGAGTGACACAGATGTAGCCAAACTCTTGTGAGATGTCTGGGCCGGTATAATTTGCAATGAAGTAAAGAAAACCTCTAAACAGCAAATGTATCAACTATTAAACATACAATGCAGCGCAAACATTCTGATTTATCGTTTAAAATTATAAAATACTGTCAAAGTCAATCTAAAAGTAGAAGGAAAGACAGAAAGCAAGGTAGAGTAGGTCAAAGAATCATAAGAGGAAAAATCTCACTCATTTGTGATCACAGCAAGTTTCTTGAAACAACTAAAAAAAAATGACTTTGATCAAAGAGTTGCAAAATACATTGCTATGTTTCCACAATTGTCACTCTTGATCCCTTGAAAAATTCAAAGTAACATGTTGGTGTCATTTCATAAAATATATTATGACAGCAATTCCTGCTGGAATGGCAACTTCTTGTTTCAACAGCTAAATAGGATTCTTGTTATTATCATAACTTTTGCCATTTTTAGCAAAGAATAGCTATTCCAACATCTTTTATATGAAATGGAGCTCTGGAGAAACTTCCATGGGATTATGCCTCAACAACATCATCCATTGTGAAACTTCGTGGACATAAGGAGTGCGCGAGCGGTACGCACACGCACGGATTAGCTATAACATGTAATATCTCGCATCAAAAAACGTATCTTTATGCGATATGTTGAAATATGTCATATTTCTTGTTGACGGCATGGAAGGGGGCGAAGCGATTTGAAAAGAAGACAAAATTTACTTTCTTTTCCTGTAAAGATTTTTTCCAGAGAGTATTTATCTTCGCTGCTTTTCAAGTTTTAATTTGGCTAAGCGTGTTCACTTTTTGTAAAAAGTCTATGGAAAATGAAAAATTTTCCACGACTTTGTACGTACTCGCTGGTTTTCAACATCGATCAAATCAGAACCATGTATCGTATCAACTTCGGGCGAAGTGTTTTGGATAGAGCGGGCTGTAATCTACATGACTATATAAAACTCATTGCTATTGGTTATTTAACCCTATTCTAACTGGGCTATTTGAGACCAAGTTTTTACTGAGGGGGGGAGGTCAATTTGACCCCCCCTTCAGATCTCGGCCGCCGATCGCGCGATCGCCACGAAATTTTGCCTGAAGATAGAGCTGGATGTCAACTACAAGACTACATCGTCATACAATAGAAAAATATTGCCTTTCTATTTTTAATAAATTAATTATGCAAATTTGTGCATGAAATCATATTTTCACCTATAACTCCACTAAAAAGACTGGAGGATTGCTAAATTTTTGTGTCAGAATTTCTCAAGACACATCAAACAATTTTTGTGTAAAAAAATAGCTCCATTGAAATCAATTTCTTTTGTTTTTTATTGTTTTGTTAATTTCTTATGTATTTCTTTGTTTTTTCAACCTTTTGTTTTCTACTGTTTTTTGCGCAAAAACTTGTTGCAGGCACTTTTTCAGGCTTATCTACACTAGAATTGATTAATTTCAATGGTTAAAAGTTGAAATAATCTAATTTATATCAATTTAACCAAAAAACACAATGTGCATTGGATTTGCACAGTCACGATATCATGAATTTGAGCTGTTTTTTGGTTGACATGCATATGCAAAACATTACGTAACTTCAAAACGGTGTACCCAGACGTCGCAAATTTGGTCTCAAAATATGCGGGAGACTTCAATGAAAAAAGTCGTGAAACGACGCGGCAAAAGCTTTGCGCGTTGCAAAATCGTGGCGTGAAACGTCGAGGGGGGGGGTCAATTTGACCCAGTTAGAATAGGGTTAACTCCGCTGCTTTCTTAGGCTAAAACTACTGATCAATTGGAAAAACTGTCTCAAAAGTAGAAAACCTAGCGATGACGTAATGGGCGATACTATTCATCGCAAAGGGAGATGACCGGCTGTACGTGGTATGTACGTACAGTCCATCGTCTCATTTCCCACGCGAGATGCCTGAATGTGACAACGGTGATCTTTCCCAAGGTATTTTAAAGAGGAATCCTCCTGTTTCGTCCGAAAAAAACTTATTACAACGGCCATGAAGGTGGTTAAAATGATCAAGTATTCTTAAAGATTGGTGAAAGCGTACATGATTTCATGAAAAAATGTCTACATAGCCAGAAAATTAGGTAATGAATGAGGTCCTTAGGCAGCCAAAAATGAACGATCGTTTCGGTGCAAGGAGTCCCACATGTACAAAGCTGCGTATGGTTAATTACAGTACATAGACTGGCTTCCATCAGGGAGGTGGGGAGTCCCTGCTTTCATACTCGAACTGTGGCTGTCTATGTAATCCTGAGGCATTTTAGGAAGTATTTTTGTCCGACAAAGCTGTCTGACAAATTTTCTCTCAGCTCAGGCAATCAGATGCAAGGATTTCTGTAGTTTGTAACAGTGTGTCAGAAATATGCTTCATGAAATGCCCCCATGCAATGCAGCGAACCCCTATTTTGATAATGGGAACGCCCCGTCTCTTTGCTATCTCTGTTCAAGCGTGAGATGAGTTGCAACGTGACCCCGGTGACCTGAACGTGCACACACATTGTTGCTCGGAAGGCTTGTGTCCAAAATTGGGGGAAAGTTTTCATAATGTCTCAGGAGTGTTTGGCTCATAATTGAGCAACAATAACCCCTTCCTTCTAAAAGTCATTGCTGCCAAGTTATTACAGCACAGGCAATATCTTACTCGAGGATACACATTCTTAATTTTAATTCCATAAAAAGGAAAGTGAGAGAAATTTAGTAAAGACTAGTAAGCAGGCCAATGGGAGACTTATGAGTCTATGATGTCATCACCTCATCTGATATGCATAATTATGTATGATGACTTGGTCATTAGTAATTGTATGATCATTTCTTTCTTTTTTTTTTCCATAAAGACATGTGCAACTGTTCAACACCAAAACTTTCTTATTTTGTAGGTCTGTGTGAGGTTTTTTTTTTCATTATTTCTTTAAAGCATTTTGTTTGCCTCACCTTTCTTTGATGAATTCATGCCAAGTTTAGGATGGTATAAAATTGCACAAAGACTGTTAACCCCCCTTTGTGCCATACAAATTCGTATTCATTTCTTGTCCACGATATGTGTAAAATCTGTGCAGATTCTAAGTCTAATTGGCACATAAAGGCCCGAATTGACGAAGGTGGTACAAATGAAACCATGGTTTTAAACCATGGACAAAAACCATAGAGCGCCAAGTGTCGCATGGAATATTTCATTACGAAAACAGTCATTTCGTCGATGAAATGATTATTTTGTAATGAAATGACAACATTTTGTAACTAAATGAACATTTACGTACACGAAAAGATAATGTCATTATTAAATGAAACAGTAATTTTCTTGACGAAATGACCAATTTCGGAACGAAATATTCCATGCGACACTTGGCGCTCCATGGTTTTGTCCATGGTTTAAACCATGGTTTCATTTGTACCACCTCGTGAATTCGGGCCAAAGGGTTGAAAAGAAACTGCTGCTGGAAGTCTGACATGAAACTCATCCATCTTGCAATGACAACTGGGAAAGAGAGAGATCAACTCTCTACAATTCCGTGACAAGGCCCATCAAGACGAGCAAATATTTCTTGGAAAGCCAGCTGGAGGGTCGGAGGGGGATCGGTCTGGGTCCACCAGGGGTGCGGGCCAGGGGCAGGTGGGGTGCCATGTACCCTATTCTACCGGGCAGGCCAGGTGTTCCCGCCTGTTACCAGCTCCGTAACCACAGCAAATTGGACCTGAAGGGGCAATGACTAGGTCGCACCCTAGGTGTAAATACAATGTCTTGCCATGAGGGTCAAGGAGTGGCGGTCTAAAGAAGAGTGCACAATTAACTTTGTCATCACCCATAGTAACTATGGTAACATAGCACAGGACATCAATAGGATATGAAAGTATTGTTTCTTTATTGGATTAAGTGAATGTTTCATCGGTACTCTATAAATCGAGCACAGAAATCTGATGACAAATTAAGCAAGAACATTTAGGGTGATGACACAATAAATATGAAAACAATACAGACATGGTTCTAAGATTTTCATTTTAAAGATGTCTTTTGTTTTGATTTGTTTTGCTTAGATTGTGTTGTGGGGGGGGGGGGGGTTCATCCCAGAACAAAGGCCACTTAAAGTTTCACTGATCAACACAAAAAATTCAAAATATACAATATGTTGTCACGAAAAATATTGAAGACCATCATCATTGCAGAGCCTGGAATTTACATCTGTATGTAGAACAATGAAATGTTTCACAAATGCCAAAACTAGTCATGCATGTCTTTAGGCCATTTTTTTTTTTAATCCCCATGCTCTTGTGAGTAAATACAAAGAGGAAACTTCAGAGGTGTTCATTTTGGGAGGGAAAACACCTACAGCCAGCAGGTTCTCCAGATTATCTTACATTTATTATCATTATCTTCATTTTATTTATTTATTTTTTTTTTTTTTGAGGAACAAGATCTGCATATTTGGATTTCTGTCTGGTAAAAACATGTTTGTCCATTTTTTAAAAGGTTCAAATCATTCTGTGATTGCATGTAGGGTCAAATCTGTTGACACTTGTTATAAGAGAATATAATGTTTAAATCTGTTATCATTGACAACTTGTGTAGAAATGTTCTCACCTGTTTGTTTCTTTCTTTGTTGCAGGTTCAAATATTTGGACATTTCCAAAATAAAAAATGTGTTCTCAAAGTGTTCCATAACACCATTGTTAAAGGACAAGTTCACCTTCATAAACATAAGGATTGAAAGAATGCAACAATATTAGTAGAACACATCAGTGAAAGTTTGAGGAAAATTGGACAATCGATGCAAAAGCTATGAATTTTTAAAATTTTTGTGTTGGAACGGCTGGATGAGGAGACTACTACAGCTTGTGAGTCATATGCATACAACTGTATAAAGAAAATGTAAAGAAAATTCAACATATTTTCACTTTTTTTTTAATAATAAAAGAGCACTTGACCTGCCTCTTTCTAAAGGCAGGGGGAATAATATTACCCATAACATTTGTCGGTAACGAGTCAGGGGAATGTGTGCTTTTTTCAAAAGATTAAATTTTGTGAAATTCTCTTTATATTTTCCTTATATTGTTGTACGCATGTGACATCTAAGTTTGCACTAGTCTTCTAAAAAATTCATAACTTTTGAACCGATTGCCCGATTTTCCTCAAACTTTCACTGATGTGTTCTACTAATATTGCTACATTCTCTCAATCCTTATATTTATGAAGGTGAACTTGTCCTTTAATGTGTTTCTTGCCAAGTGACCAATCACATCCTATCACGACCTCACCATCCACAATCAACAACAGATGAAGCCCTGGATTCTTTTTCTATGCGACTGCCCTCTTTCCTCTTTTCTGCTCTTGACCCTAACACTGACCAAAGGGGTCACATTTCCCCGGTCAGTTGCTGTAGTTGGCCCACCTGTTTTCTCACTGACCTCATCTTTATCTTATAATAAATTATGAAATTTATATGCTCTTCTGAACCCCCACTCTCATTTTGAGATCAAATAATAAAAAAGTACATATTTATTGTCTGCAAAATATATCTAATGTGAGATGAGCACCTATCTTTCTTTTTTTTCTTTTTTTTTACAGAAAACAGAAATACACATATGAAGAGTTTTTTTATTTAATGCAAGCAAAAAAAAATATATATCCATTTCTATCGCTTTGAAAATATGTTTGTCAGACTAGAACTGCTGAAAAATAAATAAAATAATTCAAAATATGTAGTTTTGATATCTTCAAAAGCATTTCAAAAGCATTCAATTAATGAGCACAGTACGAATGAAAATCTTCAAATTCCTCTAGTCTATGATCATGATGATCTCAAACTCTTCATATGATACAGAATCAGTAAAACAAAAACAAAAAAGTGTAGTACAAGCTGCACCAGTACTACCTCAGGTGTGTTTATTGACCCCCCCCCCCCCCCTCCATAATAATCAAGTATAGTGCCAGTGTAGGGTAAAATTCATCACTCACAATCTTTAAAATGTTCGAAGAAGATACTGAAATCATTAACATCAATCTTGGTTCAGAGAGTACTCTTTTATTCAAGGTGAGAGACACTAGAATCACAATGACCTCAGTTCATCATAGGACATCTTGGAAGGTTGAACACTACATTGTACATAGTGCCTCTAGACCGACACCGATCTATATCATGGGGGGGGGGGGGGTTCATTAACCCCCCTCCCTTGGTAAGAGCGTACTCCCGTTCCTGTCCACATTCATAGTCAGGCCTTGTTAATTAGCTGAGGCCGCGTGACTAAACACTGGACGTGTTGAACTAGGTGTAACCCAGTTTGCCAATTACGGGATTGAGTAATGAGACATTTTTAGGTCAGAGTGATAATTGGGACCAAGTATTGAGCAATCACTTTGAAAGTATGAGACGCAAATGTACTGTTTGTTTTGTCTGTATCTTTGACAGAATATGTGTCCCTGCTTAATAGACTTTCTAGTTCCTTTCAATTCTGTAGACCACTGTTTTTCATTTTAGCTCCATCATTTTTTTTTTTTTTTGTGGTATGGCAAAAAAGAAAAACACTTCATATACTTGACAGACATTGTAAAGTAACTATTTCGTGGCATGTCATTTCATTTTACTTCCACATCAGATGGGACAAAATGTATCTAGAAGTAACACAAAAAGAGCTCATGAAAATGATATACTTGCTATATCAGTCAGATTCTAATTCTTTGATAAGTTTGATGAAGCTATTATGGTATGTACCCCTAGGCAGAGGGCAGGGAAAAAAGGGGGTGGGGTAAAAACTAAGAGGCAAAACAAATGGAAGACAGAGAAACAGGAAGAGACAAATAAAGATATAAGAAAGATAAAAGAGGAAGAGAGAGACATACAAGCACGAAGAGATCTAGATCAGTTACACACGAGAGAAAATTCGTAACTTGAATCATCATTGTAATGATGATTGCAATTCGTCTTTAGAATTATCGGACCTTACACACGCTCGCTCGAAAACTGTGATTAGAATTCGAATTCTCGAGCGAAGGCGTTACGTAATCCTTGGTGACTTGTCAATCAAAACAACGAGGTTCTACAGCGTGTATTATCTACAGCAGTGCTTGAAAGGTCACGTAAGCTCCGCCCTTCAAAAGATGTTTTGGAGGTCAAGCATTACACACGCAAATTTCACACCATAATTTGAGTGAAACTTCACTGGAATTCACCTCCGGACTAGAATTTGAATTCATGATTGTGATTAGCATTCGTGATTCTAATTTGCTTCCACATGTGCTAAAAATTTGTCATTAGAATTATTTTTCACTGGAATCATCATTCAAATGACTAATTTTTGATAGTGTGTAACCGCTCCTAGAGTATTCAGATATGAGAAGTAGAACTAGTCATAGTTGTGGGAGAAGGGGGGGGGGGGGGGAGGGGAATATTGTTACTATCATTATTTGAGTAATAATTAATATAATTATCATACATCTTCAATAAGTCATCACTACTAGTATCATCATCATCATCATTACGAGGCCGGGTATTATTTAAGACTACTATCAAATTATGATTACTATTAAAGTGCTACATTGTCTCTCACCATGTAACAAATATTGTATATATATATCTTTTTTTTCTCATAGTGAAAAGAATACCACGCTCATGTGTATCAAGCTGGCCTGTCCAGGTATGAAAATCATTGTTGTGGACATAATGACATAAATATTGAAAGATGATATACATCTCAAAAAAGACATGGAGAAATACAAATTCCCACAGAGAAAAAGGAGAAATAAAACCTTTTGAATTCTTGGCGACTTTGACGCAGACATAAAAGAAGCACATGTACGTCCTCGCTCAAAATTAGTGCATTACAGCGAATGTATGAAGCGTAGAATGCAAAGTAATGCATGTGTATCAATGAAAGGACATATCTCACAGTATGAGAGGAAGAAGGAAATTAAAGCATGATTCATAGATATCCCCTCTCAATGTCTGTCTGAAAAACAAGAGGGATTATTCCTGAATGGCTTTCTAAACCTAATTCCCCACCCCACCCTTCAACAACAATGTCAAGTACACACAACTCTAAACACAATGAAAGCTAACATCAAGATTTATTCTCAGGCAGGTGTCTAGCCTATACAATTGAAAAAGTGTATAAAAAATACTGTATACGTCATATATTTAGTGAGTCCATTTTGTAATGAATCAGGACTTTGCGACAATTTTGCGAGTGGTTACATTTGCTATTGTGGAGTACAGGACTGAACGGAGAAATGTATGCATGCACATCACATTCATGTCGGGATGAGTAAATATTTTTGCTTGCTTCTGAAGTCATGAACAGCATCCAACTCATGAAATTTGTGAAAATACAAAACTTCGAGTACACAGTACTAGTAAAATCAGGTCATCAATGGGTTAACCCGTCGAGGACGGGCTGAGTTTGCTACAGTACAACATGCATTTCTCATAGACACTTGCCCGAGCATACTCAGGATTCATCCTCAATGTGTTAAGGGCACTTCAGTGCAAATGTGACCCGCTAACAACAAAAGGATCCAAAAGTTGGGGGGGGGGGGACAATTTTTTGAAAATGACATGACATTATTACCTAACACTTCCGTTATAATTTCATAATAAATATAACAAGACTCATGACAGTACTCGGTTGCCTAGACATCAATGATTTTATCAGTGCATGTTGAGTGGTATAGGAAATCAGCGTTTCGAGAAAACCGCCTTAAAAGTTTTCCTTCCCACGCTATCATGATCAAGGGGAGGCAAGACAGTTTTCACCTCTTGAAGATAGGTCTGCTCATGGCAACCTCAGCGATGTTCATTCCAGCTTTAGCTCCAGCGGTGTACGCATGACCAATCAGTAACCAGGATGCCACACACTGACCAATAAGATCACCCCCTCTTTGCTGGGGGCAGAGTCTATCGTGAATATTTAAATTTTTAACTTTAATTTCCCAATTTTCTTATTATCTTTTCAATCAAGTACATTAATTTTACTTTGAACAGATGATGACTACTAACCTTTGACTGAAGGCAAAGCTGCATGATGCATTACCATGACCCTCGAGTCCGTTTCCCAGACATTCACAAAAGTCCCGAAAAGGGACGAAAAATTCATATGAAGCATGATGGCATGCCAATTTCCTAATGGGGCGCCCTCAGTAAAAATCCACCAAAATGATAAAACCTATGGACGAACTCCTGCACACTTCGAAACGGAGGTGCCAACTAGCCAATCAAGAACAGTTCACTGCGACGGCATAACTGAATATCCATCAGGTTAACATCCTTGGAGTCTTTGTCCTCTATGTAAGTTTAAGAGTAAACTCTGAAATTTGTGGACGGTCAGACATGAAGCGACTTGCGTTCCTGTGCAAAGTGTTAATACACAGGAAGTACAGCGTCCTCTCTCCGTTACAATTCCCATTCTTCCCTCTCCAACACCTGCTCTGTCCAAACAACGATTGAGTCACGATCGGCGAGAAGCTAAAAACACTGGGCAGCGTCGGCCGCTTATTCGTCCGGGGGAACAGAGCAGAATCATCTGAGCCACAGCTGGCCGATGACCAGTCCAGCAAACACAATGCGTGTGACCCTCGTCGGGACTGAGCCAACAAGACAGGGTGTTCAGACGCAAAAAATTTATACTAGAACGGTATAGCTATACAATGAATTTATACGTCTGAATGCTAACAAAACAATGTATAAACAAAACAATGAATAGCGAAAAGACGGTCAGAGCATTGTTTCGAACTAGAACTCGATAACAAATCAGCATTCCATCGTGTCCATTTGGCGTATGAATGTACGGCGACCATAGAACGGTATAACTGGGCAGGGCTTTATTTTAAAAGCACTAAAGGTGACCTTGTACCTGTCACTCATGACCACAACAAGATGCGCAATGAGAAACTATACATCTATACAATGTTTTCTCCGGAATGGTCAAAATTAGCGTCTGAACGGTCTGTCGGCTGTAGGATGATTGTTTGATAAATGCAGTTTCTTTTAATATCTAGTTTTGGTACAAACTGGCTTGCGTCTAAACGGGGGAGAGTAAGCCTGTCTGGTAAAACAATTTCTAACAACTGCACACTACAAACACAGCAATGGATTCCATGGATGAACCATCCCACTACAAATGCATTAAATTGCTTTCACACACTTAGTACTTTACATTCCCCCGAGATACGTCTTTCAACAGTAATGTAGGTAAAGCGCCTCAATGTCCATATTTTGAAGAATGATCTTTGAGGGTCATTCTCTAAAACAGAGCTCACAGACAGAATCCAAGTCTAGTAATTTCTATTATTCTTATTTGACTTCCTTCCCGTTCACCTTTCATAGCATTGCTCTTATGAAGAGTTTTATCACAAAAGTGTCATTTTTAAACATTTCAAAGTAAGTCAATCATCAGATAAAGCAAATAAAAAAACTCTCCAGTAATACCTCACTTGTATCATACAAAGGAATATTTTAGAAGTTATGATAAAAAATATCCTGTATTTTCGTATCATTTCCTTTGTTTTTAACAGCTTTAATCACAAATATCTCAATTTATCAAGAATGGAGTTGAGCTCATTTTGCAACAAAACTCTTCATGTTATGGAATGTGACTATACCAAAGCTGAAATTAACGACCATCAGCCAGAAGTTGACCCCATAATTATAATGCACCAACTACATCACGTACCAAGAAAATCTTCACAAGGTTAATTCTTTTAAATTCATGATTGTTATTGTTGTGTCTTATCTTATGTCACTTCAGGTTTTGCTAAAATCTTTTAAGAGCTACGGCATGGTGTGGACATACCACCAGATAGATAGAAGGATGGACAGACAGCTACACCGCAGAAGTGATGTGGGGTCTTCTGGGGGAGGGGAGGGGGTGCGCAAACTAAAGAGTATGTTCATTTTGATGCAAAAAGGAAAATCAGCGTTAAAAAAAAGAAGAAAATCAGGTCATATTCATCAACTACATCACGTACCAAGAAAATCTTCACAAGGTTAATTCTTTTAAATTCATGATTGTTATTGTTGTGTCTTATCTTATGTCACTTCAGGTTTTGCTAAAAATCTTTTAAGAGCTACGGCATGGTGTGGACATACCACCAGATAGATAGAAGGATGGACAGACAGCTACACCGCAGAAGTGATGTGGGGTCTTCTGGGGGAGGGGAGGGGGTGCGCAAACTAAAGAGTATGTTCATTTTGATGCAAAAAGGAAAATCAGCGTTAAAAAAAAGAAGAAAATCAGGTCATATTCATTGCTGAAATTGGGCAAAACTCCACATCACAATGTGGCATCTGATGCCAGGCGATAGTTATCTATGTGTCCGTGGTACAGTATAATTTGCAAGTTTGCCAAAATTGGAACGCCAAATATAGGGTCATTAGAACCTTTGACCCCACCTTGAAAAGAAGTAGAACTGTAAATCAGTTTAACCTGAGATCATAAAAATAATTATTTTGCTGTTGTAAGTAAGGTCAATGCATAGAATTTTATGGAAAAAATAGTATCCCATAACATATTGGCCCAACACTGTCCTCCCACATTATGGGGTCTGCTAGGAGGGAACTATGACTTCAACACTGGGCTAAAACTCTATGGCATCATGCCAAAAGAGGGCGCTGTTTACATTTGTGTGATGGGCAGTTGAAATGCAGCTCTTGGGTCCCACAACTGACCTATTCGGTTTTAAATCACTGTAACTCATGTCAGCCATCAGGATTCTACTGTAGGGCTTGCAAAGAAGAAGAAAAGATGATTCGATATTTGAAATGCAATGAGACAGGTTCTTTGCAGCTAGTATGTCAACAATGCATAAAGCAATTGTTGCTAGGCATACTGAAGTAGAACTGAAATTGATATTAGCAGAAAAAAAAAAGTGCCGAAACAGAACAGGTTTGTAGTTTGAACAGAAATTATAGACACCATGAATGGACACTACCAATATATCTGATAATGAGGCTTTTCATCACTGTTTCCCAATTCACTATCAATCAACTATCAGAATGACAAGCAAACTGGATTCTTTAAATTAAAAAGAAGCAAAATGAGCAGATTGTGATTTGATTTCATAAAATCTTTGCCTGTAATTACCATAACCGATGTACACTATTATTCAACCCATTGAGGACAGGCTGGTTTTGCTATAACACGCATCTCCCATACACACCTGAGTATAATCGGGACTCGTCCTCAACAGTTTAATTCAAGCAATCATACAAAATCATTGAATTATATGAAGAGTTTGTTTGCAAAAACCGATAAGTCCATTTTTGAAGATTTTGAAGTAAGATCTCTGTCATAAAGTACAAAATAATACCTTTTAAATGATATATTGGTCACTACATAATTATAAAGGTACATTTTTGAAGTTATGGTCTAAAGAAGCAAAAAAATTTCTTATTATTCTCTTTATATTTTTTTTTTACATTTCATCGCAAATATCTCCATTTGGCAAATATGGACTTATCGGTTTTTGCAAACAAACCCTTCATATTCAACCATGGGCACATGCACTGATCATTCTGATGTAAATGACATCATCCATTATTTTAACTAAATATAGTCAATTTCTAGTTGCCTAACCCTTTTTTTCTTTTTTTATTTGTTCTCAAATAACAAAACCTTTGTCAAAATCACATTAGGATGTGGGTAGATACAAAAGAACCAACTGTATCAGGTGCCTTGTAAAAGATCTTTACACCTCTGCATGCCACATTAATTACCTGGTCATAGGTTTGTTTGTGAAATTTGTGCGCAATTGATCTCATTGGACCAAACAGGGTTAATGCAATTTTAGCTATGATAAAAAGCCAGCAAACAATTTTAACCTGTTGAGGACGGACTGACTTTGCTACAACACACATTTCCCATAGACCCCTGCCCGAGTATACTCGGGACTCATCCTCAGTGGGTTAAGACTCTGAACTTGACCCCCCCCCCCCCCAAAAAAAAAAGAAAAAAAGAAAGAAAGAAAGAAAGAAAGAAGAGATTTCAAAGCTTCACCTTAATTTAATAATATGTGGGAAAAAAGTCCACAAAATACAACCCAAGAAAGATAAAAGAAATACAAAGCTACTCAAACAGCTGACATTTAAAACCATTTGGCTCCTCTGTCACCTTGGATGTTTAATAGTCAAAATGAACAAGAAATAAATATAAAACTGATATACATGGATCTTAGATACAAAGTCACTTGTACAGAAAAGGGTCTGAAGTTTGATACTACCTGACAAGGGCCTAAATTCAAGCTTTTGTCTGAAAACTGACATCACTGTATTGTCCTAATATAACAAATTTTATTGTATATTGTAGTTGTTGTTGCATTTTTTTTTTTCATGGGGGTAGGTACATGCTTTCTGTTGAAATTCTGAGGGAACGCATTACATACGTAAGAATTCATAGCACATCAAAATATCATTATGAAAAGTTTGAATGAAAAACATACACAATACTGTACGAGTTGAAATTTTCGCGGTGGGTTTATTTTCACGAATTTCGCGAATCGCCTTTGAACCACGAAAATAACAACACGCGAAAATAACAACGTGCGAATAGATAAATACAGTTACACCTCGCAACCGCGAAATTAAGAACACGTGAAAATGTCCTCCTATGTAGCAATTCGCGAAAATATCTGTACGCGAAAATTTCAGCTCGTATAGTATATGCCATTTCAAAATGTTTAAGTACAGTCATCCTCAAATCAAGTAAAATTAGATCTTTTCAATGATACTGCACTTAATACATAATAAGAAGTATTTTGGAAGGCGTTGTTCAACTCATCATAGAACTTAGTTTTTCAGCAGCTTTCATCTCAAATATCTTAATCTCATAAAAATGGATATATCACCTTTTGCACTTAAATTCATTGATCAAGCCTGCAATCACAAATTTTTACTTGATTCCTTTCCAGTAATCTATTGACTGTCTACAGGCAAGACAGGGTATCATTCATCATGTCCATGTACCGGTACTATGTGCCCATGCGCTTTATAGTTGTAGTTTGCAGAACTATTCCATTTTAGCATTACTACATAATCGTTCCTGATACCTCAGGAGTTTTAAATGCAAAGTTAGACAACACGTCAGGTGTTTAAATATCACAGGTCCTTACAAAGGATGAGACAAAGTATATGATACTTGTTAACTGATAATTTAGTTTCTCACTGCATGTGCTAAGTGGCTATAACAACAACAACAACAACAAAAAAAGGCAAGACAACAGATATGCACACTAAACAGCTGGGGTTTTTGTGCAAATGGGTCTGGCAGCACAACACTAGGCGAAGATCTACTCATCATCTGAAACTGGGAATATCCCCTTCAAGAGAGGGAGGGGGAGGGAGGTCTGGTTGTCATAGCAACAGAGACTGAGTTCCAGGTTTGTGGAGGAGGATCAGGAAATTTGAAGGACATGGAGTGTTGATACACTTCCTCACCACGTGCAAGTTTAAAGGTCCCGTTATTCACTTTATACAGCACACTTTCGTCAAACAAAATGACATGTCTTCTGTTGTATTCGTATGCTCAAGGTTAATTCATTGAAGACTAGCCTCGAGTATACAGTACTGGTGAAGGTGTCTATGGGAGATGTACATTACAGCAAAATCTGTTCTTCCTCAATGGGTGAAACTGAATTCCTCTATCTATCTACCTATCTATCCATCTATCAATAAAATTCTCCGCATAGGCCTACATGTGCACATAACATCAAGACACCTACACACATAAAACAATGATACTATAGATAGAGAGATTGGTAGATAGTATATGTTTATACAAGAAATACCACATTAATTACAAACCTGTAAAGTAAACCTGTTCTCTCGAAGATATCTCACAAACTATAAATTTGAACATTACAAAAAGAGTCATTAGCCTTTCTCATTAATTATTGCCTTTGAAGTTCTTTTGGTTTAATGTCTTTTTTTTGTGAGTAGGATGGGGGTCGGGGAGCAAGGGGAACCAAGAGGAATTAAATTGGGACTAAATTTCATTTTCACAATGTCAAGAAGGTAAAGACATCCCAGGTTCATTGCAATGGACTTTTGACATCTTTTCTGCATTTATAAGCAAGGTGATGTTAGCCTGTTTATAAAGCAATGACTGAATCTTATCAGAAGAGTCTGAATACACGCAAAATGAAAAATAAGACTAGTAATTTGATGGGTCTCGATTTCAATTCTCCACAGTTCATCACAGTTTATCATTCTTTAGTATACAAATAGTGAATGGTCACAAGTGCAATGGTACAAGATTTCGCATGAGGTGAAAGATAGAGGCGCTCTATTTAACGAGGCGAAGCCGAGTTGAATAGTGCGCCTCATCTTTCACCGAGTGCGAAATCTGGTTCCATTGCACGAGTAAAGACCATACACTATTTGTTTTATACAACACCTCGAACGTCAACAGATTTGGTACTCACAGATTCTTGAATTTAGCACAGTACCGGTAATGGCAACCATTTTCCGTGAAAGAAAAATGAGTAGCCTCACAGTCGCAGTCACCGTGTATGTACATGTGTACGTACACGTATGTGTTCCGAAGTTGTTTACAAAAATGAGTGACAAAAGTATGCACTTGTAAGCGCACTTGTAATTGCTGAGTGCGCGCGGCACATGTTTGTTTATTGTGACATCAGAGCGTGTGCAATGGAACATTTTGGTCAAACAAAATTGCACGGTTGAGACAGCCAGAGCATGCAATAGAACGTTTCCCTAAATGTCACGTGGCGGGCAATCGACCAATCGGATAGCTACATTCTAAATGTTCATGATTGGTAAGAAATAGTGACTACTTTGAATGAATGTCTTGCCAATGTCAATTATAAAATTTCATTCAACTACATTACACCTATAAATTCACTTGTCAAGTGACTTTCAATAAAAGGGGTGTCATTATTTACTTTCCTTTATATACTCGCTTTAACCCGTTCAAAAGACGAGTCCCAAGAATACTGGAGCTGCGCAGGTGTTTATGAGAAAGTGTGTTAGCAAAATCAGTCCATCCTCAATGGTTAATACAGTGTATGTCTCTTCCCTGTCCTCTGTCTAGGGTCCTCTTTCCATAAAGAAACATGGCAGTCAACTTTTGGTCACTGGCAAGGTCGAAGATTACTGATGAGGGTGACTTCGGCACGCTGTAGAGGGCGGAAACAGGCAACTTGTCCCACAGGGATGCAGCACTGTTTCAGGAAATGTAGCGTAAACTTGGGCGATTAGTGCGGCTGATCCCGCTCAATTGTTTGGCAATTTGGTGAGGAAATTGACCACCGAGACGATAATCAGAGTTAAACAGCGACATCGATGACGACAGGAACAGAAACAAAAAGGAGTGATCCCACTCCACAATCTACCTTAAAGGTATCGTACCGTTTTGGTTGAGACCTAATATCAGGTTTCTAACATTTTTTTGGTGAGATAATGAGAAACCTCTTATGAAATATGAAAGAGCATATAATTCTATGATTAATTTAATGTTTGTTTTACTTTGTTTTTGGATGTTTCAGTCATTCCAAACCTGATTTTCATCAAATAAACTTTAAATTCCTCTTAAAATGGTATGCTCTGTACTATATCATAAGTTTGTTCTTGGTATCTCGCAAAAAGTTAAAAGCCCAATTACACGTATCATCTTCACCAATACTGCTCCATCCCTTAAACCCGTTTCAAAGGGGAACCTGGTGGCCTGTGTATTAAGTCTACAGTATATGAGCAATTCAGAATTCAGTATGGAAAGGGTTGACAGGCCAGAGACACACAGAACCTCCATCAACTAAATGACCAAGAATCAGAGATGGTTTCCAACCTAAAAGTTAATTTCAATTACAATTTCAATTTCAATCTTTTTTTTTTCATATTTCACAGTGAAAATACATCAAATATAACAACAAAATGAAATACATTGTAATACATGATATCCAGCTAGGAAGCATTAACTGAATATTGCAAACATATAAGGCCTAAAACATAGTGGTCAATCTATGAAAGTTGGAATCTTGAAATAAATGCTAAAGAAATATGATGGAACCTACTAAACCCATTGAGGACGGACTGATTTCGCTACAATATGCATTTCCCATAGACACCTGCCCGAGTATACTCCGGACTAGTCCTCAACGGGTTAAAAGCTTGTTGAACATACGTTAATAGGTGGCTGTATGGGTACAACAATGAAAAGAAAAAACAAAACAAACAAAAACAAGAGGGGAATTGAGGAGAGCCATAATACTCAGTTGGCTGGCATTCCGCCTGTTTCTGAGGTTCAATTAAAAAAATAAAATGGAAAACAAAATATTTCAACCTATTTCAACTTTTATCTGCCTGTAACAACCACAGGTCACTTATCACAACATAATATTTGGTAGAGGGTAATTTGAACAATTTTGTGCTTGGAAAGGTTGTTTGTTTGTTCCTTTAAACCATTTTGTTTGTTTTGACATAAAACCAGTAACATGGTTTTGGGCCGCTTCTGTCACATGTACACTGTCTGACTCAAGGTCTTTGAGAGAAGGGTGCTACGACTGCTGGCTCATTACTACCTTTAATCCGAACGTGGCCATGCCACGACATTTGGGATCCGTCATCTATAATACACGGATTGGGATGGAAGCATTCATAGCGCATTTTCCCTCATCGTCACGGCGATGAATAACGCCCTTGTCACATTAAGCCGATTGGACGCATTTTATTGTGCGGAACAATCTGATCTGGAGCAGTTGTCAGAGTCAATTTGCACCGACAAGGGGCCCCCCAATTTGAACACTGTTTTTTTCACTGTACATAGCTGATTGCATAAAGGATGTCTGTTGCTCAGTATTAGAAACCAATTACGATATATTTTATTTATAGGAACCGAAACCGTTACACTGCATGTCCTTTTCAGTATGGAAGTCATGTGATTAATACCAGCCTGATAAGATTAGATTTTTTTTTTTCAACATTATTATACATGGTTCTGGACTGCAATGGAATGTATGGTCTGTGATAAGCTGAGAATTTGCTTAACAGGTGTGCATCTTCACTGGAACCAAATCATTTGAGTGCTAAAATGTGACTAATGCCTTTTTTTCTAATCAGTCACTTTTCGGAAGCAAAGTTTTTTTGATCCCCCTAATCTCTACCTTTGTCATTATATGTTCTACCTGTTTTAACTGTTAAGAAAAATTCTACACCTGAGTGGGCGTAAAGGGATACTATACCCTAATTGCAGAAGAAAAAAAAAACAACCAAAAAAAAAAACAAAAACCCACATTTGTGCTTTCAAATAGTTCTAGAATGTGAGTTACGGACGGAAACAACCACTGTACAAATTTGAATCCACATAATTGATGTTAAAGGTGTAATTTACTATTTGCAGAGGAAACACAAATATAGCATTAGAGCATTAAAACAGTTCTATAATGGGGTTTGGGATAGAAACAACCACTGTAAAAATTTGAATTGGTAAATATACAAAATGTTAACAATAGTTATAATAAAATTGTTTCCAGACTAGATCGTCTACAGTTACGGTTTATTGAGTAAAATATAGATATCTCCTTATATTTTATGGTTTATCACAACAATAGGATGTTTTGTGGTACAACAGACCTACATATATGCATTAAATGTCATATCTTGAATTTTTTTATATCACTGTTCCCAAAGGTAAACAGGACCTTTAAGTATAATACACAAGTTGTGAACAAGAGTTACCGGGTATAACAAAAATATTCCCAGACTAAGTCGTCTACAGTTATGGTTTATTGAGAAAAAAATACTGATATCTCCTTATAGTTCAGGCTTTACTGCAAAAATCTTATAATGGTACGATGTTTTGTGATACCACAAACCTACACAATAACCCATATGCAATAAATGTAATATCTTGGTTTTTCTTTTTTTTTTTATCACAGCACTCCCAAAGGTACACAGGACCTTTAAAACTTTAAAAGTGGGTCAAGTCGGCGGAATAATGAATGCTTATAAAATGAAAACAAAACAAAAAAGTTTGGCAAGTAAGGCCATTTCAGTGTATGGGTAAACTCTGTATGTATTATTGTACACTGAAGAGTTAAAGTTAGGGCAATAACAAACAAGACGGTTTGTGGTCTGTTGGGTCTATGGTATCCAAGCAGGAAGCAAAGTGGTAGTTTTGATGGGATCTTGAAACCTGTGCAATTTCTGCATCATTCATTTTTCTTTTGTGTGCAGAATGCAGTCATTGCACTACACAATGCATACATTACTACGAGAGTCCTCTGTACAAAAGGAGCATAATGGGCTTTAGAAGCTTTAGCTGCTGTCAACACCGTCCCACTCATAAGTTTTGAAGTGATAAAGCAGTTTGACAACCATTTTTAGATAACAGTGCAACATTTGTTTTATAATTTGCTTTATGTGGCTAGCTGCTACAGACTTAAAGAATGCTTGTCAGCAAGCAAGCATGGGACCTATGGCTGTAAGTCAACTCTGAATGACTACAAAAATTGAATACAATTAATGCTCATTTGGTGTCAGCAACTGAAAAGTGATGTTACCATTCTATACTTTCAAAACAATCATTCTACAATGTAAGTAGTAAAAT